>KZ454678.1:851908-952975 GCA_002786265.1 Apostasia shenzhenica
AGCGTGGATGGGAAAGCTCTCTCTCGATCCCGGCGCGCGATGCCGGGCATGACCCACCGGCGGCCGCGCGGCCGCCGGTGAGTCGCACACGCCGCTTGGGTCCGGCGGCGTCGCCCGTGCGCGACGATCGGGAGGAGAGAGATGCGGAGAGGAGAGAGAGAGGGTGATTTCTAACGTCTGTTACGGCTCAGGGACCTATATACATATTTCATCAAACTAGAGGGACCAGTCTGCTAGATTTTAATATTCGAGAGACCTATTTGCTCATACGAGTAAACTAGAGGGACCCAGATGCTATTTACCCTATTATAAACTATAGTTGTGTCATCTAAGGCCTCCTTTAGTTCGAAAGGAGTTTTTTGCCCAACACAAATTTCAACTATAAAAATCAATTTTATTTCACATCTAATACAAATACGAATATCAGAATTAAAAGTATTTCACATTTTACATATTTTTTAATAGTAAAATAAATTTCTCTTCCATTAAATTTAAAAAATAATTTTTTTTTCATGTCTAAAAAAAAGTTCGAACCAAACGAGGCCTTAAAGTTGAATAACGGACATTTTACGTAAAAAAAAATAAAAAAAACGATAAATCAACAGGAATATGAACAAATTCAACAAACCACACCGACCTAAATGAAGTCGGAATCCGGCGGCGCCGGCGTGAACACCGGCCTCATCTCCTTTCCTCCGCCGTCGCCGCTGCTTTTCCGGCAAGGCTTCGCCTCCGCCATCATCGTCAGCACGTCCCTCATCGTCGGCCGATCCCTCGGCGACCTCGCGGTGCAGATCACGGCGATCCGCAGCATCAGCAGCATCTCGTTCCGCACGTGCGAGCTCTGCCCCCACACGGTCCGGTCCAGCGCCTCCTCCGGCTGGTTCGATCGGATCCTCGCCCTGACCCAGCCGACGACGTCTTCTCCCTCGCCGAACTCTGCCTCCACCGGCCGTTTTCCGGTGACTAGCTCCATGAGCACCACCCCGAAGCTGTATATGTCGCTCTTCTCGTCCACCTTCATCGTGTATGCGTACTCTGAGACGGGTTGGGTTCAAAATGAGTTAATAGAATCAGATTGCGTTCTGGTTCAACCCGAATCAAACCCATTGAACCTAAAGCCTGGCAATGGGTTGGATCTCGATCCAATTTGATCCAAAAATAATAAAGAACCGAATAATATTTTAAATCCGATGTTCTAACCCGATGAACCAATGCAATTCATTTTAGAATTGCAGGATCAAATTTTGAATCTATCCAATTCGACCTATATTGATCCAACTATGATTTAATTTTAAAGGAAAATTATATTATATAATGAAGTTTTGTTTGACTTATATTTTATTTAGGATAAATTACTGAGAAGTCCTATAGTGGAATGATATTATGACATAATTCACATTTTTTAAAATTCTTTTACTTAAATTTATAAAATTAAAATAGGGATCTAAAATTAAATTAAGATAGGAATGTGAATAAATTATAGAGATTGATCAGTAATTTATTCTTTAATTTATATTGCTTTCTTTTTTTTTCATAATTTACTATCATAGGTAATTTAAATTAGATTTTGAAAAAAGTTTATTTAATTTTCACATAATTATTAACTAATGGTGTATAATAATGAAGAAAGTCTATAAATCAGTAAGATTTTTCCTTTTAAATATTTTTTTATTTTAGTTTGAACACTTTTTTATATGTATTGTATTTCTAATGTTTTAATGATTTTAAATTTTTTATGACAATTAATTTTTTTATTTATGTAAATGTGTTATATAATTTATATAAATAAAATGTAATAAAGAACTCTCATTTTTTAAAGAATTTTAATTATTTCTCGACGAAACTTGAAAATTTGGTTAATCGCAAGTTATATTTCAGATTTGAATTGATCTCGATTGGATGTAATTTAAAAAAAAAACTTATTTATTATTAACTTGGTTTGATCTAATTTTTGATCACCAGGTTGGACCTGGATTGAGAATTTTCATCGGAATCTGATTTATTGAAAGGCCTAATTGAATAGTTTTGAAAAAGATGACTTTTTTAAAATAAGTATGTTTAATTAGTAATTAATAACTACATCATTAAAAAAGTTTAATGAAAATAACATATTTCTGACGATGTTAGTGTCAACACCGTTAAGCAGAAGTCGCCCAAAATTGCCCAAGCCTCGGGCGACTTCACTCTGGTCAATCTATAAATTTAGCCCTCCTACCTATCTCCTGCATATTTCTTATTTTCTCA
The DNA here is from genome assembly GCA_002786265.1 of Apostasia shenzhenica. NCBI lineage: Eukaryota > Viridiplantae > Streptophyta > Magnoliopsida > Asparagales > Orchidaceae > Apostasia > Apostasia shenzhenica. The sequence goes on from KZ454678.1 coordinate 854,156, forward strand.
AAATTTTTAGAAAAAAATTAGAACAATTCAACAGAGCAGAAATATTTTAAAGTATAGTCTAAATTTCTCTTATTTTTTTTTTCAATACTATGAATGAATTAGTAAATTTTTTATTATTAAATACTTATTTATTTAATTAAAAATTAATTAATTAATATTTTTATTAATTATTTAAATAATTTAGTAGTTAATTTATTAATTAATACCTAATATTTAATTTATTATTAATATTATTAATTAATTAACTATTTAATTAACTGTTATTATTTTAAGTAATTATTTAATTATTAAAGAATATTAAATTCCTTAAATTTAATTAACTTTTATATACCTAATAATTAATTATTAAAAAAATAAGTGAAATGTTTTTAAAATTAATAATTAAATAACTATTTAATAAACTGTCATCTATTATTAATTATTTAATAATTAATAATTAATAATTTATTTTTATTAATTAACGATTTAATAATCTATTTCTTTTATTATTAATAACTTAATAATTAATAATTGATTAATTAGTTAAATAATAATTAATAATTAATTACTTAAATATTTTTTGTTAATTCAGTTTAATTAATTAATTATTAATTAGTTAATTGCTAAAAAATTAAGTTACGTTTTTATTAATATTATTAGTTAATTAATTACTTAATTAATTAATTTTAATAATGTCATAGGAAACATACCCACTGTCATTTTTTTAATAATATTAAATGAATAATTAATTAATTAATTAATTATATTTATTTTTAAAAAATCTTCTTTTTGAATACGCTAATTAGAGCTCTCACCGGGAGCGATGTAGCCGCAGGAGCCGGCGATGGCCGACGCCGTCTCGTCCTTCCGGAGCATCATCTTTGCCAGCCCAAAGTCGGCAATCCTCGCTTCCAGATTCGCATCGAGCAGAATGTTGCCGGATTTCACGTCCCGGTGGATCACCGGCGGCCGGCAGTCGTGATGGAGGTAGGCCAGCCCTTGTGCCACGCCGGCGGCAACAATGTACCTCGAAACCCAATCCACCAAAACTCCGGCCGCCCCCCTCGTCGAGGCGCCGCCGTGCAGCGCCTCCCACAAGCTTCCGTTCGGCATGAAATCGTACAGAATCATGGTGTCGGCATCGTTGTCAAGGTACCCAAGCGTCCGGACAATGTTTCTGTGCCGGAGCCTGCCAAGGAGGTTCACCTCACCGATTAATTCGACGGCAGCGGCAGCGTTGTCGGAGCGCCATAGTTTCTTGACGGCAACGACGGCGTTGTGGCGCGGCATCTCTGCCTTGTAGACGACGCCGGTGGCGCCCATTCCGACGACGTTTGATTCCTTGATGCAGGCGAGGACGTCAGCGCTGGTGAAGCTGAGGCGCTGGAACCCCGTGAGCCGCCATGGGTAAGGTCCGTACCGATTTCCGTTAAAGTGGTCATGGCAGAACCCGGCGACGTCGTTCCACCTGGCGTACAGCCGACGAGCTAGAAGAACGCCGGTTACCGCAGCGAGCACCGCTGACATGCTGACCAACCACCCTACCACAACGTGTTTGATGTGCGAGCTTCTCAGGCTCGCCGGCGGCGAGGAGGGGTCATCGCAGGCGCAAGGGGGGAGTACGCCGCCGCACAATTCTGGGTTTCCAGAGAGGTCTCCGGGGCTTATCGTTTGCAGCATGCCGTTCGCCGGAACTTCACCGGAGAGATTGTTATACGAGACATTTAGCATCTCGAGTGCAGGGGAGGACCCAAAACTTGCCGGAATGGAGCCAGAGAGAGAATTGCTCGAGAGGTCGAGAATAGCGAGTGTGGGCATGGTGGCAATTGCCGCCGGTATTTCGCCGGAGAGCTGGTTGTGGCGGAGGTTGAGGTTTACGAGCCGCCGACAAGAAACTAGGCTGGCAGGTATGGCGCCGGATAGGTGGTTGCCAGAGAGATCGAGCATTCCGAGAGCAGAACACCCTTGAACGTCGTCTGGGATCCCGCCAGCGAGCTCGTTCTCGGAGGCGAGGAATGTCTGGAGGGTGGGGATGGAGAGGATGTTGGCCGGAAGAGAAAGCTGGAGGCGATTGGCGGAAAGATCGATGAAGGAGAGTGAGGTGGAAATGGAGAAATCTTGGGGGACCGCGCCGGAAAACTTGTTTCCGGCGAGCTCTAGTCTCTGCAGCCTCCGCAGCAGGGCGAACTCCGCCGGGACCGTGCCGTTGAGCTGGTTGTTGTGGACCCTGACCCTGACCAGTGATGGACACGACGAGATCCCCGGCGGGATATTTCCGGCGAACTCGTTGTTGAAGAGGATGAGCTTGGTGAGATTTCGGGAGAAGCAGAGTCCCGGCGGCACCACGCCAGAAAGCGAATTAGAGGACACATCGAGCCACTCCAGTGGTGATGTCCGGCCGAGATTCTCCGGCAGTGGCCCGGCTAGGGAATTGTTCCAGAGCTGGAGCACGCGCAGCTTCGGCAGGTGGCCGATGCTGGCTGGAATCCGACCTTTAAGCTTGTTGCACATGAGGTTCAAGAGCTGGAGATTTGCCAGTTGGGCGAACTCCGGCGGGATCTCGCCGAAAATCAGATTGTCGGAGATGTCGAAGGCGACGAGCGATGAGATATTTCCGATCTCTCTCGGGATCTCACCTTCCAAATTGTTCTTGTAAAGATAGAAGGTGGAGAGTTCCGCTAGCTTCCCGAGCTCCGGCGGAACAGGGCCGGCCAGATTTCCCACGGCCATGTCAAGGTACCGGAGATTAGTTAGATTCCCAAATTCTGCCGGAATATTCCCCTCAAACCCATTGTATCCAATTATCAGCGTCTCCAAGGAAGCGAGCTGGCCTAGCTCCGGCGGGAGTTCGCCGGTGAGATTGTTGCCAGAGAGGCCTAAAAACTCCAACTTTTGCAGGGATTTTAAGCTCCTCGGGATCGAACCCGTAAAGAATCCACCGCGGAAGTCAAGGATCTTGAGCACGGTTGCATTTCCGACGTCGGCGGGTAGTTTTCCAGCGAAGTTATTGCCGGAGACGTTGAGGGTGATCAGATTGGGGAAGGAGCCGATGCCGGTTGGAAAGAAGCCCCCAAATTCGTTGTCACTGATGTCGAGTTCGCGTAGCTCCGGGAGGACGGGGATGGATTTGGGGAGGGCTCCGGAGAAGGAGTTGCAGCAGAGGTTGAGGCGGCGCAGGTTCGGGAGGCCTTGGAACGCTGCAACGGACATGGCCCCTGTGAGGTTCAAGCTGGAGACGTCCAAGCCGTCAACCACGCCGTCGGCAGAGCATTGGACGCCGGTCCAGTTGCAGTGCGGGCCGCCGCCGGCGGTCCAGTCTGCCAGGGCGTTTAACGGGTCGATGAGCTCCGACTTGACGTCGAGCAGGGCTGAGCGTTCGTCGCCATTAGAGCCTGTAAGGTGGAGGAAGAGCGCCAGGAAGATGAGATGGAAGATCTTCATTCTCCTCGCCTGTTTCTTCAATGCGTTAAATTATATATATATATATATATATATATATATATATATATCATTATAACATTACTATCTAATTGGTTAGTAATTTTGAGCAATTAAACAATAAAAAAGTAAATTACACTATAATTTTTATCATTAACATCACATTTTTTTTACTTTATTTTTTTGCTACGATGTGATTCAAACGTGAGACTTGTGCTGCTAAGACAAACACCTTCTCCACTAAATTAGAAAAGCACAATTTATTTGCAACTCTATCTTACGATAGAAAACTTTTAAAAAATCGATGACTTAAACACTTACAAAGTCATGTGAGTGATCACACTAGTTAGATCAAATAAGGGAAAAACATAGAGGTTATGTCCTTTCTTCAAACTAATATATCTAGAAATTAAATTTAATATACATGTAATACAAATATAACATTTATATAAAGATTAAACCTCTATTATGATGCTTTTATTATAACATAATAGTAAAATTTATGACATTTATAAGAGATCCTACGTGTTTTATAGTGTAAATATCCTATGAATTTCTAAGGTTAGAAAGTAATATTAAATGAGTTTACGATTTTCAAAAATTACATCTCAGCCCTGAAAATTCATTTATTTCTTCAATTGATTTTTAATATTTTTTCTCTTTAAAATTACTAAAATACCTCTCTTAACAAAGTGATATAGATGGAGAAAAAAAAAAGCAAAATTATTTTTTTATTTATATTTGATAGTTTTTTTTTTTAACGAAATGATCTATTCAATATTACTTTTCAACCTCAAAGATTTGTCTGACACTTTTTTGAAATTATAAATTTGTTTGATATTATTTTCATTTGGTCTATTTTAAATATGTAAATTTTAAGGAATTTAATAAGAAAAAGAAAGAAATTTGAGGAAGGTTCTCAATGATAATTTTATTTTCACTAATCTCAATGTAAAGTGAAAAAGGTGTGGTTGGGTCGTGGGGCCCATCAGAGAAGCTTTTGGAAGATTGTGAATTGATGGAATGTGCCCAAGAATTATACAAAGAGAGAAACATGATCATAAGCTAAAAAGTTTGCATAGATTTTATCACATTCAATGAAACATTGTGTAAATAGTGAATATTAGGCAGTTCGATGGAATATTTATTAGATTATCGTTTATTAGATTATCGTAGTTGAAATACAGATGATAAGATAGATACATACAAATAATGAGAACGAAAGAAATTCAAAGAATGAGTGAGATCAGAGAATGTCTATTAAGACATGGATTTAGCGTTGAATCTCAGTCGTATACGTGACATCTGAAGGCTCGCTTTACTTATTATCGTGCATGATGTTCCATTCATCGATCGTGATATTTGACTGATCATGCTTTACTTTTGCAGATCTCTAACTTTTTATTTGGGCGTCCGCACTTCTCAGTAACATCAGCCACGATGTTTGCTTATCCACAGCGATCGCTGTCTTAGTCTTAGGTGTTGCTCATAATAGGAGTGTTACAAATATCTGAAACTCAGAACTTGCTAATTCTTGAATCGACTTGAAATTAGTTAAAAAATTTTGAGTTGATTTCAGGTTAACCATAATTCGCTTTAAATATGTTTCAACTCGAAATATCATATATAATATAAATAATATATAATAATCATACGTAACATATTTTCATACAAGTTAGTATGGTAGTCTAGCAGAAAAATGAAATATATTTCAAATATAAGACCAGAGATCAAACCATAAGACCAGAGATCAAACCCCTTTGGATTTGAGTCAAGCTTAGAATTGAGCATAATTTGAGCTGACTAGGTTCAAATCGATTCCAATTTCAAATTGATTTTGAGCCGAGTCGAGCTTGAAGTTTTTAATTTCAAGTCGAGTACGTCGGCTCACTCAAAATCTTAGATGATACAGATAGAACTAGTTGCATTAGGTAAGAAGACCCACACAAATAACACTATCTGCTTATGTAATATAAGCCATACAAAAAAAGTCTAGTATTTCTCAACCTTTTATACAACAAAACGACGATCATAAAAGTTGACATCTAAGGCCATCATAAGTCAAAATATCGTCGAAAATATTAGTGCAATAGAATACTAGAGAAATCAACAGACCTCACTACTAAAATACATATATACATAGAAAAATTCTATACATCCCCAATAAACTAATCAATAGATTGACCGATTATAGTTTAGGTCTTCAATTCAGAGTTTGCTAGGTATCCCAAATGCTAATTCTACATCGATATTCCTCAACAATCAGCTGGCCTAATGCTGGCGGGTTCTTCTATTGTGGTAGCTTTTTGTCGGGATTGGTAATCAATCTCTCTATTAATGTTCGAGCTTACGAGAGTGGTGACAAACGGATACTTGTTAGGGTGAATCGCTTTCGAGCGCGAGTCGAGTGCGGGATTATCCTTAGCATGAAAATGCTTGAATTGACATCCATCTCGATCTACTAAACTTTTTCTAAACAAAATTGAACAATTAAGAAGAGGATTAGTAATCAGTCTCTCTATTAATGTCCGAGCTCACAAGCATGGTGGCGAACCGATATTGATTAGGGTAAAACGCTTTCGAGCGCTGGATTCTCCTTAGCATGAAAATGCTTGAATTGACGTCCATCTTGATCTACCAAACTTCTTCCGAACAAAATAGAACAATTGGGAAGAGGGGACATTCCCTTAATAAGAGTCTTTATTCAATGGATAAGAACTTAAACTATTGAGTAATTCGATGAATTAAAAATTTAAATTATGATTGATTAATTAATGAGACTAAAAATATATATATATATATATAACTTCGATAATCTACAAGCAATTTACACAAAATTTATATGCATCAACCACAATATTGAAGTACAATTAGAGGCCCTGAAGAAGAAGAAATCATCACTGCCAGAGATGGAAAGCTGGAGGGAGAGAAGGGAAGGTAGAGGCTAAATGGCCATTAACAGATACATTCTTTTATCTAATGGCCACCTAAAATCATAATATAACTCCAAGCTAGCAGAGCATATTTGCATGTTAAACTCCATCATTGCCATCCACCAGCATCTTTTAATGTTTAAGGGGTAGAGAGAGAGAGAGAATAGACATCAATCGAGTTTGAAACTCGTAAAATGCTCAATTTTCTATCGACTCGAATTCAATTCAATCTAACTTGCTTGAATAAAACTTTTTTAACTCTGTTAAGACGGGAAACAATCAAAGATTTTTTACGTGGAAAACCGACTGGCGGAAAAATCACGGCTCCTTTTCGAGGAGGCTTGAAAGGTCACTAGAAATGTTTTTTCTCTTGGTTACAGAGTGTTCAAAGGATTTTTTGAATTTTTGCCCCCTTGAAGGCTGTTTACATGAGATATATATACCCTAATCTGCTCTGTTCAGTCATTTCAGCCGAATAATCCACCGTCCTAGTGGCGGCTCATTTAATGCCTGCAGAGGGCTATTATATGACTTCTGCTGTACGATGTACGAGCGGTACGACCTGTCAGCGGGAAAGCCGCTTCTTCTTCCAGAGCAATACGGTTTCCAACGGTCGAGTATCTGTCAGATCAGGTCTTCATTTTTCGCCTTGGCTCTTCAGCGTCTGCTGTTCGGGATGATAGATCTCTTGTTCGGCGTGGAGGCCTTGCTTACGTGGTTTCAACGTCAGCCTCCACGTGGACGGTCCAGATGAGGAAGTGCGGATCCAAATGCAACAAACTCATATGTTAAACCTACGACTCAAACCCGACAAACTTATCGACGGTACACCCAAATTGAATTAACTCAGGGAGTAAATGACTAACATCAAAACTTAATGTTGAGTTGAGTCGAGCTCGACAAAATTCTGCTCGGTATGATTAAAGAATGAGAGAGAAAAGGGAGCCACATGAAATGATGGAGATGCTTCCACCAACCACAAAATTATCAAGCTCCATGCATCTCTGCCCACATGGCACACACACACAGAGGTTAGGAAGGAAGAAGGAGAAGATGGAGGCCATGTGAAAGAAGGAGAAACAGTTAGCATTTTTCTGGGCAATTATTGAACATGTTCCTCCATTTCTCTGTCATAAGAGCATTTCAAAGAACACTTATAACAGCCCTAATATGCAGTGAGACCCACCAAAAGAAATTATGAACACAATCATAAGTTCAAGCTTCAAGATCACACGAGCATAAGAAGTTTGAAGTTCATCACGTTTCGTCTAAAATTTTCGGTATGTTTAGTACTCGAAGATTTTGCTCCATTTAATAGCTTCGATCGATGGGCTTTCTTGATCAAAGCCCATTGGACTCGAGCCGGACTCGGGAACTGATTTCTTGTGTTAAAAGTCTGGGTTCAATCACCGATTTCTTGTGTTATCATGATCCGACTCGAGTAGATTGAATTATTGTTGGTGATGATTTTTAAACTTCGGATCTGCCCATCTATAATTCTTCAGTCTGAAGTGAACTAGAATCATGACAGATACAAATATTTCTAACAGTTTTTGGTATTTCATTGTGCACACCATAAAGCATTAAAATATTGGATTTGGCACCATTTTTGTGTCAAACATAATATTTCAATAGTTCAATGTCACAAGTAATATGTAAATACATCATATTTACATATATGTCATATAAATTTCGATCTATTGTACACATCAGACACTCTCTTCATAAAATTTACATTTGGAAGTGATCAAGTTTCGTGAAGAGAGTTTTTATGATATAATATGCTAAGATTTGTATAGTATGTGTGTGAAAATTCCTTTTTCTTTTAAATTCTAAGTTGAATTAGTAATTGAATATCTTTTAAGTCAAATATATTTAAAACCTGACTAGCGGGTTGATACATGTAAGGCAGATTGAAAAGTCTATAGCCCGATTTAATTCGACTAATGCTAGTAGCCCTTACATATTGGTGTTGTGACTTGAATTCTTTTACGATATGTTTTTGAGAAGCTCTACTTGAGATAGCGACCATGATCGTCTTCAAAGTCCAAGGGTTGATGAAGAATTGAATGATATGATTTTTTCGACATGATTCTCTACCAACGATAAAAGTTCCTTTGAGGCGGGTTGGATGCCAGAAGTACATGCTCTATCAGGTCTTTGATAATGAAAGGTCCATGGAAAGATAGAAGATGAATATCATATGAGTATGGTTGTTATCGGGTCAATTTCAAGCGAGCCAAATGCAACTCAAAATCAAAAATTTCAAGTTCAGCTCGGCTCGAAATTGGTTCAAAATCAAAATGGGGCATGATTCAAACCGGCTCAGCTCGAAATGACTTGATTTTGAGCCGTCTGAAATTATGATTCGAATCGGCTCGTAATTGTAAAAAAATATAAAAATATTATGAATCCAAGAGGATTTGATTCTTAAATCTGATGAACTTTAAATTTCTTCTACTCTACCACTAACCACTTATTAAGTTGTATATAATGATAGTTTATTTATATATATATATCAAAATTATTTGTATTATATATATAATTACGAGCCAAATCGAATCATGTTTCGAACGAGCTAGCGCCAACACGAAGCTAAAGTCTCTAGCTCATGATTCAATTCAAAATTTTCGATCCGACTTCGAGTCGATTCATAAACAGAACGATTTCCAAGCGAATTTCAAGTTTCAGATATTGTTAACACTCCTACTTACGAGAAAGTGCTCAAGCTTTCAACAAGTGCTTGCTACGAAGAGTGCTCAAAATTTCGAAGATTTTACTAGAAGATACAAAGAAATGCTCGAAACTGATGAGGAAACGCTCGAAGAATCTAGCCCATGACTTTGTCCAAGCCTCTTCCATGTCATCATTCTCGACTAGACGACAAAGCTTGAGATTCCACCTGAAGGCATAACAATTCGGCTCATCTAGGTGTACTGCGGAAACATCACACTTAAATTCTTTAACCAATCCTTCTCAGTCTTCTCACTAACAAAAGAGGGAGCTGATTGCTGGGTTTAGCGTCTGCTATTATATTGTAATATTCTATTTTATAGTGAATCTCTTCTTCTTCTTCTTCTCCCGTAGTCTTTCCTCAAGTTTTCACGTAAAATCCTTGCATGTTTTTTTTCCAAACTCGTATCATTACTTCTTGGCTTTTTGTCGATCCTCTTCTGCTGCCTCTCTATTTTCCTTTTAGCCAATTTTTGATGACCCTGTCCATTTCTGATAAGTTGGTCAAAAGTTAAGATCACAGCTACTGCTTATGGTAGCAAGGTGTTCAGAGATCTACAACATTATAAATTACTGCTTCTTGGAGGCTCTAGAATACTATATTTGTCAATACAACCTGAATACAACAACAACAACCAAGCCTTAATCCCACTAGGTGGGATTGACTATATGAATCCTTTATTTTCATTGCACTCTATGAATTAACAAATCTGTATCTAGATTTAAGTGAGTAAGATCAATTCTTATAGTTTCTTGCATGGCCATATTTGGTCTCCCTCTTCTGCTTTTATTGTGAAGATATAACTTTAATTTTTATGGATTGTATAATATTTTTTTTTTTTTATCGATTGGATAATTTTTAATTGCTATTATACTAATCACAATTGTGTTTGTTGATGGTAGAACCTATCAACTTAGGATGAAATGACTGATCACTTGCATGGGAGTCCTCAAACTCGATATCCATGTTGATCAAAGTGACTGGATGCCATCCAATAGAGAAGACAAATGACGCAAAGAGAAATGAGTTGAGAGTAGGAAACACGAGGGAAAACACAAACAGAGAATATAAGGTTTTTGCATGGAAAACCAACCAATTAGTCAAAATAACGCCTATTTGCGTGTGGGAGATAAAGATTCCAAGAGTTTGCTCAGTTACAAGGTCAATGTTACATGAGAAGATTAAGGAAAGAGAATACATGAGAAGGTGTGACATCCACGAATTTAAGTTGAGGTTTTAAAAAATTAAACCTGATTTGGACTTAAAATGGATTGATTTTAAACCTAAAATAAATAATTTTGAACCTATTTATAAGGATATGAAAGTTGGGAAACTAAATTATAACTTTTTTTCTAAAAAAGAGAGAGAGAGAAGGATAGGCTTGCGTCTCTCCCATGTCTCTCACTGCCACAGTTTTATAAAAAAAAGAGAGAATAATATTTTGTCTATCGCTCTCTGTTCTGTGTTCCTGTACCGCCCCCCTGAGTTGCTGCTGGGTCAGAGAAGAAGGAGAAGAAGGCTGGGAAGCACAATAAGAAGAAGAAGAAGAAGAAGAAAAAGAAGAGAAGAAAGGAAAAAGCTGGGAAGAAGCTCCTGTTTGCTGCTGTGAGTGAAGAAGAAGGAGAAGAAGAAGGAGAAGGAGAAGGAGAAGGAGAAGGAGAAGGAGAAGGAGAAGGAGAAATAAAGAAGGGATTTTAAGCTTAGCTAAAACAGTAAATTGATAGATAATTCTTTCCCTTGTCATGTGTGTTTATGAAATTATGATATTAGTGAGAATGAATTAATTCGATGAAATTTTGTAATAATCTCCTGATTGTTTGTTATTGATGTTTTGATCTATTAAATAGGTTTCAAGTTACAAAAGAATTTTAGTAGACATGTCTTTATGGAATGTATGATGTAAAAACTAATAAAAATTATAGACAAATTGATTGAGCATATATGAGATTAAATTGAAGGTTATATTTTTAAATAAGCAGCAACTTGGTTAAAGTGGAAAGTTTGGCTGGTAAATTGAGGTTTAGTTTAAGTATAATTTATATTCTAATTTGAATCTAGATGATTGATTAGAGAAAAAGATAATATCTTATTAGATTTGAATAAGAATCAATTACATGATTAGGTATGTGAAAAGAGGAGAAATTTATATTTATTTTTATATGTAAGCTGAATAGAAAAGAAAATCTATATTCATTTTAATATAAATAGGAGTTTACAACGGTTTGAAAAGAGGACAAATATGAGAGTAGAAGAATAGGGAGAGTAAAAATCACAACTGAAGTAAGATAGGTGATCTTTTTCTTTATTGTGAAGTGAGAATTATTAAGGTTGATCCATATATATTGTTAAGATAATTAGGGAGAATTTATGGAACTTAAGAAAGTAAATTGTCTTTACAGTTAGTAAAATTATGTGAAGTATATTTTTATTTTATGTATGATGCTTGTAAGTTTTATGTTTAATTCTTATTATGAAGAATGAGCATGTGGTGTGTGAAGAATATGATAATTAATATGTATATTTCATTTGATGTTAGTAATACCATAATAATTGAGAAGTCAGGATTTATGATATGGAATGTAAATATTATAATTAAGTGATGAATTGTCATAAAGAGGTCAATGATCAAGTAATAAAATAAAAGATTTTTGCATTCAAAATTTAAAGGTGATGATGATTACTAAAGATAGGTTTCTCACAAGCAATCACACATGCCTAGCTCGAGCTTAAATTATATGATATTGACGTGATGACGTCCAATGCCCTTTTGGGCTGATGGGGGTGACGACTTCCATAAAAATGGTTAATGAGAACTATTGTGGAAGGATCCTATGATAATTGATGTGACGGCGTCTCGTGATGTAATTCAAAAGGGTTACTCACGGGGAGGTGACGATCTCTAATATGACTGAGACATTTGAGGTGATTGATTGAGAAACCTAGGGCCCATAAATAAAATAAATGAAGTTATTAAGTTCTAGTAAAAGCAATTATAATATTGATTCTGGTGTATAATATAAAAGTATATCTTGCATGTTGGAATTGTTATAAAGAAAATATTGATTTTATTTCTTATCTAATACTAAATACATGAGATTTATTCAGTCTGTATGCAATGTTAAGTTGATAATTATTATTTGGGATATTATTTTATCTACTGAGTCTGTATTAACAGACTCCTGCCATTTTTGGTGGCAGGTGTGACACTAGAAGGATCACGGGACAAAAGAAGAGAAATTAAAAATTCGGCAAGTAATTTTAATTATATGTTGCTTGTTCTAAAAAAAAAAATTATAATTTCTGGCGTCCAAGTAACCGGGACGTCATAGAAGGTGACTGGAAAGAAAGAAGGAAAGTTGTGCTTGTGTCCCTAGCATTTCTCAGAAGAGAGGTCCTCTCTTGAGGGAGAGGCTCTCCAAGTTTTTGGATTTGCTTGGCATTCCTATGAGGAGTTTTCCTTATTACCTGAGCATGTGTTTTCGTTGATATATCGTGATCTTTGGTGGCTTCTTTTGGGTTCACAGAGGTAATTAACAGGTGTTGGAGGATAAACCGTCAGTGATCCTTGATGACCCTCGAGACCTATTTTTGGCATTTTATATGTTAAAAGGAGGCTGGACCAATGTCAAAATAGGTAGGCCATATTATCATCATCTATAAGGATGACAATCCTTTGTTTCAGTATCATGAAAGAGAGGTTCGGCTTTGGTGTTGCTCTCATAGGATACACCACTCAAATTGGTTGGATGTGAGTCCTGCCACTGAGGGCGGTAGAGACTTGTGAGCGAGATAATGATATCATCTTCCAATTACCTTATGGTTGGGGCACGAAGTTATACTTCCTGACTTATCTTGTGGTTGGGCCATGAGAATGTGGTAAAGCCTTGTTGTGGAATTCTCTTGTAATCCGAGCCACGTCTAGCCACCTTCATTGGTTATTGAGAGATGTCCACATTGTAATTTCATTGACAATTTAATTATTTTGTTGACCTTTGTTGATGCAGCAACTCATGATATTTAAGACCCAAATCCAGCAATTGAATTTTGTATTAATAGTCTCACAACAAGGAAAAATATCTTTCATTTGATTTCTTGCCATGTCTTCTTTGATCTCCCTCTTTTTCTTTGTACATGAGCAAAATTCAATGACTCAATTTTTCTAAGTAACTAAGATCAATCCTTATTGTTTTATTTGATTTCTATATGATTAAAAAAAAAAAAATTTTTTGTTGTGGAGTTCTATACTTAAATAAGGGGAAATAATCATCATTATGCTCTTGATGCAAAGCATCCTTGATATCGCCTTTACTGACATTGATAGCAACTTTTTTAGACGAGCACATTACTGAACTTGAGTTGTCCTTTATTTTACATCATTGAGCGAATTTGAGTTTTGCTCTCTTATTCATCCATTTTAATGATTTGAGTGACATTGTAATAAGGACAACATATATCTATTTTATTTAGTAATTATGGGTGTAACTTATATGGACAAATGTGAAAATGTTGGATGTATGAGGAGCTGTATAAAAGAGCCAAGGAAAAGTTGGACTTATTTGAAAAGAGGCAAGAGGATGAACCCAAAATAACATATTCCAAGGAAAAGTTGGACTTATTTGAAAAGAGGCAAGAGGATGAACCCAAAATAACATATTCCTTAACTGTTTTGTATATAGCGGCAAAATGTAGCAATGAATTTCACTATTATGGCGATGCTAAGGAAAATTTACTTACACATCGTACTATTTAAATCATATGTCAAATTTGTTTCACATGTGACATGCATGTTCCTACGATGCGTACTTCCTAATTAACACATGTATTTAATGTAGTGCCTACGTAATAATTTTCTGGTGTTGGAAGACCAAAGATAGTAATCCTCCACGCATTGATGGCCAAAGATCACTATAGTGATGCCAAGGGGTTAAAAATGACAGTCCTCCTCCATGCACGTGCTAAATACTGTCATAAATATATTACTTCTCACACTTTCTTGGAATACTGATGATTTCAATGATTCTAATTACTGTAGTAATTATGAATTAATCATCATCAAAGTGTGCTAATCAGGACAATCATTAATCAAGATGACAAAGTTGTCTGTTTATTCAGATCCAAGGAAGAACAAAGATTTCTCTAGGACTTTATCGAGTCATTTCCATATTTTCTCAATGTTTTTAAGTTTTCAGAATGATTTCCTAAGAGTTCTCATAGTTTTTCAAATTTTGTTAGTTTTTCAAATTTTGTTAGTGCACATATTCGAACAAAGATCTCGGCTGTATACGTGGACCGCTAGGAAAGTTAAAGATCAATAAGAGCCAACAATTCTAGTCAAATAAGGGGATAGGCGGTTGTGTTGTGCAACAGATGGCCGCAATTCGGTTCCCACAAATGGGGAAAGGTCAACAGTTTGTCAAGTTCAAAAAAAAAAAACATTTTGTCTTAATGATTGGTAGTGAATCCACGAAAGATAAAACGAGTTCTAGTAAAGACACCATGCGTGCTAACAAGATTTCACCGAACTTGCAAAGTAATGTCTTAATTTCAAGCATATGTGAATAATGTTAGAGGTCATCACGTGATTTGAAGGCTATAAATAAGAAGACGAATGGAGAACAAAGGATTGGAACATGAAACAAGTCAAGACCTCTCTCTATCCGAGCTGAAAAACCCAACCTCCATGAAATCTCCAACTCCTACCCTATTCGGAGTCAGCTATTGGACTTCGCAGTTCGAGAATAGCTCTTTGCAACTTAAGACTTTCAAAAGAGTACTTTTTTTTTCTTTACCACTTGGTAAATTTCTTCTTTATACTAGTTCATTACTAGATTCTAAATTGTTGAATTTGACGTCATAGTTTCGTCTCACATTTTCATAGAAAAAAACCATTTCATTTCCCTACCTTTTCTTTTCTTTAAGAAGGAATATTTACTGAACAAATTTAGTGCTCCACATAGGAAATAACAATGTGTATCATGACTAGCACACCAACACCAGTGAAATCTCACCACAAATTGCTCCAACACTACTTTGCTCCCCTAGCCAAACACTGTTAAACAACTGGACCAATTGACAGCAAACATGGCCCATATGTCACATGATAACAATGCTCTCTCATATTTCTTAACCTCTCTCATCTAGCAATAGCCAAGCTTGAGTGAACAACCGAACATCCACACGACCATTCCACCAACTCCAATCCAAAGGCCTCACAAGAAACTTCGGCCCCAAACATTAACAACTGCAGCGTCTGTTCCCCACCGCCCATCAAACCCATGATTACGTTAACAACCGCAAAGTTGGCTTTGAAGAAATCAGTTTGGACTCGTAAGAGGATGTGTAGTCATAGTCATAAATTTAACGCCCGATGAACACTAGGAACGACTCACCCCATTCCGCAACTATCTTAGATGTACTAGTTCCTTGTAGAGACTCACACTTCAATAAGTATGGAGACAACTATGATAACACACACGTCCAGTATTTCGAAAATGCCTTGTGCACCAACGAAGCTATCTCCAAAGCCTATAAGTGCCAATTATTTGACAACATGCTCGCCGACATGTTTGTAAATTTGTTCCAACCAAATCTCAATTGGCACAAAATTTGTATGAAGTTCACCGGCATTGCTATTTGGTCTTGATGAGAGGGATCAAGGCAAATTTACATAAAATAAAAGACCTTTGAACGATAGCTGCATGGGGTCGATAACCTTCTTATTAGCACATAAGGAGTCAAGCTGCACCAAACCTCTCGATTTCTATTACCACTCACCATCAATTAAATTAAATACAAAAACTTGATTGCAGGACTTCAATTCGCTCAAGATCTCATTCCCCTTAATTATAAAATGATTTATACATATCATCAACCAGGTCAAAGGGACATTTCAAATGAAGGATGAAATTCATAAAAAAAAAATTGCCTAAAGCATATGGAATCTAAATAGACTTTGTCCTTCAAAAGATAAGAAATCATGCATATCTCAAAGGTTCAAAATTCTATCATAGACAAGACAATATAAAATATAAATATCACATTCAACACCCCACCTATGTATGATGTGATATAATGATGGTCAACATCACACCCTCTTGAATACGCGAACTTGTTTGATATCTAATGAAGAGTGAACTATCATAGTGCCGAATAGATGTTAGGCCAAATTCTATTTGGAACGGTATGCCGTATAGAAAACAATATGATGTAGCTGCGATTTGAGATGTCAATTATCCTTGGACTTGAATGCAATGTAAAGAAGCTAAGGCTAAGATATGCTAAAAATATTAAATCACATTAATTAGGCCAAACTATAAATTTTCACACAAGATGTGCATACAAGATGGAATATGGGTTATGCAAGGGTTTTCATGCAATTCTCCACACAATCATAAACTATAAACAACTCTAAAATATGATAATATTTCTGTTGAACATCAAACACATAGGCATTTCATTGAGTGCTTTGTAGACTTGATATGTAGGATCATCGAATGAAGGCAGTGGTGCAAGAAACAAAAATAATTACAGCGAAATACTCACAAAAATAGGATAAAGATACTAAAAAAATGTCATCCATGCTTGCATATGAGTTGACCTCCACGTAAACACATTTCCATGAACATCAGAAGCAAAGAAACAATGCAGATTTCAAAAATATGGCTTGAGATTCTTTTCAGCAAACTTTAAAATGTTCCAACATCATAGTAATAGATAGCATCCTACAGGTAAGTAGTAACATCACAGGCCATCACAAACTCATCCAGAGTAGTGAATAACGAAAGGATCTGGTGATAATATGGATTATGTAACACTTGGAACCCCAAAGCTAGAAGTTTCGAGAGTTACAACACAAGGAAAGTGAGGAAAAATAAACAAATCAAGGGGATAATAAAAATGAGAATGGAAGGATAAAGAGACTCAAACCCTTCTATTGAGCCTCAAATCCTCTTCCACTATGGTTGTTGAGAACCAACAAATTCCATCCATCAAGTCTTTAAGATGAAGTGTTCTCTAAAAATCTCCAAAACTTAACAATTGGTGGCACATCCCCGATGTTTTGATCGAGAATGATTTGAACAATCATGTTCAAGCATTCCTTTGGTTGGGACTTGGGAGACTGACTAACAATTGACCAATTTGCTTGGCACCCATCTCTTTGGGCATAGTTGAAGGACTTGGCACCAATCCCTTTTCCTTTTCCCATTTCTTAAGCTTCAAGCTAAGAGACTTGTTGTGAGAGGAGGGAGAATTGTTGCCTGTAATCAAAGATGTCGTAGCAAGAATGCCGCTCTTCTTTGTTGGAACCCCTACTTGGATAACTAACTTTTAGCAGGAGGGACTCTAGTCCATGCCAGACCATACTTGGGTGCCTTCCCTTCGAGCCTAGCTTTCTTCTGCACATTGGAAGTGCGCATCTTTATGTGCATTGTCATCACACCAACCAATGCATACGAAACCCTTTATCCAACCTATTTATAGGCAAAGAACCTTTACACAAGGCAATATCAAGTAATTCCCTCCAAAAGTCGAGCACATGGATTAATGCACATAACGCTTTGGGAGAGGGCAACTTATTGCTCCAAGACTGAGACACAAATCTCAAATATAGACATAGATCTCCAAGACAATCAAAGGTCAGCAAGGAAGAGCTACTGATTCTAGTCGATCAAGTAGATATCAAAAGGCAGTTATCAAATTACAGTTGTAATTCGATTTCGGCACATCATGATGATTAACAATTTGATTTGATGGACAAGCAATGAATCCACACAAGATTAAGCGAATTCCAATAATGGAACCACAACCACTGCTCGATCATGCAAAATTAATTGGGAAAACACCATAGGTAACATTTAATTTCAAGCATGGGCAAGTGTTGTTAGAGGTCATCATGTGATTCAGAGGCTGTAAATATGAGGATGAATGGAGAACAAGGGGTTGGAACCAAAGCAAGACATTCTCTCTCTTTTTCTCTCCAAGCTCAAAACCCAACCTCTACCAGGTCGCCATCCCGGACCCTATCATCAAAATGCTATTCAATTTCAATGTTCGAAACCAACTTTCTGCTACCCAGCACATATAGAAGAGTGATCCATTATATTATTTCTTTGTCTTTACCACTAGGTTAATTCATTTCCTTGTACTGGTCTTTTAATTAGTGGATTTTAAACTGCCAAGTGCGGCGATGTCGTTTTCCTTATGACTTCCAAGTTTCCATGCAAAAAGGTTTCTCAGTCCATCAGTTTGTTGGAAGAAATTTCTCATCTAACATTTAACCACACTGCGAGATGCGACAATCAATGGTATAGCTAGCTCTCAATTAGATATACTGGAGTTTCCAATTGCACTTCCGCTTCATGACACTCGACAAGCCAAAGTACTAGACTTTTGGGCTCATCAAGATCAAAACGAAGAATGACAAGCCTTGACGAAACTAAATCACTGCATCTAGGCCTTACCAAATCTATTAGAACTAAATCCTCGTTAGAGAACTCAATCGATGAGAGGCTAATAATGAGATGTTTCGATAAATCCTTGGTGGGGACACGAATCAGCATTGAATTGGACGGCAAGGATTATGTCATGTGCTAAATCAAAATTCAAATTCAAATTAATTAGAGCTATTGGACATTTCCATATTAGCTTTATTTAGATTTGATTTGATTCAGAGCATATTTGCGAGATTTGACAACTCGTCATATTTGGAGCTAATTTTATTTTATTGTAATAAAATTAGTTCCATATCTGCATTCATTTATTTGGTATTTTATTTTTCGCATTCAATATTACATTTTTAAATTTCTTCATGGAATCTCTCTATTTACAGGATTTAAAAATCTTATTTATCATATAATTAATTTAAAAAAATTTATGCTTAATTAAAAATAATTTGTTAATTAAATTTTGCTGAATATAAATATAAAACATCATTTGTATTTTTTTGTCCCATATCAAGTTAATGGGGATACGGATAAATATTGAATTGGACGGCTAGGATGACGTCATGTGCTAAATCAAAATTCAAATTCAAATTAATTAGAGCTATTAGACATTTCCATATTAGCTTTATTTAGATTTGATTTGATTCAGAGCATATTTGCGAGATTTTAAAACTCGTCATATTTGGAACTGATTTTATTTTATTGTAATAAAATAATTCCATATCTGCATTCATTTATTTGGTATTTTATTTTTCGCATTAATATTATATTTTTAAATTTTTCATGGGATCTCTCTATATAAAGAGGTCGCCTTGCATTGCAATGAAGATAACATTTGGTGAATGAAATTATGTTTGAGTTTTCTCAAAACCTAAATTCGGGTTAAATGGTCGATATTTGGTGAAGGAAAGGGTAGAGTTAGCCTTTGGTGAGAATCCTCAAATTAGCCTAGTTATCCACTTTCTAAAAAAAAAAGTCCTCTACCCACTGCTCTCGCCAGATCATCTCTAAGCACCTCCAATACTTTGCGCACTCGCCTACCCATGAAGCTCACTTTGCTCCCGCCTTCGCATCCAGTGACCCGCCAGCTACCCACTAGAGCCTCCGACCCCGCCGCCGCCACCCCAATCGTTCAACCGGCCATTGCTCGAGCTACGGCATGCAACCATCGTCCAAGACCTCAAACCTCGATCCCGCTGGTTCAACCTTGTGCAACATAGTTCACGACACTTAAACCAACGCAGTCATTTGCAACATCGTTCACCGCCAGCTACTGCTCGCGCTCCAGCGCACAGCCATTGTCCAAGACCTCAAACCTCGATCCCGCTGGTTCGGCCTTATGTAATATCGTTCACGATACTTAAACTAACAACTATTTTTTGGCTCCGACTATCTATCAGATCATCAGTCAACCCTCATTGTCATTTACCTTTCTTTGAATCAGATTGCTGGTATAAATTCTTTCTTGGATCCAATTAATCTGATTATTTGATTTGAATACGAATTATTTGCTTGACTTAGATTATTTATTTGGCTCTAATTGCGTGACCCGATACTTATTTGAGTGACAATTACTGTTGGATTTAAGTGTAAGACATCTGTCCTCAATTTCTGAACCTCGATTCTGATTTATTGAATTTAAATTGACGCCCTAATCTAATTTGATAAATTCTTATTTATCAAACGATCCAGTTTAATTTTAATTTTAAAATATTTTAATTTACGGGATTCAAAA
This sequence comes from Apostasia shenzhenica, assembly GCA_002786265.1. Taxonomy (NCBI): domain Eukaryota; kingdom Viridiplantae; phylum Streptophyta; class Magnoliopsida; order Asparagales; family Orchidaceae; genus Apostasia; species Apostasia shenzhenica. The sequence continues at coordinate 874,418 of KZ454678.1, forward strand.
ATCTTATTTATCATATAATTTATTTAGAAAATATTTTGTACTTAATTAAAAATAATTTGCCAATTAAGTTTGCTGAATATAAATATAAAACATTATTTGCATTTTTTTTCCGTCCCGCATCAATCCTTCTCAAAGAAACCTCCTCGAGAATTGTCCGAGCACTACAAACAAACACTGAAGAACACTCTTTCATCAAGCTACAAAAAGAAAGCAAAAAGATACTTCACCTTATTGAGATGATCATATGCGATTAAGTCATTATGATCTACCATAATTTTATATCTTAAATATGAGAATATAAAGTATTATACACACATATATAATAATCGTATCCCGACATAACCGCATCTTGCTTTTTTTAAGTTTGACATATCGTTATATCATACTCGTACTTCAAGGTCTACACCATTCCACCAACTTTAATCTAGAGACCTCACAAGAAACTGCATCCTCAAACACTAATAGCTACAATGTCTGCAACCTACCACCCACTAAACCCATGATTACACTAACAATGACAAAGTTGGCTTTGAAGAAACTAGTGGGAACTCACAGTGGGAGATTACATTGTAGTTGGAGATTTAATACCCGATGAAATACCTGGAACAAATCACCATATTCTGCAACTATATTAGATGCACTGGTTCCCTTAAAAGCCTCACACTTTAATAAGTGTGACAACAACTATGATCACGCCCATGTCCAGTATTTTGAAAACACCTTATACACCTACGAACCCATCTCCAATGCCTGTAAGTGTTGGCTATTTGACAATATGCTCACCAACATGACACTAAATTTGTTTCGACCAAATCCCAATTGGCTCAAAATTTGCATGTAGTTCACTGGCACTGCTACTTGTCTCGACGAAAGAAATTGAAGCTAATTTAGATAAAATAAAACACATCCTTAACATTATTTCATTGATGAACTACTATAACGTGTAGAAACTCACAAGAATTGTCGCCAATTTAAACCAATTCATCTCACAATACGGTAAGAGGTGTCTTCCCTTCTTCAACACACTTATAGGTGGATGTAATATTGAATGGACAAATGAATGAGAAGAGGTCTTCGTGTTGTTTAAAAAGGTACCTTACTCCAGCTCATATTATTTTGGCTCCAAAACAAGATGAGTTCTCTACCTCTACCTAGAAGTTGCTGAAGGGCTGTAATAGTTTGAGGAGAGAGAGGACTCCACACCTTAGCTACTATGTTAGTCACATTCTCCAGGATGTCAAAGCCAGGTATCTTGTTCTTGAAAAGCTAACTTATGGCATAATCATTAAGAAGCTTTGACATTACTCCCAACCTCATACCATAAAAACCACTCAAGATGATATTACACTCGCTAAAGGCCTTCAGACAAATGTAGAAATTGGTTTACAAGTTAACATATTTTGACGTCAAATATGCACCCTGTATAGCACTAAAGGCACAAACTCTATTAGACTTTGTTGACAAACTAGCCCCCATCGAAAAGCCTAAACCTCTAAATTACCAAATCTCATGGGCACTATTCATTGACAAGACCTCCAAACGATAGTCACATGGAGTCGATATCCTGCTTATTAGCACATAAGGCGTCAAGTTGCACCAAAACCTTTTAATTTTAGTACCAGTCACTACCAATCAAATTGAATATGAAACCTTGATTACAGAACATCAATTTGCTCGGAACCTCATTCTCCTTAGGCATACAATGATTCTATGCTTATCATCAATCGGGTCAAAGGGATATTTCAAATGAAGGATGAAATTCATAGAAAAATACTTGCCTAAGGCATATGGAGTCTAAATAGATTTTGTCCTTCAAAAGATAAGAAATCATGCACGTCTCAAATAGTTAAAATTGAATCATAGACAAGACAACATAAAACTCAAATATTACATTCAGCATCCCATCTATGACAAACCCAAACTAATGATGGTCGACACCAGACCCTCTTGGATAGACAAAATAGTTCAATATCTAATGACAGGTGAACTACCAAAGTGTCAAAAAGATGCTAGGCCAAATTCTATTTGGAACGGTATGTCCTACAAATGCAATGCGATGCAGGCATGATTTGTGATGACAATTATCCTATGACTTGAATCTTAAGTGAATGCAATGTAAATAAGCTAAGGCTGAGATAAGCTCAGAATAATAAACATCACTAATTGGCCAAAAGTATAAATCTTCACACGTGATGAACATACAAGATGTTTTCCATGCAATTCTCCACACATTCATAAGCTATAAACAACACTAAAATATGATAAAATTTCTACACAAGCATAAGATATAAACAACTCTAAAATATGATAAAATTTCTTTTAAACATCAAACAAAAAGGCATTTGATTGAGCGCTTTGTAGACTTAACATGTAGGAGCATCCAATGAAGGTAGTGTGCAAGAAACAGTAGCAATTTCAGCAAAATACTCACAAAAATGGAACATGGATACTACAGAAACGTCACCCATGCATGCATATGAGTTGACTTTCACATAAATACATTTCCATGAACATCAAAAGCAAAGGAACAATGCAGATTTCAACAATATGGCTTCAGATTCATTTCAGCAAATAACGGAAGGATCTGCTGATAATCTGGACTATGTAAGAAACACTTGGAACCCAAAGCTAGAAGTTTCAAGACTTACAACACAAATGAGGAAAAATAAATAAATCAAGAGGCTAATAGAAGAAATGAGAATGAAAGGATAAAGAGGCTCAAACCCTTCAATCGAGTCTCAAGTCCTTGGCAAGAAGCTTCAGATCTTTACCTCTATGGCTGTTGAAAACCAATGGATCCCTTCCATTGAGTCTTTGCCTTCAAGATGAAGTGTCGTTCTCTAAAATTCATCTCCAAAATCTTACCAAATGGTTAGACATTCCAAATGTCTTGATCGTGAATGATTTGAACAATCACATGCAAACATCCCTTTGGTTGAGAGACTGACTAACGGTTGACCAACTTGCTTGGTCCCAATTTCTTTGGCTGTAGTTGAAGGACTTGGCACCAATCCCTTCCCTTTGAGTCTGGCCTTTCTTCCACATTGAAATTGCACATCTTGTACATTGCCATCACACCAACCAATGCATACCGAAGCCTCTGTCCAACCTATTTATATGCAAAACACCTAGACACGTGGCGATCCTAGAGTCATACCCTCCAAAAATTGAGCACACGCATTGATGTGCATAACACTTTGGGAAAGGGAAACTTGTTGCTCCAATATTCGAACACAGGTCTTGACTATAGACATAGATCCCCAAGACAATCAAAAGTCAGTTAAGAAAAGCTAATGGTTCTAGTCGATCAGTGGGGTATTAAGGGGTGGTTTTCAAACAGAAGGTCATAATTCGATTTTGACATATTGTGAAGCTCAACAAATTGATTTGATGTTGGGCAATGAATCCATGCAAGATCAAGTGGATTCCAATAATGGAACCATGCCCAACTGCCCAGATCATGCAAAGTCAATTGGGGAACCACAACAGGTAAGATATTTAATTTCAAGCATGGGCAAGTGAAGTTAGAGGTCATCATGAGATTCAGAGGCTATAAATACGAGGATGAATACAACCTGAAGCAAGACATTTTCTTTCTCTCTCCAAGCTCAAAACCCAGCATCAACTAGGTCTCCATCTCCAACCCTATCAACAGAAAGCTATTCAACTTCATTGTTTAATACCAATTTTCTACTACCTAATTATCAAAAAAAAAAAACTTTCTACTACCTAGGACATTTAGAAGAGTGATCCATTGTATTGTTCCTTTTTCTTTGCTACTAAACAAATTCATTCCCTCGTATTAATCTTTCATTAGTGGATTTTAAACGACTCAGTGTGACGTTTTCTTCATGGCTTCTAAGTGTCCACACAACATGTATTCTTCTCAGTCCCTTATTTGTTGGAAGAAAATTTTCACAACATTTCACCACACTACAGGATGCAGCTATCAATGGTTTACGTCGCGAGTTGTTCCCATCTGCATTTCCACTTCATGACAATCTACCAGTCAAAGTAACTAACTTTTGAGCTCATCAGGTCAAAGGAAGAATGACAAGCCTCTACAAAACAAGATTAATCGCTTCATTGCGGCTTTGCCAAATCTACCAGAACTAAATCCACATTAGAGAACTCCATCAGTGAAGGGTTGATAGTGAGAAACCTCATAAAGAAACCTCATCAAGAATTGTCTGAGCACAATGAACAAACACCAAAGAATACTCCTTTCTTCAAGCTAGATAGAGGATACGACAGTGCTTTAGTGTTGCCTATAGTCCTGAGGGCTCTAGCGGTCATCATGAATTTTGACTGATAATAGTTCAAGGTGCATAATCTACAGGGCAGAACAAACCACCAAAATACATCACTTTTCCATTCTTTGTAATGCTATTGATTATTGATGATTCTAATTACTTTAGTAATTACAAATTAATCATCATCAAAGTGTGTGAATTGGATAAATCAATATTCAAGATAGTCTACAAATATTGCCTTTCTATCACTCGAAAGGAGGATCAGACCTAATCGGATCAAACAACTAGGAGAACCACACCCAGAGGAAGGACTCCCCAGAATCTTCTTTCTTCTCCTTCCTTCGTTCTTCCTTTTTTCCATTGTAATAGAAAAAGACTTTGTAATTCGCCTCTGACGATAATAGTGGAGTTCTTTAGTTGAGCTAACTGGTGGATATAGGAGGACCTTTCTGAACCACCTTAAATTCTTATCTCATTTTTCTTTTCCTATTTTCTTTGTGATTCTCTTGTAGAAGCACACGTAGCAATTTAATTACTCTTCAGACTCCTCCTTTAAGACCATTTCCTTCATCATTCAATCTCCTACATGGGACCCGAATAATAGAAATCGAATTGAAACCAACCCAAATATTTTGGTCAAATCTGGTTCAAGTCTTGGATATATGGAAATAATAGGCAATGCTTAACTTATCATGAGAGAAAAAAGATACAACAACAACAACCAAGCCTTAATCCCACTAGATGGGGTCAATTATATGAATACTTTATTTTCATTGCGCTCTATCAATTAACAAATCATTATTTAGATTTAAATGAGTAAGATCACTCCTTATAGTTTCTTGCCATGACTTCTTTGGTCTCCCTCTTCCTCTTTGACATGAGAGAAAAAGATAAGCAATTAATTCCTAATAAAGCTTCAGTGAGGCTTGAGCATGTTGAATATAGAATAGCATCATGAGAGATGCATTTAGAAGAAATAAAAATGGATTTGGAAGGAAAGTGAATCTGCTAAAGCTATTTTTTGAAATATTAGTAATTATACGAGTAACAGGCGTGCCACTCAAAAATTTTTAATTTACATACATGTCACTCAAAAAATTTCAATCGGATCAGACAACTCAAATTTTTTACTATACAAACATGCCACTAAATTTTTTTCTATTTACATAAATAACACTCAATTATTCTATATATATTGATGGCACTCTAAAAATGTTTTATTTAATTCTATGTCAGCTAAAAACTTTTTATTTTTCACAAGGACCCAAAATTAATAATAAGACAACAAATGAAGAACCTCAATAAAATATTTTTAAGTAAATATAAGTTTTTTGGAGTGCCAACCATCCATATACATAGAATAATTTTGAGTGTTAGTGACATGTAAATTAAAAACTTCAGAGTTGCATGTCCTTAATTGAAAATTTCTTAGTGGCATGCATGTAAATTGAAATTTTTGAGTGTCATGTATGTGAAAACTCCAGATGTTTAAGAGACATAATGTAAATAGAACTTTTTTTGAGTGTCACATATATTGATAGAATAAATTTGAGCATTATTTATCTAAATAGAAAACTATTAAGTGGCATGTATGTAAATTAAAAACTTTTTTAAGTGCCAAGAAATAAATTGAAAATGTTTGGGTGACAAGAAGGAAATTAAAATTTTTTGAGTGGCATGTAGAAATTGAAAATTTTTGAAGGAAATTGAAAATGTTTGAGTGGCATGCAGGAAATTGAAAATTTGAGTGTCATGTATGTAAACACCCCCAAATTATAAAACAAAAGGATATGAATTAGATGATAATGGATGAACAAATAAGATTCAAACATTATAGAAGATCCAGATTTTTAAAAAGAAAGTTGGGTTGGCTCAGATTGGTCCAGGCGTCCAGCAATAAGAATCAAGACTAAAACCAACTTAATTGCGAACATGTTTAGAATCATACCTGACCCAAAACTGAGCAGAACCGACCCAAATTCATCCGAGCTAGTTCTTTTCAGAGGCAGTTCTCGGTTGTCTATTTTGTGTTGTTGCATCCCATCTTTAAATAAATTAACCTGTAGGAGGGAAAAATTTTAAAACTTTGGCTTCATTGAAATATTAAAAAATAGGTAAATTACTGATAGGTTCCTATAATTTATACATAATCATATTAACTAATATTTTTTGAAATACTTCACTTATGCCCCTACTTTGAGATTATAGGGACTAATTAGATTAATATTTTACTTTATTTTTAGGTCCTTTTTAAATTTTAAGAATTTAAATAAAAACTTTTAAAATATGTGAACCAAAATATAATTGTAACTATAAACACCTATTTGCTGCCTTTCAAATAAAAAAAAAAAACTCATGGATGGAATTCACGTAAATTTCGTGGGGCTTTCTGTAATTTCAGAATTCCCTCTTTCCACTCTCTTAACCCTATTCCCATTTTTTTAATGGGTCTTAACCCTATTCTTTGAACCAACGCGAGAGGCCGACAAGACGAGAATTCAAGAACCTCTCTCTCTCTCTCTCTCGCTCTCGCTCTCGCTCCACCAGGTCTCTGGCGAGCCAAATGGACGAGACGGCGACATCGGAGGACATCTCCGACGAGTTCTTCCTGGAGGACATCGACGGAGACGCCGTCGGCGCCGCCGTCCATGAATTCTGCGTAACCTAATTCCTCTATAACCCGTCCTCTCCCACCCAATATCTTACGCAAAAGAGTGACCTTTTCTGCCTTCTCCGTGTTCTAGGGTTTCGCGGCGGAGCAAGAAAGCGGAAGGGAGGGAGGGGCGGAGGACGAGGAGGAGGAGCTCGAATGGCTGGCGAACAAGGACGCCTTCCCTGCTGTGGAGACCTCGTTCGACCCCGCTACCCAGTCCTGGAGCAACGGCTCGACCGTCGCCAGCAGCGCCGGCGACCGGCTGAGCCCGGTGTCCGTCCTGACGACGGCGCTTCCGTTTCGCGCACCTGCGAGGTCGCGGAGCAAGGGGAATCGGCGACGGCGGAAGGCGCTTTCTTGCTTCGCCGCCATCGCAGGTGGGCCTCCGCCGTCTTCGTCGGTGCTGGAGGTCTCGCCGGCGAGGGGGCTGAGGACGGAGAAGAGGAAGTGCCTGCACTGCGCAGCGGAGGAGACGCCGCAGTGGAGAGCGGGGCCGGAGGGCCCGAAGACGCTGTGCAACGCCTGCGGCGTACGTTTCAAGTCCGGCCGGCTAGTGCCGGAGTACCGACCGGCGAGCAGCCCCACCTTCTCGCCGGCAATCCACTCCAACTGCCATCGGAAAGTCGTAGAGATGCGCCGCCAGAAGTACGGCAGCGACGGCCCCGGAGGTCGCGGCACGCGAAGCGTTTGGCGGCCTCCGCCTCCGCCTCCGCCGCCAGCACTGGGAAATTGTTAGGGTTTGGAGATTCGCATGATTGTAATGGGAAGGTGGGGGTTAGGAGTGTAATTAACGGTTTTGTTAGTGTTAAATTGGTAAATGGGACATTGGCACGTGGGAGAGGAAGGAGACAGGGGCCATGGTGTTAGGAAAATTGAGGCGAGAGATGGTGGTTGACAGCTAATCTCATGAAAATTTGATTTTTTTTTTTATTACGGATTATAAAATGTGGCCAAGATATGATGGTTTTTTTAATTATATTACGCATATAATATTTTATTTATCAAAAATTACATATTTTATATTATTTTTAAATAGAATTTAAGTTATAATTTAAATTTTAAAACACTAAAATTACATATTTTACATTATTTTTAAATAAAATCCAAGTATATTTTAAATTGGGTCTTTTAAAATTATAATTTAAAATTTAAAACACTAAAATGTACGTATTAAATTATTTTAATATTAAAATAATTTCAAATCTTATATTATAAATTTAAATCTTAAATTTTCAATTTTTAAATATTAATTATATATAATTTTTATTTTACTAATAATCCATTTTATATATTTTTTTAAAAAAATGACATAAAATATATAATTAGGATGAATAACATTAAGACAAAGCAAACATTATTTTTTCATTTGAATAATAAAATATTATAATATAATATTTTTTTAAAAAAATTATAAAAAATTTTGAATTTAAATTGAGTTAAAAAAGTACTGAAATAAGTAATTTTTTAAAAAATATTCAATTAAACAGTATCTAAAATTAAAATAAATAATACTTTTATATTTAAATTATAAAATATTATACTTTCAGTACATTGAATAGCTGCAAATTTTAAAATAAGATAAATTTTTAAAATTATAATTTTAAATTTCAGTGGTAACAGTTTTTTTTTTTTTTGTACAGTGGAAACAGTTAGCTTCAGTGAATTTATATAATCCACTTTATTCCATATGAAAAAAGAATTTATATAAAATTTTGGTCAATACTAATTCAAAGCTCAGTTATTTATATGAGTTTTAAGATATTTTTATCTTTTTAAGACAATTTTTAAAATTTTAATTTTGACTAAAAATATCATAATATTTAAATTAAAAGTATTAAAATTACTAAAAGCTAATATTTTAATTTTGTGATAAAAAAATACTAAAACTTAATTAAATTACTTTATAATTTTCATTGTATGCTTTACAACAAAAGCATCACCTAACGAAATAAAAAAAAAATGGGTCCCTCAAAAATTAAGCAGCTCCTAAGGGTGCTAATAGGAATCGAAGATCAAAAATTAAATTAATTTTAGATCGAATCGAAATCGAATTGATCTAAATGAGCCGACTAATGAGCTAAAAGTCCTGCTCAGTAATGATTTCGAACAGATTTTGAGCTGTTGTAGGCTTAGCTCGATCCAGCTCAAAATCGGTTCAAATTTAAACAAATTTTATATTATAATATATATATATATATATATTAAAAACCGAGCTGATTTCGAGCCAAATCGAGTCGAACTTACCCGGCTCAAGATCGGCTCAAACAAAATTGAAATTTGATTCATTTTCGAGCCGGCTCGAAAAAATGAATCGGAATCGGCTCGAAGTCGATTGGAATCGACTTGAGCCGGCTTGAAGTCTAACCCAATCGACTTCAAGCCGATTTCAAATCGATTGAAATGTGATCGATTCGATTTTGAACCGGTATTGACTCGACTCAAAATTAGATCAATAACAGCCCTAACGGCTCCAGAGATCTGTTAGATTAATAGGCAGATTTCATTGGCGGCCCAAGGCTCCCCCAACTTTAAAACCAAACTGAATCACGAACCGATCCATTATCGAGTTCACAGTCAAATGGGTCGATCAATTCGCTACTATTTTAAAAAGTTCAATAGGTATCAAACATTTACAACAATAAATTCTCATGAAACAACGGACATCATAAAAAATGAATTGATTCATTCCCATCATTAGCTGCTGATCTAGTATATTGTGCAGTCTACATTTTGAGATTCAATTAGATCGGATGATGCGCCCCAGTTGGACTAGGGCCGGTCCTACATTTATCACAATGTGGGCTACTCGTCTCAACTTTGGGTAGAGGGCATGGTTTTAATTTTTGCTAAAATTTTCATTTCAATTCAGTCAAGAATGATTCAAATCGTCCGGATTTTATTTCAGCTGAAAATATTCGAACCATTCCGTTTTGGGTAAGTCGTGCGGACCCACGACTTACCTGTTTCGTGTAAGTAGTATGCCCGCACAACTTACCTATTTTCATTACGACAAGTGCTATTTTGGTTGGGTAAGTCGTACGCCCCCCCGACTATAGTTGCTCGAAAAAATTGCAAGTAATTAGAAGAAGATTCATCGGGAAACATTCTTCTAGTGCAATATATCAGCTGCATGAAAGAAAAAGCAAATGCCGCGATTGATTGCTTGCAAAAGGCTGCATATGTTAACCTTATCATAAATATTAAGCACATACTTAGGATTAAATTGTGCTAGTGTACTAAATTAGTTATTGTTGACGTGAGATCTAGGGGATCCCAAGAAACACAGAGAAAGAGAGTTTCGAGAGACAGTGACACGCAGAGAATTAAGCTTGTTGACTGAGGCTTAGATGAGAATAAAATGCATCCAGAGCAACACACAGAGGTTTAAGGTGGTTCAGGAAAGAAATCCCCTACGTCCACCGAGCGGCCGAGTGATTGATTTCACTAGAGAAAGGAAAAGGGTGGTCGAAAGGACCAGTACAATGAGCTAATAGAAGAAAGAGAGAAAAGAGAGAGAGATAGAGCTTTCTCTTATCTCAAGCTCTCGTTACAAAGAGATGAGAAACAATCTCCTTCTGCCTCCTTCTGCTCAAGGGTATTTATAAGCAGCGGATAATGCAGCTCCATCCTTGTTTTCCGGAAGGGGAGGAAGTAAACAAACGCTGAGCCCATGCTGATGGCTCTACTACTATCGACCACTGGAGGAGCCGGAAATAGCGGATGGAAAGCTTGTCTCCCAGATCCTAGTATTTCTTTTAGGGATCCGTGATGACTGAAGCATGCGGGTCCTTGATTTGTGTGTCTGAAAAAAGTATCTTGTAAGAGAAACGGCGTGGTCGGGCCACGCCGACTACGACTGGTGCAGCTGAGGAACATCGTCATCGATGTTTGCTAGAGGTGGTCCTGGATCGTCGTGGACGATGTTTGACCGAACTCACGAGATCGAAGTTTGACCGAGGTTTAAGACCTGCGAGAATAAAAGCAAAATAAGAAGTTAATGCCACCTGAGAGCCACGTGTATGGCTGAGATGCAGCGCTGGAACCACATGTTAACATCAGCCCCCCGCATTTGTTAGGGAGCGAATATTAATATGGGCCCTGAAATGCGAACCGTCGCGATGGTAGACGCGCTACCCAAGGTCTGTCAGGATAAAGCCAGAGTGGCACCCTGTCGATTCGCATCCTTACCCACCAGCCTTTGTGAACCCTGCAAGGAAAGGAGTGGACTGTTAGAAAGATGGCAGAGAGGAAGAGGTGGACGACTCTGAAGGGTTTTCCTCTGACGAAGAAGAGGTCCGTCGGTCCTCCGGTCGACGTGCCTCCTCCAGAGAAGAAGAGGGTCCTGGAGCCATCTGAAAGGTTGCCGGAACCGGCGGTTGAGAAGACCATCAAAGTGCTCCAGAAGGAGGAAGCGGGAGCTCCGGCTGTGGTCCTGCCGGAAGAAACGCCGGCAGCCAAGGTTGCCAAAGTGCTGGCGCGGACTTTGGAGTCCGCACAGGGAGATGCTGAAGAGGAGAAGGTGACGGAGGTGGTGAACCTCTCAGATTCTCCAGTCAAGACGTCTCTGAAAATCGGAGAGTGGAAGAAGTTGATCGTAGTGGGCGATACGCTTGCGGGGGAGAGACTTGAACCTGGGAGGATTCTGCTCAAAGATGAAGACATTGAGCGGCTCCTTCCCAAGTTCGGGGCTCCCCCTGAAGGGAGTGCGAAGAAGACGCCCCTGGTGATTTGCGATCCTGCTCCTCTTGGTGAGTCAGTCCCTCTTCTTCCGAAGGTAAAGAGACCTTCCTTTCCTCTTCTTCCAGCGGTTGCTCGAAATGATGAGAAGAAGGAAGAGAAGGGTGACTAAGGAGAAGGAGGAGGTTTCACGGGTTGCCCCTAAAGTTACCTTTGGCATTGAAGGGTCAGGAGGCAACCTAGGGGATAGATTGACTGAAATAAGGAGGGAAGAGGAGAGGATCCTGAAGAACACCTCCCAGGTCCTAGAGGTGGGAAAATCTTTTAACGGTTAGGAGGGAGGGGAAGTTCACTATCTAGAGAGAATAGCAGAACTGGAGAGTGCTTTATTGCAGGTCACAAAGTGCTCTCAAGGTAACCATATATAGGAGCTAAGGAAGTTATACAGGCTGGTCTTGGATCATCGTGGACGATGTTTGACCGAACCCGCGTGGTCAAAGTTTGACCAAAATTTGAGATCTGCGAGAATAAAAGCAAAATAAGAAATTAACGCCACCTGAGAGCCACGTGTATGGCTGAGATGCAGCGCTGGAACCACGTGTTAACAGTTATAAATTGTGCTCGTATACTAAATTAGTTATACTATCCACATACTAAGTGAGCATACTATTTGTATACACTATTTGTATACAGTATACTCGAGTAGCTTTAAAATCATCTAAGAAAATATAAATCAAACATAAAGTCAAAAATGGCAAATTTTAACAATATGCTCCTATGTATTTTATTTTAAACAGACATATCACATCATACATAAAATTTAATATTAAAAATTAACTTTATTTCACATCTTACACATATTACTAAAATAACAACTAACTTATATCACATCCTTAATATATCCCAACATAATAACTAACTTTATATCACATCCCTCATATTTTAACATAATAATTAATTTTATTTCACATTATTCACAATATTTAATAAAAAATATCTTTATTTAAATTTAATTTTATTAAATTTAAATCCTACAAATAAACAGATCAGTATATTATATCCCAATTTATGAAAGATCGAAGCAATATCAATATAAAAAATATCAAATTGACAAATAACATTAAAGAATGAAAAGAAGATGAATCAGTTAGATAATGACCTTGCCTTCGGGAAGAGCCAAGCTGTCCAAGTGGATATAATGGTGGCAGTTGTTCACCGAAGTGGTAAAAGAGCAAAGCCCTGTAGGAGCTTTCTAATTGGTTTCAGTTTTGCAGCAAAACATAAATCATTATCAATAGCAAATTGAAAAGTGGATTCAAAAATGAAAGAACAACAACAAAAACGAACCAATCGAGCAATGGCTTGAAGGAGACACATTGGTGGCGGCCGTTCGCAAATGTGATGGAAGAGCCAAGCCGTCCACTTTCAGTTTTGCAGCAAAACATAACTCATTATCAATAGCAAATTGAAAAGTGGATTCAAAAATGAAAGAACAACAACAAAAACGAACCAGTCGAGCAATGGCTTGGAGGAGACACATTGGTGGCGGCCGTTCGCAAATCTGATGGAAGAGCCAAGCTGTCCACTTTCATGTCAGGCAATCACTTCGAACCGCCCCCCTTGAATTGCTTCTCCATCTGTGCCTTTTGTCGGAGCATGATTTACTATAACATCAAAGGAAGCAAGTGATGCTAAGAAAGCCAACTACTGACACATCATGAGAATTAGGGCTCAAGGAAATGGAGAGCGAAGAGTTGAGTAATTGAGTGCACATAGATAAAGACAAAAATTTAACAATTAGATTCATTCTTTTAACATATAATAATATAAAGAGAGTTTTTTATTCAGAAATGAGTTGCTGCATTTATTTTAAGGCGATCTCAATAAAAAGTTCTAGGAAGTTAAAAGACGTACAATTTCTTGAAAGATAAGCTACACAAAGTTTAGGAAGCCAAACAAACCAAATGAACTAAATGCATCATCCAGTATTATCTGATATCCGTAATAAAATATTCTAAAAACAATAAAAAATTTACTCAATCATAAGAAGACTCTCTTGTACTATAGGTGTTCACAATATTGATAACTTCATAATTCACATCAAATTAAAGTGAAACATCAATTCTCTAATTAAAAAAAGGCAGGAATATCTGAGGTTTTTAGTTCTTAAGATTGGTTTTTGTAATATAGTTCTTATCTAAACAGTTTAAAATTCTATAAACAAGATACAAAATATAACTCAAAAGTGAGATGAACAAACTCACAAAACAATTCATGCTCTCATGGTGGATCCTGAGATTCTAGCTTCTTCAGTATATAGTTAATACCTTCCTAATTTGGTGGGGACACAGATCAACATCGAATTGGATGGCTAGGATGACGTTATGTACTGAATCAAAATTCAAATTCAAATTAATTAGAGCTATTAGAGATTTCCATATTAGCTTTATTTAGATTTGATTTGATTTGATTTGATTTAGAGCATATCTGGAAGATTTGGAGACTCACCATATTTGGAGCTGATTTTATTTTATTGTAATAGAATTAGTTCCATATTTGCTTTTATTTATTTAGTATTTTATTTTCTGCATTTAATATTGTATTTTTAAATTTCTACATGAGATCTCTCTATATAAAGAGGTCGTCTTGCAATGTAAAAGAATAGCATTTGATGAATGAAATTATGTTTAAGTTTTCTCAGAGCCTAGATTCGGGTTAAGGGGTCGATATTCCGGTGAAGGAAAGGGTACGGTTAGTCTTTGGTGAGAATCCTCAAATTAGCCTAATTATCCACTTTTTAAAAAAAAAAAAAATCTTTGCGCACTCACCTACCTCCGAAGCTCGCTCAGCTCGCAGCGCCGTGCAGTTCCGCCAGACTCGTCCGAAGCGCCTACGTTCCGAGCGCGCCCGACGGTCGCACCTGTGAGCCCCGCGCCAGCTCGCTCTAAGCCACGGCTGCCCAGCGCCCGCCCGCTTGCCCGCCCCGCATGCCCTGCCACGCTGCGGCCCGCCCAGCGCCCCGCCGCGCGCGCCCGGCCCTCCTGCTCCCGCCCGCCTGAGCCTATTCGCAAGCCTTGCCTGCGCGGCCCGCGCTCTCGCCTGCTCACCTACCCGCGCCAGCCCACGCGCCCACCTACGCGCCGCCCCGCGCCCGCCCCACCAAGCGCCCGTCGCGCCAACCCCCCCGCCTCCCCGCGCGCGCCAGCCCTCGAGCGCCGGCCTGCGCCCGCCCGCGCCCCCGCGCGCGCCTGCGCCCGCTCCGCGCGCCCGCCTGCGCCCGCGGGCCGCCTGCGCCCGCCCGCGCGCCTGCCCTCGCGCCCGCCTGCGTTCACTCGCGCCCATCGTTTGCGCTTTGTCCGCGCGTTGCCCATACTCGATCAGATCAGTTAATCATCGTCAGTAACTCTTCTCCGATTCAAATCGCTGGTAAATTCTTTCCCGAACCCCACTAAGCTGATTATTTTACTTCAACACAAATTATTCGCTTAACTTGGATTATTTATTTAGTTCTAATTGTGCGATCTGATATTTCTTTGTGTGTCAATTACTGTTGGATTTAATTGTGAGATATTTGTCCTAAATTCCTAAACCTCAGGTCTGATTTATTGAATTTAAATTGACGCCCTAATCTAAATTGATAAATTCCTATTTATCATACGATCCAGTTTAATTTAAATTTTAAAATATCTTAATTTACGGGATTCAAAATCTTATTTATCATATGATTTATCTAGAAAATATTTTTCTCTTAATTAAAATAATTTGCTAATCGATTTTGCTGAATATAAATATAAAATATCATTGGCATCTTTTTCCGTCCCGCATCATAATTGAATCCTCTGGTGTTATATCACGTTAGTACTGGGTGAGCCCCATTGCAATGTGGAGGCCTTCTGTTAGCTGGCCGAATGTTCAATTTGTCAAACCCAATAATTATTCCTCCGGATCATCTTCCTCAAACACCTGTTGCCTTGCTTTCTCAAAAGGCTTCTATGTAACAAGCTTTAGCTGAGACCCAACTTCAACTAAGACTTTATTTTTGAAGCTTAATACGTACTTATTTTATATAATTTCAATAACTTTTCACCCTAAACAATTTTTGGTAAAAAACAATTTGGTCCATAAGTTTTGAGGGTATCAGCAATGTTTTACCTTCCTAATTCACCATTTTGGTCCATCTGTTTCGTCAAAATAAAAATAAAAACTAAATTACCCCCTATTATTTTCAATATTGGGAAAAAAAACTTTATTTGAATGTTTTATTCAAATGATTTCACACTTTGGTCCTTAGTAATTTACTTCACCTATTTTTTCAATTATTATTATTTTTTTTTTGAGAATGCAAAAGCTTACCTCTAACAAAAGTTCAATTTTCTTGCTTGCTTGTGTTCCTGTGAGCCTTAAGTTTTATATTTTATTTCCAACATAAGCTAACATGACTTCATGTTTAGTGTTAACACGTGGTTCCTGAGCTCATCCTGACCGTACAAGCGGCGACTAGCTGGTCTCCATTTCGACCTCCAGTGGCGTTGTCACCATCAGAGGAGACGCCAGACAAGCTACCCGCTGTTTTCAAATAGCAGCGCAGCTTGTGGTCGACCAAATGGATCCCAGAGAAACCCAACCGGTCATACCGCAGAAAGGGGTCATCAATGTAGCCTTAGACGGTGAAAACTCTTCCAAAATTGTAAATGTTTCATCTTATCTGAATGACAACCAGCAGGCAGAAGTTATCGCCCTGCTTTCAGAATATATCGATGTCTTTGCATGGTCTTCTGAAGATGTTACAGGCATGGACAGGGCTGTCTGCGAACACCACTTGAATGTATCTCAGGCCGTCTCCCCTATTGTACAAAAGAAAAGAGTAATGGCCAGGGAGAGGCAGGATGCCATCAGGGAGGAGATTAACAAGTTGTTGGGGGCCAGTTACATCAGGAAGGTCCGGTATCTCCGATGGCTAACCAACGTCGTTATGGTGAAGAAGGCCAATGGGAAGTGGAGAATGTGTGTAGACTTCAGAACATTGAACCAGGCCTGCCCTAAAGATACTTACCCTCTCCCTCGCATCGACACGATGGTAGATCGCACCTTCGGGTACGAGGTTATGAGTTTCCTAGACGCTTTCTCCAGGTATCATCAGATCTGGATGGCCCAGGAAGATGAGGAGAAGACTGCCTTCATTACTGACTACGGCACTTACTGCTACAAAGTCATGCCCTTTGGCCTCAAAAATGTCGGTGCTACCTACCAACGCATGATTGATGCTGTCTTTAAAAGCCAAAGGGGGGGAATCTCGAGGCTTACGTGGACGATATCCTGGTCAAAAGCAAAACCTTGACAAAGCACCTCGTTGATCTCAGGGAAACACTCGACACCCTTCAAAGGTACAACCTCAAGCTTAACTCACCTAAATGTACCTTTGGCGCGACTTCGGGAAAGTTTTTGGGGTACCTAGTCTCTGCCAGAGGGATAGGCTAATCCTGACAAAATATCGGCTATTCTGAGTATGCCCTCCCCGAAGACAGCCAATGAGATTCAGAAGCTAGCAGGGCAGATCAACAATTTAGGCAGGTTTATCTCAAAAGCCGGTGACCGATATTCTCCATTTTTTCGGTGTCTGCGCAACAAAAAAAAAGGAGAGAGGATAGACACACTCACAAAAAAAGAAGCAGAGATTGGCTAACTTTCATTGTAGAGAAGCCCCCAACTGAGGAGCTCTCATTCTTCTTTTTCTTCTCCTTTTCTTCTAAAACAACACTGTACAAGCTTTCAACACTACCTTTTCTACGTTAATGAAAACTTCCTCGCCGACTGACCCGTGGATGTAGGGGATTTCCTCCCTGAACCACGTTAAATCTCCGCGTGTTTCTCTGAATGCTCTGAATTGATTTTCTCCTTAAGCTTTTATTAACGGGCTGCTCCCCCCTTTGCGCGCCGCCGTCTCCCGGAACTCTCTTTCTTTCTGGTGTTTCCTAGGATCTCCACATTCTACGTCAACATTTAGAACTTGGAAAGCCAAGAGACCAAAGTGGCAAATTCAACTAAAACCGAGTATCAAGCTGCAAGTACCTTTAAAACGTAAAGACAAAATAGTTTTCATCTCAAAAAACAATTGGGTTAAAAACATAAAACAATGCTTTTTAAATGATCATTGATTTTCACTTAAACGAAAAAGTCTCACAAAAATCATTACTTGATGGCCAAAATCTCTAAGCATTGTCATAACAAAGGGATCAAAGTGGTGAATTGGGAAAACCAATGAACCAAATTATAAATATCCTAAAAAATAAGGAGCAAACTACTTTTTACCCTTTTCTCGTTTTGATGATTAATTAAAACAAGAGAATTGCCTTTCAAAATAAAAATAAAAACCTATTAATGATAAATTGCCTGTAAAAATATGCTTACAGCATCAAACACCGAAATGGCAAAAGAGTTTCAACAGTCTTCATAATATAGCAAAATCTTGGTGTTATAATCCAACACCATCCTTGTAAGAACCCTACATATAGTAGAGAAAAAAATCAGGTGGTCTCCCCTAAGCTGCAAAAAAGAGAGAAAATGATAGGCAGAGGATGTATGTTGATTAAAGAAGAACATAGAAAGGAAAGAGAAATTCCTTTTTACTCCACTTCTGAACCATAGGTGAGAGACCCACAATATATTTTTCCTGTATAGTATTAGGAGCACTTATATTGGTGATGTCACAATTGGTGATCAAATTATCAAAAGAGTGAACACTTTAAAATACTTTAAATTAATCATACAAAATGATGGTGAAATAAATAATGACGTTATTAATAGGATTTAAGCAGGATGGGCAAAATGAAAAAATGTTTCTAATGTGTTGTACGAAAGAAAAATTATATCCAGACTTAAAGATAAATTCTATAAAATTGTAGTAAGATCAGTGATAATATATGGTACTGAATGCTGACCTACAAAAAAAAAACAGACAAATAAAATAAGTGTTGCAGAAATGAGGATGCTAAGGTGGGTGTGAGATGAACGAATACGATAAAAAATGAGTATATCCGCAAAAAAAATTAGAGTTACACTAATTAAGAATAAACTTAGACAAAGTCAGCTTAAATAGTTTAGACATGTAAATCATAAGCCAGTTAAAGCTCTACTTAGGAAAATCGAGTTATTAGATTTTGCCGATGTACAAAGAGGAAGAGGAAGATCAAAGAAGTTATGATAAAAAATTATAATGAGTGATCTTATTCACTTAGACCTAGATAAGAGTTTATTAATTGATAGAACACAATAGAAACAAAAAATTTATATAGCCAACCCCTCCTAGTAGGATTAAGGCTTCGTTAATGTTGTTGTATAAAATCAGGAGCAAAAAAATATTGCATCAATTTGTAAGGAAATGAAAGTTAAAGCTAAACTTAATAAAAAGAAAAGGAGAACATTTAAAGAAATCTTAGTAGCATTAACATGTTTACACCTGGATTCGTCATCACATCTCAGCACGTGGCACCCCGAGGGACCCTCTCAAACCTCTCTATCATCATCAACGATAATAACCAAGTTTCTCTTTTGTAGACCTCGGACCTCGATCCCACTGGTTTGGCCTTCCGCAATATCGGCTACGATAATTAAGCCAACATCATCCTCCAAACCATCGGTCACGATGCTTAAACTACAGCATCCCCGCAACATCGGGCATGATGCTTAAGCTACAGCATCCCCACAACATCGATCACGATTCTTAAGCTATAGCATCATAACTTCGGATACGATATGGCATGCCAAGCACAGGATAACTACAAAATAAAATACTAATCTAAACCTCCCTCCAAGTATGAATGATAGGGCTATGCCATTTTCTTCTATTCTTTCTAGCCCCACCGCGTTGGATACAAACGGCAAGAGGCTTCCTAGTTTTGCCACAGATTTAGGCTTATTACCTAAGTCAACCCTGTGGCTAAGGTGCTTAAGCTCTTGCCACCTAACACAGACTCGACGTCTAACACTATCCCTTTCAGTAAAACCACCATGGAGTATACCTTAACAACCATCGCTAAAGTTTACCCCACTCCTCCTATCCCTGGACCATACCGGTCTCAATCTTAACCATCCTAAGCATAGGGCAAAATGCCCCCGAGGTTCTGCTATAGAATCTAGCTTAATACCTAAGTCACATGCATCTGAAGTGCCTGAGAACTTGCCTTCTAGCATGGACTTAGCAGTTGACCGAACCTAGCCCTAACTGTCTTAGAAACATGGCAAGATGCCCCCTAAATTCTGTTATGAAATCCGGCTTAATATCTAAGTTAAATCTGTAGTAACCTAAGTTCTTGCCTCCAAGCATGAACCTAGTGGTTGGCCTAACAGTAACCATCATTAGTATGAGGGCAAGAGCCCCTCAGACTCTACCACAAAAAAAACTTAACACATTGAGTAGAAAATTACTTGTTACAAGCAAAAATTACATTACAATTAAAAAGAAAAATACCATCCCATCATACTCTATAGGGGTATTTCCCCCCATCCTCTGGGACCTCCTTATCTTCAAGAGAGCCATCTGCCAAATTTGAAAGAATTAAGGCAGACGCTTATACAAAAGATCTAGACCAGGCACAGAGTAGCTGGACTCACAGCCCAAATACTTGACTGGGGAAACTTTCCCTAAGCTTTCCTCCATGGAAAGCTCCTAATCAAGGATACCCATGGCGAGGGACTTTCATCCTAACTCAATGTCAGTCGGCCTCTGTTTTAGGTATTATATACTTCTTATATAGTTGACGGTGGCCTTTTTCTCCAAAGCCTTGACAATCTTCGGAGAAAATTCTGGACCAGCGGATCGCTGCTTCAGGCAGGCAACCACCGTCTACATTGTTGCAGCTTCCTCCCTGGCAACATGGGGGGTGTTCCTTCTTTGTCGCCACCAGCTCCACCTGGAGAATGTCCATTTCCACAAAGTGGGTGGCTCGAAGCTTCCCTACATGGTTGTCCCAGCCGTTCCAGAGTAGGACGAACATGGCCTGAAGAGTCGCCAGATCCGTCTTGAACTTGTAGTGCTCAAGAATCATGTTCTGGATGAAAACTTTCGTGCCCACCTTGTCCACCCACAACTTCTTGACCTGTTGCACCAAGCGAGTGTTCTGATCCTGGCAAACCAACTTGGTCTCCGTCCCCTCTATTTGGTTGACATAGTGGGAGAACATGCACATAGCATGCACCCAAAAAAGGAAGTCAGCAAAGTAGTCATGGAGGAAAAGCACAAATGGAGCAACAGACTTAAACTTACCAGAAGAAGATTGCTGGCGATCTTCCCGGCCATGTCCGCATTGGAGACCGCAACAAGGTATTCTTTGAACTCTTCACACGAATGTCTCATCCCAGCGTTAGCCCAATGTTCTTGGGGAAGGACAATCCCCTTTTTAACCTCTGAGAAAGGTGAAGATGGAGGCCCCAACCCTTGACAATGGACTGGATCTCTATCCTCACTTCCACATTACCAAATTGGCCTCCAAAGTCAATCCACTCACGTGCTATCCCTACAGAGAATAGGATGTCATTGTCCGACACACTCCCAGTGGCCGAAACTGTCTCTATCTCCTTTGTAGAACCTCATCAGCTCCTTTGTTCCTTAAGTAATGTCGAAGAGGGTCAAATCGGAGTTAACCACACAGGTGCGACTGATGAAACAAGCCAAAATTTTCCATTATAAGTGATTATAGGACTAGATGTAACTGTGGGGGAGTCCAACATGGATTGGAGGAAATAGAGGGACCTTCCAACATGGATTGCATGGATTTGTTGTTCCGTCGAAGGCTTGATCTTTGACGAGCGAAAGTCGACCTAGATGGGAGCGTGATGGAAAGCATGGGCGAGCAACTCTCCGAGGTCCATATCATCGGTGAGGTCATTGAGGAGAGAGACATCAATTCCTACCAAGAGGGCCAGATTATGGATGTACAGCAGGAAGTCCTCTGTGCCTGGGACAATAAGGCCATAGGGATCTCTCAGCGAGTCCTCGAATGCGGAGATAGCTTCGGAGAACTGGTAAGTGCTCACCATGGAGCATAGGCCCAATAGGGTTTAGAGCCATGCTAGGCAGCAATGGGAGGTTGCATTAAGGTGATGGGGAGGTTGCTCTAGTGTGACAGGGGGATAGCGTATTGTGCTTGTGAGGGCTACGCGCCAGTGATAGTGATCAACGGGAAAGATATCAGCCTCTCGCCTGTCGTTGGTAGCAGTCACGTAGGTTTAGCGAATGTCGACACTCCTGGGGTTGCTCTAGTCAAGGTTAGCAGATGCTGAATAGAGGAATGCCAATGTCACGTTGTGCTGGAAGGGTGATGTGGCCCATCATCGGGGTGGTAGTGCTTGATGGTAGCAGAAACTGTCCTTGTGTTGGAAGGTGGAGGGCCCAACCACTGCTTATGTGAGTCCAGTCTGTAGAGGGGTTGTTGGCGCTATTCTTGGGGACGTGCCAAGCACGGCAGCTAATGGAGAACTTGAAAGGGATCGGAGTTAGGCGTCGTATCCCATGGTAGGGCAGAGATCTCAGCCACCGCTCGTGTGAGTCCAGTTTGTAGAGGGGTCAGTGGTGCTATCCTTAGGGACGTGGCAAAAGCGGCAACTAGTGGAGAACTTGAAAGGGATCAGAGTTAACTGTCATAACCTATGTCGCCGTGGGTGATAACATTGGTGAGATCTTCTACCTGCTTGTCAAGGTTTGCCAAGAAAACATGTGCCTCCTCCATTTGCAAATTGTGAGACGTAGAGAAGGCTGCACAAAATTAGACGCAAGTATTGGAGTTGGAGACTTCGTCCACGATAGCCTTCCCTTTCTGAGAATGCCTAGGTGGAAGGATGCTGGAGAGAGCTTTGAGGCTACACGCATAGCCAACCATGCTGGTATGTATCAATGAATTCTAATCAACTAACCATGCAACTATGTGATATGAAGTGATTTTAAGAAGAGTAAACTAGATTGTTCTTTAATCATATTAATATACACCTTTGCATAAAACTTCATGTCAATTTTTAGGAAACAAGTTACATTCTAGGAAAATCGAGTGATTTTTTGCAAATAAAACAAGTAATTTATCAAATTTCAAAGCAGAATTAACTACTAAGCAATAGAGACTTGAATCTCTTAAACACATGGAGCAACATCATAGAACCTCAATGTACAGAAATTATGAAAATCATCAACTAAAAGATGTTAGGTTTAGACCCTGTTTGGCGCGAGGACCAAAACAAGATCAAAACAGAACCAAAATGGTACTAATTTAAAAAATAATAATAATAATAATAATAAATAAATATTTTAAATTATTTTACACAAATTCAAATATAAAAAATATTATTTTACTTTATATACTCAACAATTTAAAATAAAAATATCAACTTTATTTCACATTCTAGACCAAAATATTCAAATCGAGTATTTTGATCTAAGATGTGAAATAAAGTTTATATTTTTATTAAAAATTATTGAGTATGTGAAGTAAAATATTATTTTTTATATTAAAATTTGTGTAGAATAATTAAAATAATTTATTTATTATTATTATTGTTATTTTTTAAACTAGTACTATTTTGGTCCTGTTTTAGTTCTCGCGCCAAACAGGGCCTTAGATTGTGGACAAGAAATTGCCTAGAAGCCAGTTGTATTTTAGATTTTCATCGACTTGAAAACAATGAATTAATCACTAGGTAAACTGGAAAGGCAACAGTGATAATGTTCACTACTAAGGCTCAAAGAATATGTTTCAAAAAGCCCAAAATCAACTGGGATACGAAAAGATAAAGAAGATCAAACACCTAGGTGAAACCTCAAACTCCTATGCTAGCTACAACCCTTTGTAGCTCTTAGTTAAACCACCTGTAGCACCCACTATGCAGTGGAAACAACCAGAGGAAGAGCTCTTCTAGTAAGCGGCACATAGGTGTCTCGTAGGTGATAGAAGAGAGAGAAACCATAAACGGGGAGGCAAGAAGTAGTAAAATGTAAAAAAGTAAATGAGGTAGAGATTTATGTGGTTTAAAGGAAGATCTTCCTACATCCATCGACAAACCAATCCAAGTTCCACTATAACTGAAAATCCCTTGAGGCGAGTACAAGGTGTTTGAGAGAGTGAGGGAAGGAGAGAAAGAGGGAGTTAATACAATAGTTAAGTGAGCAAGGATGCTAAGAATCCCTCCCCCCCTCTACGAAACAGTTAAGTCCTAATACATATAGTTGCTGCAAGTAGACTAGATAAGAGGAAGCCCCTTGAGGTGACTTGGGGCAATGAACAACCTGGATCTTCCTGTGTCAGTCTACAAGTAGCTACTACAATGGAAGGACTGGCTTAACAGTTTATGGTATCAGGAGAGTAGTTGAACGACCAACCTGGTGGTGCTTACAAGAATCCTTTCTCTGCACAGTTGGCTCAAACTTTCACTCGGAAGAGTGGACAACACCTCTTCGCAGTCGCCGCTCCTACACTCCACCTACTCAGAATAGGGGAGACCAGTAAGGAGAGGCGTGTCACGAAAAGGACATGATAGAAGCATAGGTGGTTGTACTATCCTAAGGTAGCTAGTTGGGCCCCACTTGTATAGAGAGAGAGAGCACAAGGCACGAACCATTGCCTAGATTTCTGTCGCTAGCAGTATCCATGAGGGATGGATCTATCCATGGTTCGTTCATCGTGGATCGATTTACTTAGCCTAGTAATGATCTGAATGGTTGTACCTGCTACACATGGATGGCCGAGATGACTGTAAATTCCGTCGTAGACAATTAGCGAGGTGACAAATGATGTGGAATGTGAGATGAAATCTCAGATGATTATGTGATCAAATGCTCCTGATTGAACATCTGGGTTTGAATATGTCTTAGATCTTATTGAGAATTTCAAGTCTATATGTCAACATATCCATAACAAAACCGCCAATACTATCAAATCCTAATAAGTGGGCATGTGCACCATCATATCTCATTGTATTATCTAGGGAGTGCCAGTAGATATGTTGTTTTACATAAGTTTGTGGTGGTAGCCATAAGAAGCCATCATGAGGCCTACAGCTACAAATATAAGTGTGAACAAAGAAAAATGAGAATTTTTGATAAAAAAGAAAAATGGAGATTGGATACTCTCTCTCTCTCTCAAGTCATCGTTCTCGCCATAGCAACTAATCACACATTGACCTCTCTCAATTAGATTTATTCGACAAAAGGCTCTTCGACCGACAACTTATACTCTCTTCTCTCTCTATCTCCCTTGCCGTAGCCTTATCCTCTCTCCTTGTAATCCATAACTCCATATTGGAAATTTTAAATTGTCACCAAACAACGTCATGGTTTTTCGCATTCGTTGAGTATCCACAACTAATCACAATAGCCTTTTTTTCTCTTTTAATTGACACCATCTGACATAATCACTGGATTTTCATCAACACTAGTTATATATATTAACATGCCATATATAATAGATGAAGCTGTTACATCACCCAACAGATCAAGGGCACAATTACGTATCAACTTTCAACAGAACTTATGAAATCCCCTGAAATTACAAGCAATCCTCTCAATTTTCAACAATGAAAACCACCCACCTTAAAATCAGTGGAAATAAATTGTGTTAATACATGAGTAGTAGGCCTTGTTTGTCTCAAATTTCACTGATAAATGTGTACCAAAATTGAGGAGCCTCAGCTATCCCTAAATGAAAAGGGGGAATCCGCCAAGTGTAATACTTCCTAAATCTAACCTAATATACCACTCCAATCAACCCATCCCTCCTATACATTGGCAGCGAAAAACCTGCTGGCGCCGGATTCCGGTGTCACAGTCTCCTGAGCTCGTTATACCTACAGGGATCAAAATTGTGCACCTTGAAGAGGTGCTTCTGCTTGGCGGCGAAGCGGCTGCTGAAGAAGCTCTCAAATGAAGGCTCTTTGGAGGTCCTCATGAAGAATGTGAAGCCGGCCATGAAGTAGAAGGAGGTGACGAAGAAGCAAATGGGCTCCATCACGTCCCAGGAGAGCTCCCAGAACGTCAGCCGCATGAATCCTGCAGTCTGGGCCGCCACGAACGCCAGGCCGCACCAGAGCTCTCGCCTGACCATGGCTTCGGCCTCCCTGTCGATGGCCGCCTTCTTCTTCTCCAGTTCCCTCAGCTCTTTCTCCCTCGCCGGGTCGTCGCCCATGGCGGTCTCGATTGCTTTGGCTACCTGTGATCAGCGGAAGCAGCAGAATCATTTTGCATATGTAACATCGTGGGATCCACTCATACATGATAGTTTGAAAAATGTGTGATTTGTGGTACATTTTATGACTCAAATTCATAAATATTACCGGCTTTAATTTTAAGAAGTGCATTTAATTTAATATTATTTTAATATTATATAATATAATTAAAATATTATAAAATTTAAATATTATTTTTAATAATAATTTTATAATTTTTTAAAATTTATTTATGCATGTTAATAAATAAAATAATAATTTTTAAATAATATTATATTATAAGATAATATTGGATCATTAGTCTCACAATTTCATTTTTAAAAAGTTTTCTAGACGATAACGTATAAACTTGCGAGGTCTTTTCTCTCTGTAAGTCTATAAAGAGTCTTTCCATTCTTCACCTTTTTGACTTGATCCGGCCATGCTCATGAAATGGATAATGAAATTAATTTGTTTGAAACTCATTCCATGATTGTTCGAACTTTATTTAATTCAATTTTTTAATCGAAATCCACTTGTTGGAAATGAAATTGATGTTTGAAATTTCAAATATTAATTTAATCTGGAAGGAATAATGGTGAAAGTGGTAGGGCCATGATCGTAATTCAAATCTGAGGTCTCGCCGCCGGTGGCTACCGATTTCAAACACTGAAATCCTTCCTTTAATTCCTGTAGAGAGGGAAACGAGAGGAAGAGGAAGGGAAGAAAAACTCGATCAGATCTCGGCGATCCCGAACGGAAAACAGAGAAAATCGAAATTGAAGTTTTAGAATCATGAAACTAGAGGATTTCTGATTCTTCTCTCATCTTCAGAAATAGCAATCAGAGAAAGAGGGATTTCGATCTTCACCTGATCTGGCCTGAGATACACGACCGTCCCCAGAACGATCACCGCCCCAGATTCGTCGAGAGATCGGGCGAGCTCCGCGCCCTGTTCGTCACTCGACGCCTCGCAGCAGACGCGCGTGAATTCGGAGAGGGAGATGGAGCTACTCCCGATCGCCCTTAACCTCGATCTGATCGTCTCGATCTGCGACGCCTTCAGCACCTTCCTCACCTCCTGCACCGTCATTCTCGTTCTCCCCTGGCTAACCGCCTCTTCCTGCTCTTCAGATCGTTGCAGCGGCGGATGAACGAGGACCTCCCGGCGGACGCGCTCGCCATCGATCCACCAGATCGGCAGCGAGATCCGGTCCTGCGGCAGCGCCGTTTGGACGATGGACCTCCTCTGGAGGACAGGGTTGCTGGAATCCGGCACGAACCGGCGGAGTTCGGAGCTCCGGGAGCCGCCGGACCGGATCGGCGTCAGGCAGGCCTTAGTGATATTGTGGAAGCGGTGAGCTAGGGCTCTCCCGAACGCCATTGCTCGTTTTGGCTCGAATCGCTTGAGGTATCGAAAAGAGGAGAGCGATGGGAAAGTGGGGCAGCGGTGCCGTTTTTATACGATGGAGAAGAAACGATATTTTGGGGAAGAAGACGACGAATCGATATTTACCAGGAGATATCGTCCGAGCTAAAACTCTCCCGAATTTCAAGTCAGAGTCAACAACGTTTACGTTTTTTAGATCAAATTTCAAATTGGGATAATTAGTATGAGCCCCAAACAACATAGATAATTATTACATTCACAATTTAGCCCAAAAAAATGAGAGAATTAATGATTAATTTCTATAAATTACACTTTAATTATCGAATTTTAGAAGTTAATCAGGAACATGTATTGCGAGGTTAAACTGTAAATATTTAGTTTATTGGATTTTTTATAACCTAATTTAGTGGAGTTAATTTTAATTATGTATATTTATAAACTAACATGTAAATACTTCTTTTACGTACTTCTTTTAAATTTTATGATTCTAATACGATCAAAAATATATATATATTTTGATAAATTTTATTAATATATCGTAAGGAAGCAAGTATAGCCTAATTAATTGTTGAAAATATTTAATTATGAAGTATTTAATTTGATTATTTTTATATTCAACATTAAAAAATAATAATAATGTGAAATAAAAAATTTATGTCAGACATTAAATAAAATTAATAATTATATTAGTAGTTGAATGAGATATAAAATATGACAATTTATTATGTTTTTATAAAATTTAATAAGTTTAGAATTTTGTTAAATGTTATTTCTAAGACCTCATTTATTTTGAGATTATTTTTAACTCAACACAAATTTTAACTATAAAAATTAAATTTATTACACATCTAACATAAATACAAATTTTAGAATCAACTTTATTTCACATCTTATACAATTTTTAATATTAAAATAAATTTTTTTAATATTAAATTAAAAAAATAAATTAATTTTTTTTTATCTTAAAAAATTTTTCGAACAAAATGAGGCCTAAAATTGAGACCCTACGTTAACATATTTAATGAAGTTGTTTCAATTGTATAATATTATTTTACAATTTTAACAGTTAACCTAGATGATTCTAGCTAACTATTTAATTATAACGGCACAAAAATTATGATAAATTTCAAATTTAATTGACTTAAAATCAAAATCAGCTGTGTAGTGAGATAACTTCAATTATAAATTTTTAACTTTAAATTGAGCTCAAAAAATTTTATATTTATTTTGATATAAAATTCTGTTTAATCTTAGTGTAAGGGAATTAATTTATGATGCCATTAAATAGAAATTTTTATAAAAAACTAATGTGCTAATTACGTATAGGTACATATTAATTATTTTGAAAAAGATATTTACTTATATTTATTGGATAGTCTTCAATACTACATTGATGCCGCTCAAACTAATTTTCATTAAATATAAATATAATAAATGCAAAATATTTATATTAAAAGTGATTTCTGGCGACTTTCATCTCTTTCTCTATTAAATATTTACATTAAAGGAATTAATCATAATAATTTTAGTGCAGGGTCATGTTTATAATATTGAAAATTATTTTACGATATATGTGTAAATATAATTATGTACAGTGACAAACTTACATTTATTTGTAGTTTGATGTAACATTTATTATTGTAACATATAATATTAATGATAAGTTTTTTTTACATAAATATTAATGATAATTTTTTATATAAATATTAATGATCATTTTTTATATAAATATTAATGATAATTTTTTATATAAATATTAATGATAGGTTGTTCCACGTAAAAGATAAGCACTAACATATCGACTGTACCGCAATTTTGGGAGTATATCGCGAGATGTCGCTATTATGAGTTGTTTTTCCAAAGACTGTTTTGGCCGAAAATTATTTTGGTCCACTCAAAATCAAAATATTACTAAGTTAAATAATAATAATTAATAAATTTTTATTATATTTTATATAAATTTTAATGTAAAAAATTTATTTTTATGTACTTAATTATTTTTAAAATAATTATCAATTTTATTTTACTTTTTAAATTAAAATATTTTATTTTTTAAAAATATAAAATAAATTAATAATTTTATTAGAAATAATTAAGTATATTTAATAAAAAAAATTTCTACGATGAAATATATGTTAAATATAATAAAACTTTATTTAATATCATTATTTTTTAACCAAAATTTATTTTAATCTTAAGTTGAATCAAAATAATTCTAAAGCTAAACTGACTAAAAGTTTTTTTAGAATTCATTTTTAAAAATTTCGTGCTCATTATAGCTTAGGAAAGCATTTGTATTTGCGACTTGTTGAAAGTGGAGATGAAGCTACGTGTACTAAGTGATTGAATTCATGAAGTCATACCCTCATTTTTATAGACTATTTATTCACGATAATAAGAGTTGACTAATAGTTATAATTATAAAAAAAATATTTTTATTGATCTTAAAATAAAATTACATAAGTTTAAGCATTAAATATGTCACTTAGAATAACCTTAGACTAGAATATAAGAATACAAAGTAATCAATTTAGTAGACAAAAGATAAATATTAGTGGGTCATATAGAATGTAGAAAAATACTATTTAAAGCCTCATTTTTGGGGATTTACAGTTCTCTTCTGGTAACAGATTATCTACTGAAAAAATAACAGGTCAGTCACACAAATAGAGTAAATGACCTTCAACTTACAATAGATTAGGTGAGGTTCTATAGCACAAAATACTAACAGTTCAGAATATCAGAATACCTTATAACATCATTTAGTCATCTTATACTATCATTATATATCATGCTTTAAATAAAAATTAATATATAATAAATTTTATATTAATAAATAATTAGAATCAGCAAATTATACGTCAATAGTGTGACAACAGAAATAGTAGATAGATCACCAGTGTAACAATAAGTTTAACAAATACGTCACCAATATGACAATATGATAACAGGATATAGGTACGTCCCCCACACGACCCTACGCCTCCAAAAGGGTTCTTCAACCATTGAGATCCTAGCGCAGTATATCATCATATATATCAGGATACATGGGTTCAATATAACACAATATAATATTTTAGCATAAAGCAAACAGAATATCTGTATCAAGCCATATAGAATATGCAGAATATAGCTTATAGAATATAATTGATATTATATTATATATTAGTTAATTTAATTTAAAAATCATGACGTCCTAAGTTCAGTGAAAATTATTTACGTAAATGAGAGTCAGAATAATAATTTGTTGGAAGATACTGAGTTTTCTGATTCAACTAAGATTATCTTGATTAAGTTCAAGATGAAATGATCACTATTAGGCTTATTAAGTTAGCCTAAGTTTAGATAAAAAAAAAGTTAGCCTAAGTTAAACATGCTGGCTCAAGTTACATTGGTCTAATCGAGTCAAACAGTTTAGTTCGAATCAAGTGGGTCAACTTGGGTCAAAGGTCAACATAGGTCAAAGGTCAACATGAGTCAAAGGTCAACATGGGATGGTGACAATGGATATTTCGTAAGTAGGTTATTAGTGACTTTAAATGTGTTGATGGTGACAATGGAGTTCACATAGTATTTTAAAATTTGATTTCAATTTCAATTTTAGTTATAAGATGAAACTTTTGATTGTAATAGTTTTAATAGGTTTAATATTTTTATACAATAATAATAATAATTTTAGTATTGATGGTTTTAATTTTTTAATAAATTATTTAAATTTTTAAAATTTAAAATTGAGTCTGTTAACAATAATTAATGAATCTTATTTTTAAATGATTAAAAATATATGATATATTTGAAATATGCAAATGCTATAAGACATCGTAAAACGCATCGATTAAAATTATATAAAATTATTTATTTTTTTGAGATGATATTTCGGTGTTTTTCACCGAAATAAAGTGGTTTCAGCCAAACTAGTTGAAATTGATCAAAACTATTGAGTTTCGACTAAAATTAAAATTCGATAACTTTTAATGATCGATTTCCACCTTGAAACTAGAAGAACTTAACATTTTAGATCGAGTTTTTAAAACTTTAGTGTCACATGCCGCCATGGTTATGTTCACCGTCGTAAGTAACCTCACCTAAAACAAGCTCGCATAAGTGAGTAGGACTGTAATTTTTGCTCAAAAGTCGAAACTCGAAGCTCGCTTAAGTATAGTTTGTCTAGATTTTTTGAACTAGCTCACTCGAAGTGAGACTGATACAGCTCGAATTCAAATTGATATTTGCAAATACATATTTTTAAATATTACATTTTAATACATTTAAGGTAATCAATGCATATTTAACCGCTTATAAAAAAATATTTTTGAAAAAAAATAAATTATTTATGCATATATACACTTTTAAGTTTTAATAGCATTATCAATAATTATAACAATTATAATGCTTTGAATATATTTTTTCCAATCACGTAGTCGATCATTTAGCTCAAATAAATTAAAATTCAACTCAAATTTGGATGGTTGTCACACAAAAACGTAAAGCTCAATTTAAGATTGGGTCAATGCAAACGATATCTCAATACTATCGAGCTGGGTCATGACACAGTACGCTGGGCAAATGATAATCGATGAACAAACTATGATGAGTGGGGAGTGTGAATGGCATTGAGTGGCAACAACGGACGACTAACAGAAGAGCGAGCAACTACAAGAACGGATTGAGATAGCATAGCAATAAACTGAGTCTAAATAACTACAAAAGTTAAAGTTATAAGTGTAATTTAACATTGAAGTTTTATGGTAATTAGTCACCATTTTCAAAAAAAAAAAAAGAAATGCAAATATATTTGAGATTTAAAGTAATCTTGACATTCCACTATACATGCTTCTTTTAAGCTACTCTACATAAATTGTGAATAAATTCATGTAGTTATATATAAGGTAAATTGCATTTAGGCACCTGAGGTCCAGAGGTCAATTCATATTGATTTCAAGTTTTAAAAAATCTTAATTTTGGTTCCTAGGTAGCTACTGCAGTTTTGATTAGTCTTTTAAAAAGATGTACTATTTTCACTTTTTTTTTTTTGATAGAAAGTGAGATTTAAATAATTTATATATTTCAAAGGGCTATTATAATCTTCTATTTTTATTCTTTTTAAAAATTTAACAAAATTTTAAAATTTAATTTCTGTTTTTTTTTTTGCTCTAAAAATTTAAAAACTAAAAAATATTAATATTAATTTTTAAAAATTATATTTTAAAAAGACAAAAAAATCAATATTAAGAATAATCTTATAGAATAATAATAATAATAAATTAATAATTATATATTAATCGGGGGCAAATGATAATATTTTTACAATCTCACGAACCCAAATCGAGGCTTTAAAACTGAGAATAATTTAAAATGTTCTTCTAACCTTATTGAGAGAAATTATTGCGTCCGGATGGAATACCATCCGGATACCAATCAGAGGCCGCCACGTGTGCAATAAATGTGGGTTCGGATACACGTAGCGGTCTCTGATTGATATCCGGATAGTGCTCCATCCAGATATAATAATTTTGTCCCTTATTGATCTAGATGCAACTTAGGGGGCGTTTGGTTCAGTGTTATCTCAATATCATTGTTATTTAGATGTCATGTTATCTAAATATCATTGCTATTCATCAATAGATATTTGTTTGGTTCAATGTTATGATATTAGAAAATATCAATGTTATCTAAATTATTTTTGTTTAGTTGGAAGTTATTGCATTATAATGACAAATTGATGGTATTATCTTGAGATGTCGCCCAATTTGGAGTGACATCTAGATGTCATCATGTAATGACATTTTTGTAATTAATTATAATGTTATTTAAAGATGTCATTAAACCAAACAATTAATTTCTAAATATAACATAACATAACATTGAGATAACACTGAACCAAACGCCCCCTTAGTCGTTATTTTAATATAAGTCCCGCAACTTAGTCTTAAATAGTTCAGAAATAGATTTTAGTTTTAATCTACTAGATCATTCGGTAGATTAAATTAAAGTTTGTTTTATCCTAAATTTACTTTTGACTATGCATCTTAAACTCGAAATGAGACGGCCATTCGATAAACTTTTTAGAATCGGTAAAAATTGACTAGTGTTTTACTAAACCGGTCCTAAATTCAACCCATCTACATCACTTAAAAGCCGGCTTATTGTCGTGCATCATCTAATACGTCATTCCTTGGACCAAGTTCATGGCGACTTCATCATAGTTTTTTTTTTTTTTTTGGGAAAAAGGTGGTAATGGAATTCTTTTTTTTTTTTTTTTTTTGAAAGGTGGTAAATGGATTTTTCTGTTTTTTTTTTTTTTTTGAAAAAAAGGTGGTAATGGAATTCTGATCACAGCACATTTGATATGAGCATAACGCATGACTGACAAAAGTGACAACTACGTGTACCTGAAAAAATAAAGTATGTTGTGGAAGTTTAATTAGTCTAAAAATAATTATATTCAATCTTGGTAGCTTGCCCTAAAAGATAACGATTGCGTTGAAAATCTAATTTTATACGTGTTGACATGCGTTTTTTGTCAGATATATAATGAGGGTTTTCGTTTATTATGATAGCAGGCATTCTCTATCCATCGACCAAAGTTCGATTATCAAACAATTTTATAACGAGTACTGATAGTAAACAATTTTGGATAGCTAAGAGCCGGATGTCGATTTCAATCTCTTAAACATCCTTGTTTTTCTAGTAGTTAAGTGACATGTACAAAGTAAATTGTGCACAAATTTTAGGTTAATGATGTATTTTTCACGAGCATGAATAATTTATTATATGAAAGTGTGCTTAATCAAGGTCATAGATATGAAAGACGGAAAAGAGTCAACTTTAAAAGTGAACAAAGATGAAGACCGTAAGATAGAAGATGATGTTCAACTCTCCCTATTCAATAGTAATGTTTAACCGGTCAAACTTCTTCCACTAGCCTATACACCCAATCTAACTCCAAGAAAATATCATAAATACTCGGAGAACTATTAGTGCTACCTAGATTTTTTAGAATCACAAAAGATTTGCGCCAAGATAGTCAAATATTAAAAAAAATAGAACTTTATGTCATCATTCCGTTGAACTTTTCCAAGGTATAAACATATGAACAAAAAAGAGATAAAAGGACTTAAGAGTCGAAAAATTTAACAAGATTTTTCTGTCATAACCGGCTCTTGTTCAATCTCTTCAACTCTTTTCTTTCACTCTTAAAAACTTGTTCAATTTGTAATTTTTCATCTTTTCATGAATTTAAAGCTCTTCTTCTATATTCTTTTTTTAATATACCAGATTTAAGATCATCTACTTTGATGCATTAGTTTTCTCTTAGTCAGTTGATTCCACATTAAAACCTTAACTTGCCTTGTCTTTTTTTTTTTTTTCCATTTGATCCGCCTCTTATGTCGTCATCCATCTTATTTGAATAATTTTTTTAATCATTCTACACAAATTTTAATATAAAAAATATTATTTTACTTCACATACTTAATAATTTTCAATAAAAATATCAACTTTATTTCACATCCTAGACTAAAATACTCGATTCAAATATTTTAGTTTAGGATGTAAAATAAAGTTGATATTTTTATTGAAATTTATTAAGTATGTGAAGTAAAATAATATTTTTTATATTAAAATTTGTGTAGAATGATTAAAAAAATCTATTCATTATTATCATCGTTATTTTTTAAACTAATACTATTTTGATCCTAATTTTAATCCTTGCGACAAATAAGGTATGTAATTATTATTAGTAGTTGTAATGGAATTCTGATCACCACAGCACACATTTGATGTCAACTTAATGCAGGGTGAATCATAGGCTTTGACAATTATGATTTGAATCAAGTTATCTGATAGAAAATTATACTGAAAAATCTAAATTTGTACATATAAGGTAGATTATATTTTCGATAAAAATAATGCAAGTAGAGCAAAAAAAATTATATATATAAATTAAAAGCCGATGATTTAAGTTCACTCACGGTGTAACATCCCGTGATCTCATTGTAAAGGTATTGTTCGCTTTGGCTTTAAGAAAACTGCGTGACTTGAGTGTTTCCCAGGAAATCACCCATCCTAGTGCTGCTCCAGCCCAAGCACGCTCAACAATGAAGTTTTCCATCACTAGCCTCACGATTTTGCCCCAAAAAGCACCTCTACTATTTGAGATCACGTATCTATTTATACAGCTCAGGATCTCCCTCCTTTTCCGATGTGGCACGATTCATTCCTGCGCCCCTCTCACCACTCATTATTCGGCCTAGAAGCCTGCCAGGAGCCGCACTTTGCCTTAGTGATTCCTTTCTGTTAGGACACCACCCGACGATCACTCCCCGCCCTCTTCGGCCACGGGCGTCACACACGGGTAGGGCCACATCCGGGATAACAACTAATACGAGTTTATCATGTATAAAACCACATGTAGCAACAGACTAAAATCATACAAATGGATCTCAAAGTATACATTGTACATACATACATCAAAAAATGAAAGCAAGCTACACAAAAAATATTTCTTATATATAGGTACTTATATGTAAATTTGAAATTACTTTTTTAAAATTGGAAATATTCAAAAACTGCCTGAAATAAAAAAAAAATAATTTATTTTTAATAGAAATTATGCTTGCTTGCTCGTAGCAGTGTGACTAGGATTACACCACTTGTAATAGAATTGAGGATTTGTAGAGAAAGTAATGCGCATTCCCCTCAGAGGCTCAAACTCAAACAATTACCTGTCTTTTGTCTTATTTGTTAAATTGCCCAGGCATGAAGACCTCCAATCATATAAAATCCAAATATGAAATTAGGCAAATTACGTCCAGGTCCCTGAGTTTAACGCTTAATATCATTGCAGGTCCACGTTTTTTAAATTATAACATTGGGATCCTGAGTTTCAATAAATTATCAAATGTGTCTTTTTTATTTTTTTATTATTAAATTTTTTAAAATTACCGTTTTATCCTTTCCATTCTCTCTCTCCTCCTGAACCGGCGGACGCGCATGGGCCGCGCGGCCGTCGACGGTCCTGCCGGGCGAGTGCGAGGGATCAGGAGGAGGGAGAGGGGCAGGGGTAAAACAGTAATTTTAAAAATTTTAATTATAAAAAATTAAAAAAGGACCCATTTGATAATTTATTAAAATTCAGGAACCCTGATGTTATAATTTTAAAAATGTGAACCTGCGCAATATTAAACGTTAAACTTAGGGGTCTGGACGTAATTTTCCTATGTAATTTAACAAGATTTGAAATACCCATATATAAATTGTCAAAAATAATTGAATATGGGAAGATTAATTTAATTTGCTGGGGTCCTGGGGACACCCCCGTATAAGTTTCATTCCTCCAAATATATTTGAAGCATTTACGTCTAGTTTGGTTCGAATTT
The DNA here is from genome assembly GCA_002786265.1 of Apostasia shenzhenica. NCBI lineage: Eukaryota > Viridiplantae > Streptophyta > Magnoliopsida > Asparagales > Orchidaceae > Apostasia > Apostasia shenzhenica. The sequence goes on from KZ454678.1 coordinate 910,952, forward strand.
TTTTTTTTTATAAAAAAAAAATTATTTTTTAAATTTAATAGAAATTTTTTTTATTTTACTATTAAAAAATATGTAAAATGTAAAATACTTTCAATTCTAATATAAGTATTTATATTAAATGTGAAATAAAGTTAATTTTTATAATTGAAATATACGTTGGACAAAAAAGTTATCTCGAACCAGACGATACCTTAAGGGGATGCATTTAGTATTGACCTTTTAGTTATTTGGCTTCTCATCTTCGGCATTCACGTTACGTGATCTATTTTTGCTGATCGTAACGACTAATTCTATCTATGTCAATACCTACAATCAAACATTGTTCAAATAGAAGCCGCTTGCTAATCCTAGATATCTTAGTCGTTCCAACTTCGGAGATGAAAACCGATTTCGGAGATATTATCTTAGTAATTGCAAATGCCTTATTGCCCGACTCCAACATTTAGGAAACTCGATGGCGGGGGTTAGAGAGCGAGATGCACGAATTGTTTGTACATGTAACACATCATTTACAAATGCAATGAAAGGGGCAGTTGGTTTAATGTTATCTCGATATTTTATCATATTATCTAAAAAAATAGGTATTTAATTTGATTATATATATGTAGATAATCTTAAAAAAAAAAAAAAATCAAACCCTAAGCCACATGTCTAGGCGCCGTGATTTTTCTTTAGATCGTCGGTTTTTTTTAGGTCGAGTTTAAGATTGATTATGCATATATTAATTCAAGAAAATTAAAATTTTATGTCTAATGGTTATGAGTTTAATTTTTAGTATTAAAGTAATTTAGAATATAAAAATTAATGTTGAGAATTTTAAATTATGATTTTAAAGTTTAGGATCTATAGTAAGTGAGATTTTATCAAAAAATAATAATAATAATTTATAATTTATGATAATTAATGTGTTGCATACTTAATTGTCCTAATAAAAAAATTGACACCTAAGCGCTCCAATCTTAATTATTTTTTTGGGTAAATTACATCTAAGTCTTTAAATTTAAAATTTAATAATGCACAGATTCATATTATAATATCGGAATTACAAAATTTTAATAAATTATTAAATGAGTTATTTTTAATTTTTTATTATTAATTTTTTTTAAAAAATTATCATTATACTTCCTCCCCTCTCTCCTCCCGATTCCCGCGCACGCGGCCCTGCGCGTGGCCGCTGGCGGGTCTGGCGGCCGCGCGGCGTGTGCCACCCACCAGCGGCGGCCGTGCGGCTGCCGGCAGATCGTGCGGCCTTGCGCTTGTGTCGAGATCAGGAGGAGGGAGAGGCCGCGCGACGTGTGCAACCCACCAACGGCCACGCGACCTGTCGGCGGCCACGCGCGAGGCCGCATGCGGGGGATCGAGAGGAGAGAGGAGGGATGTGTATAATAGTAATTTTAAAAAAATAATAATAAAAAAATAAAAAAATCTATTTGATAATTTATTAAAACTCAGATGCTTCGATGTTATAATTTTAAATCCGTAGACCTATAAGTTATTAAGCGTTAAACTCAAGATTCTATGTGTAATTTACCCTTTTCTTTTTTATGAATTCGAGAATTTGTTGTTAGTGATAATGTAAAATAATAATTAGTGTTAGTAACATTAGAACTTTCTTAAATTTTCCTTTTCATCGAGGCGGCACCCCCACACCGTCCCTCTAATTCCAAATAATATTTTCATCCTAAGAAAAAAAATTAAATTTATGGGCTTTTTATTAAATTTTAGCTAAGTATGTAAACTCTAATTTATAAGTCCTTTTTAAAAAAATATTGATCAATAAAATGATAAATAGCAAGTTAAAAGTCTAATCACTTTGAGTAAATTAGACTCATAATTCACTAAATTGTCTATCTAATTAGAGACAAAATTCATCATTAATTATTTTATTGATCAATTTATTAAATTATTTAATAAAGCCCTTAATTTTTTATATTAATTCATAAATTTACAATATAAATATGAATATTTTGTGGGGACCTAGCTAAAATTTATTAAATTACGGGACATTATTTTTTTTGGGTCTATTTTTATTCATAATTTTAATTTTATAGGACTTCAAATTTCTGAAAAGTAAAAAACTTAACATACGTTCTAGATTTGAATCATTTGCAATTCGAGGGCTGTTACTGATCCGATTTCGAGCCGTGCCAATATCGGCTCGAAATCGGATCGATCACATTTTGATCGACACAAAATTGACTCGAATTCGATTGGATTCGAATAAGAGCCGGCTCGAGTCGATTCCACAGGCTCGAAAATGAATCAAATCTCTTTTTTTTTGAGCCATCTCAAGCCGAGTAAGCTCGAGTCGATCCGGCTCGAGATCGGCTCGAATTATAATATATATATATTATATTTAATATATATTATATACATATTATATATATTATAATATAAAATATTTTTTAATTCGAGCCGATTTCCAGCTGAATCGAGTCGAGCTTATCTCGGCACAAAATCGGCTCAAAATTATTACCGTGCTTAACTTTTGGCTCATTAGTTGGCTCGTTTAGATTGACTCAATTTCGATTCGATTTAAAATCGATTTAATTTTCGATTCATATTAACACCCTTATTGGTAAATCTAATGAACGAAGTAAGGTAAAGGGTAAATCTAGTGCTGATTTTATAGTTACAATTTAACATTGGAAATTCATCAAAAAAAAAAAAACAATACTTTGCAGAACTTTCTATGAAGTTATTAATGTCAATTATTATTTAATATTATTAATAATAATCTCAAGCAGAAAAAAAAGTCGAAAATTGAGTGACTTGATTAATGAATCGCTCTCGGCAATTACAACACAAATATAGTACAAAATAATAAAAAACGATCAAAAATCACTACCTACTAGAACTCAATTACTTTTACGAGATTATGTTACACAACTAACGATTATTGGGTTTCCCTCAAATGTGATCAGTCGAAAGTTAACTTTGATAGTTTAGTAGAGGGAGAAAGATCAGCTAATATGTGATACGTTATTTGGGACATCATAGGAATAGTTTTGGCAGAAGGAGTTAGAATACTCACCTATGCAATATTCATAGCGAAGAAAGTCGTAGTCAGAGTTGGGACGGAGAGAGCAATCAGATAGACTTCCAAGCATCTAGGTGTTTGGCGCGAGGACTAAAACAGGACCAAAATAGTACTAGTTTAAAAAATAATAATAATAATAATAAACAAATTATTTTAATTATTCTACACAAATTTTAATATAAAAAATAATATTTTACTTCACATACAAAATAATTTTTAATAAAAATATAAACTTTATTTCACATTTTAGATCAAAATACTCGATTTAAATATTTTGGCCTAGAATGTGAAATAAAGTTGATATTTTTTATTTTAAATTGTTGAGTATATAAAGTAAAATAATATTTTTTATATTTGAATTTGTGTCAAATGATTTAAAATATTTATTTATTATTATTATTGTTATTTTTTAAATTATTACGATTTTGATCCAGTTTTGGTCCTCGCGCCGAGTGATTCAATAGAGTTCTATAGAGTGGAATAGAAAATTACAGCCGACCAAAGGTCACGAGAGGGGCATTATGAAGATATTAGGACATTGATACAATAACAACGATAACCAAGCCTTACTCCCAGTAGGTAGGGTCGGCTACACAATTCTTTTGTTTCCATCGCGCTTTATCAATTACTAAATTCTTATCTAAGTCCTAAAGGATTCATGTCATGATTGATTCGACAAGTTTTACGCTAACTGTCGACTGTCTAATGCAATCCTCCGCGTTTCTCATCCGGGACTTGGGACCTGGCAACGACGCCTTATATTAGGGGCATTGATGAAATTGTAAATTGTAATACCGACTATATAGCACATTTAGTATACATAAGAGATTTTTATCCGGGAGAGGGGAATGCCACTCCTTAGTGATTTTTAAAACTTTCTTTCGAAAGATATAATTTGACGTACTATGTATCTTTAATTTCTGAACGAAAAGGTTAAGACTAATTTTCTTTATTACTAAATTACTAAAAAAATAGTAATAAATAAAAATAAAAAATTAATTTTACTAAATTTTGGGATTCAGAATAAGGAATGGGAGTGTGACTAGCTTGCTCGATATAAATTAAAATTATTTTGAAAAATATTATTTTGGTAAATATATATATATATTTATATTTATATTCATTGTAAATAAAATCCATTTTGAATCAAATTAAAATGAATTTCGAGTTGGCTCAGTTGGAAAATTTTTGAGACCGAGCTAGCATTAACTTTGCTCAAACTCGGCTCTTTTGCACTCTCGATTTGACTAGTGAAGAACATCAAATAAAACAAACACAGTTCAGCAGAAATATAATTTCAAACTTCACTGAGGTATCCCAAAATTTAGTAATGTTGGGGAACTATTTTTTCTTTGAACTTTACAATTATTTTAAAGTTATGATCAATAAAAAAAATATTTTAAAGTTTTTTAACAAAAATAATTACATCTTTTAATGGGAAAAAATAATAATTATTACTTTTCAAAAAAAAAAAATTAATAAGACAAATTGGCTGCCAATGTCCTAAATCTATCATTGTTACTTCTGAAAATCCAAATGATCTTCATTTATTTAACATTAAGAAATATTTAATAGCCGAATTAAGATTTTGTGCTGGTCACAAGATTGCTGATCATCAAATAAATTAAAAAAAAACAAAACTGTAAATATGAAAAGTTTAGTAGCACATAAATAAATGTTACTTTGGACTCACGACTTCACGAGGCACGGCTCCTTATGTAAAATTTCAAATAAGTACATAACTATTTAACTAATTGCTTTAATTATGAATATTTTTATATTTTCAGCCTTCCAACTTGATTTCATTCACTGATCTCTAGATACCTGGGGAATTTAATTGGCTGCGAACTAGCATGGAAATTTGTCATCATTCTTATCATGATAAATTAATTTTATTTAAAAAATTAATTTAATTTACTAAAAAGGACAAATACATCTATTGGCTCAATTAATTCTTGGTTAAACAATTTGTTCATGATAAAAAGAAAATAGTTTTGTATGCATCATTATCATGCTTTTGAAATATATATTTTAATTTTAACTAAAACAAAAAGACATTTATTTTAATATAAATTATTAAGATGAGTTCAAAGTTGACATATTTCACTACGAATAGGATTTGAATCAAATCAATTGCAAATTATTTGATAAAATTGAATGTCAAAGACCTTACCGGCTCTGTTTGGTAATAAGAAAAAAAAATTAGTTGAAATTTTTAGTTATTTTTGAAAAATATGTATGATGTGAAATAAAATAAGCTAGTTATATTAAAAATTATGTAGGATATGAAATAAAATTGATTGATTTATTCAAAATTGTGTTAAATATGAAATAAAGTGATTGTTTAATATTTAAATTTGTGTGAGATGAGTTATAAAATAATTTTTAAAGTTTTTTTTAAAAATAAATTTAAGATTTTAGCCATGGTTTTTAGTCCATTGCCAAACAGGGAGCATTCACAAACAAGAAGTTTTGGGTAGGCTGTACGCACGTCGAATCTGTGTAGCGCCGAGCATAACATATACCCGTGGCATCATTAAGTCCGTTATCGAATTAGAATCTATCTAAATAAGAAATAATTATATTCACAAGCTTTTCAATAAATTAAAGATAAACAGACGTGAAATAATCGCTATACACTTAATGGGTAAACATGAAACTAAGTCAGGTGAACTCGATAGCCATTTCGTATTAGAGATCCAGTCGTTGGCCCACTCGACAAACAGACGTGCCTTTTGAGCCTAGGATATTGCTCATTAGCTGGTGATATTACATTAGACTAGAAAATGCAAAAGTTGTGTTAAAAAATGGGTAAATTGCAGAGGCGCCCCTGAGATTAAAATGATCCTGCAAATAGATCTCATATTTTAAAATGCCTAGATTTGAGTCCCGAGTTTGTGTTTGCAATATCATTTGGATGATTCAATTAGACAGTAACGGTTAAATTTGATTGTTAGTCATATTTATATGGACCAAAAAGTTCTTATAACTTTCTCGAAATTCTTTAAAATAATATGGAAAATGAGTAAAAAATCTAAGGGTAAAATAGTAAAAAGCCAGCAAATTTCAGACGTGGGACCAAACGACAATGCAAATACAAACTCGAGACTCAAATCTAGGTTTTTTGAAATATAAGACTTATTTGCAGTGTCATTCTAACTTCAAAGGTTCTTCTGCAATTTATCCAAAAATAAAAATATTATACGGCTAGTCATATAACAGCTGTTATTCGAATAATAAGTCTCTCTCGCCAAAAAGTCTAATTAAAATTGTGGATAATGACGATGGACGGATATGCTTGAAGATTATACCTCATGGAAGAGAACATAGCCGGCATCGAGTCAGATTTGAGCGAATCAACTCGACTCAAATTAAAGTTTTTAATTATAAGATAATGTGAATCCGAAATACTAAGATTGTTTTTTTATATTTTTTATTTTTATTTTTATCAAGCAATGGTAAATTCGTAGCATATGCTGAGCTTTTGATCATATCTAGAAGTGCAAAAAAATTTAGGAGTAGTTTAGTTCATTGTTATTTTAATATTATTTTTTTATTAATAGATTTATAATTTTATAAAAAATTATTTATAATTATTATTAAATTAAATAATTATTTTTTTAACATAAAATAACATAATATTAAAATAATATTAAATTAAATATTTTTTTAATTAAATATTATTTAAGTTTTAGAAATTAGAATGTGAAAGTACATGATTTTAAATCTCTCTCATCTAGAGCCATGAAAATTTAGAATATTAAATTCTGGATCATTCTGTTAAATAATAAACACAATATAGAATTTATCATTTTAATCTCCATTCTCTCATAGATGTGGCAATATATAATTCGATCTGTGAACCCGACCCGAATCTGACTCGAAAATTTTAGATATGAGTCATGAATTTTGACCCGTATATTAAAGGGATAAGGTTTAGGTTGGGCATAATTGGCTCGGGCAGGGTTCGGGTCGAGCATTTACCAAATAATACTCTATAAATAGTCGGGTCAACCAGCCAACTCGACCCATTTATTAATTAGGTTGAGTTCGAGTCATGAATTTTGACCCATTTAATAAATGAGTAGAGTTCGGGTTGAAGCTATTCGAGTCAAATAGGGTTCGAGTCAAACCCGAACTCAACCCGTCGACTCGTTTTGCCACCACTATGAATCTCTCCTGTCCTCCCATCTTCCTCACCCATTGACGGTGGGTGGCTAACCTTCAATAGGGTACATGCTGCACAGCTATTTGCTCGATGGATATACTTGATTTTCATTAATGACATTTGCAATGATGGTCGGGGGAACGTAACCATGTTTGCCTTCCTTTTCCTCTCCTTCGGTCATTCCCCACCGACCGGTGCCACCACTAACTCTTCGTGGCAAAAGTGATGCGGTGCAAAGTGTGTGCGTGCAATTTATCATATATATGAATGTAATTTAATTTTCTTGTAAAGTTTAAAGAGAACTAACTCAAGTTTAATATGACCAAGTAAAATTAATTTTATAGTTAATTTGATGAGTTTTATGGTGATAATATGATAGTAAGTTACAAGAACAAGAATACTACTGTTGATGGAAAGAGACGAGAGTCATGAGAATCGATGGCACGCAGTGTGTTTAGCTCAGGGGTTTGATCAGAGATATAATAATCATCCAGAACAACAACACATAGGAATTTAAAGTGATTCAAAGAAGAATTCTCCTACGTCCACCGAGGCATCAGTGAGAGTGGTTCTACTAAAAGTCAAGAAGTTTAGTCAGAAAACCAATACAAGGTGGATTACAAACATCTTCCCCGAGGTTTCTCAGGGGAATCTCTTCTAACTTATTTTTTGATATTACACTGTATATACCCTCTTAATAAAACAAAATACCGTATAATATAAATTGTAAAGATAATATGCAATGTAATATACTAAGATTTATGAGGCATGAATGTAAATATCCCATAATCCTTTTACCGCGTAGGATCCCTTCAAACGTTACTCTTATTAATCTTTTTTCTGTGTTGTATCATCTTCCTCACCATATGCCTAATTCCTTAACTTTATAGTTGCTTTCGTTGTCTTTTGAGGATGAAAAATCACTATTTCATTCTTTAGTGCAACTCCATGTAGCTAAAAAGATCCTCCATTTTATATGTATTATGTGTTCTAGAAATTAAAGTTCAACTAGTAAACGAACATATCTAATTTAAACAAAATTTTATTTTAAGATAGATTGAAATAAATTTTCTCCTAAAGGAGATAATCTTAAGATTTTAGAGTTTCGAGGGTCAACGATTCCCTATAAATGCAATTTCCTATAAGTGTAAGCCCTTATACTTAATTTTTCATTTCCTCATTGGAGAGTACGAAAAAGATGGGAGAGCCCTATTAGCAGACGGTGCGCAGGAGTTCCATAAGCACTGTAGAAAGGAAGAAGGATCAAGGAGAGGCAGAGGACGATAGTAAATTATATAAAAAAATACGAGATACCAATTTGAAGAGATTCTTCTACATTTACCAGCCAAATCAGACAATATTCCACTAGATGCTCAAAAATCCTACACGAAAAATATAAGTAAAAAAGGATGGAGAATACAAAGGAAGGAAAGACAGAGAGGTCAGCTTGTGTTGTTCTCCAAGGGGGAAGAAGAATCTTAAGGCCCTGTTTGGCAATGGACTAAAAATCATGACTAAATTTTGTCATGACTAAAATCTTAAATTTAATTTTAAAAAAATTAAAAAATTATTTTATATCTCATCTCACACAAATTCCAACATTAAACAATCACTTTATTTCACATCCAACACAATTATCAATAAATCAATCAACTTTATTTTATATCCTACACAATTTTTAATATAACCAACTTACTTTATTTCACATCATACACATTTTTTCAAAAATAGCTAAACATTTCAACCAAATCTTCTTTTTTTTTATTACCAAACAGAGAGTCTCCTTTTGTCTACCTGAGTCATGATATTTATAGCCTGCTACAGGGAGGGAGACACTAGGGAGGGGCGCTTTCTTCCATCTGAACCACAGGTGGTAAGTAGGTCATCTGTATGCCCAAGATCTTGTCATGTGGCTTCGGAGTATCGATCCTGGGTGAGAAGATTGGCTCGATCATTCGCAATGTCAGGAAGGACGATCTGGACGTTGATTAAGCGCCAGGGGCAGGCATCCTTGTACGGCTGACGTGACCTTCCACTCAAAAAGGCAGGCATAAATCTTTTGTGGATGCTTCTCCCACATATAGGGGTGACCAATAGGAGTGAGTGTGGCGCAGACTGGTGACGACAGAGGTAGTTGGCCATATCGTTCTGCATGAATGGGCTGCACAGGGTTGGAATGGACAAACAGGACCCAATGCACAATCCATTGTGTGACGTCCCACTTTCGGGATACCACGACAACTGACTTAAATCATATGAGAGATTATACATAAAAATATTTAAATTTAGCATAATAAAATTATTTAACTCATAAAACAAAAGCAATATAATTTAAATGATAAGCTGAACTACAAGAAACATGTTTAACACGAGTTCATTTATTCAGATGTCATAATAAACATCTGACTTTATACAATAAGAAAAAGATCAAATTGAAATACAAATTCCCCCTGATTTAGTGCTCGTAGACCCCTCGTGTGCATCTTTCTTCGCCAATACCTGCCAATAAAGGCATCAGTCCACCAACTTCAGAACTGAGTAGGCAATAAGCACTAACTTGCTAAATAAAAACTATTTACAAGCAAACATACATTGTTTTTTTTTATTAGCATCAACAATAAATAGTCAAAGATAATTTAATAGTCATAACATAAATGCTGATGTCACCATAATATGCAATATTAATAATAAACTGCAAAACATTTTTTTATTCTTTATACATTTATCTTTCGGGCCTCGATTTTTTGGATTATGCCTTAACTGTCTCTTTTCACCATTACGATATACGTAGGATCCTTAACAACTCCTATACCCCACAAATGGAGAAGTGCCACGTATACAGCCATCCGCAATATTTGGCAGATTGTTTACACATCTTGATAATTATCCCCAATATTTGACAGATTGTTTACACATCTTGGCAACCATCCCCGATATTTGGCAGGTTACCATATCATATAGCTCGAGCATAGGCAGAGATATAAACGCAACAAAAAACCCTTTTAAATTCGTTGTCAATCTTTAAAACATCTTTATAATCACATTTAATTATTCCAAATCCACATATCACATTCTGCTTTTATACTTGGTAAACAACTCAATAATACATTAAATACATATTATCATGCTCTTGACATTATTGTAGATTTAATTCAGCATAATGAAATATAAAATAATATTCTATTCTATGATTAATTAATCATGTAGCTTGATCAGATATCATACATATAACAACTTATTTTAAAAAACAATAATTTCAGTAACATAAATTTAACTATAAAACAAGCATTCAACTGTACATGCCCTTTTTAATTCAACATAACGCATAAAATCACATATATCAAATTAATTAATTAATTAATTTACAAATTTAATTTAATAAACAATTTAGTACACTTGTCTACCTCTTATACGACATGTTGATAACTCGATGAAAGCTGAGAAATAAGTATAAAAATTCGGACGAGAAAATCCGCTTCAATTCTTTTTCCTCCTCTTTTCCATCTTCTTCTTCTTCTCATCCTCCTCCTGTTGTTGCGGGTGTTGCAGTTGGTGCTGCTGTTGCTGGCTCGACGGAATGGGAGGCGGGCAGAGAAACCGAAAGGGAGAAAGAAAAATTCCTCTCTCCAAGTGCATTGGCGGCCTGCAGAAAAAGGCAGGGGCGAAGGCGGTTCCATCGCTATTCTTATCTGAATTGATGGGAATTATATTTTGGTCCCTCTATTTTCTTTCCCTTATAAATAAGTCCAAAAATCTTATTATTTGGTAAAAAAAATATTTTTTAGGTCCAAAATAGTTTTAATTTTTAAACTCTAAATCATTATTCTTTGAGTGTCACAATTCTCCCTACTTTTGAAGAATTTCTTCCTCGAAATTAAGCAAAGAGATCTGGATAAATTTCATTTTCAGATTCCCAGGTTGCTTTTTTCTTAGTCTGATTGCTCCACAAGACTTTAATCATAGGAATCTCTTTATTCCTTAATCGTCTGACATCTCGTGCTAAGATTCTGATTAGTTTCTCTTTATAGCTCAAATTTGATTTTATTTTCATCTACTTTGGATCAAATTGAACCACTTGTGAAGGATCTAGAACATATGTTCTCAACATTGATATATGAAAAATATCATGTATTCCTTCCAATTTAGATAGTAATGCGAGTCTGTAAGTTACAACCCTACCTCTTTTTATAATTGGAAAATGTCCAATATAACGAGGCTTTAACTTACTAGCTTTTTCAAACCGCACTACACTTTTCATTGGGCTAACTTTAAGAAATACTTGATTCCCACTTCAAATTCTATTTTCTTATGTCGAGTATCATAATACTTTTTCTGTTTATCTTGAACTGTGCGTAGTTTCTCATGAATTTCATCTTTTCAGTAGTTTCATCAACTAATTGAGATCCCAAAATAGCTCGATTTTCACCTTCATACCAGCACAATGGTGATTGACATTTCCTTCCATATAAAGCTTCATATGGTGTCATCCCAATACTGGATTGATAACTGTTATTATAAGCAAATTCTATTAACGGAATATGTGTTTTCCAACCTACTGAATTTCAACTTAACACCAATGCTTGATGTACTTTCTGCCAAAATCGAAAAGTAAACTTTGGATCTCGATCTGATACAATAGCAGATGATATCCCATACAATCTTATAATCTGATCCACATAAAGTTTAGCTAATTTATCAATAGAATCAGTAGCCTTGATTGGTAAGAAATGATCTTGATTTAGTCAATCTATCAACAATCACCCAAATAACATCGTGTTCTTGTTGTGATCTTGGCAATCCAACTATAAAATTCATAGCCACTTCTTCCTACATGTATACTAAGCCACCATACTATATGTTTCAGATCAGGATGCATTTTATTTATACCTGGATGAATAGTATATTTTGCCTCATAAGCTTCTTGTAATAGCACATGCCTGAGATCATCATTATCTAATATACACAGTTTATTTTTATATTTAAATAATCTTTTATTATTAATGTTAAAATCATTTTATTTTTCTTCTTCAACTCTCTTGATAATTTTTTGAATAAACGGATCTTTATTCTAACCTTCCATTACAAGTTGAAGTCATTCAGGTCTAACTGTTAATTGCTCAAAAATACCTGACTTTCACCTTTAATTCTGTCTAGAGATAACTGTTCCATCTCAAGTACCATTAATTGTTCATCTTTTTGTAAAGCTATCATACTCAAATTAGTTTTTTTACTTAAAGACATCAACTACTACATTAGCCTTACCTGGCTGATACATAATTTTCAAGCCATAATTTTTAATTAATTCAAGCCAACAACTTTGTCTCAAATTCAACTCTTTCTGGGTGAAAATATGTTCAAACTTTGATGATCTGTATACACTTCACACTTTACCCCATATAAGTAGTGTCGCCAGATCTTTAGTGCAAAAATAATTGCTGCTAATTTCAAATCATGTACTGAGTAATTCTCTCATGTACTGAGTAGTTCTTCTCATGTAGTCGTAGCTGTCGAGAAGCATAAGCTATGACCCTACCATATTGCATAAGAACACATCCCAGCTCTTGGAATAACACATCACTATAGATCTAAAACTCGTAACTACCCTCTGGTAAAGCTAACACTGGAGCTGAAATGAGACATTCTTTCAGTCTTTAGAAACTAGCTTCACAGTCTGCATTCCAATCAAATTTAATTGCTTTTTGTGTCAGTCTTGTAAGTGGCAATTAGACCTGGGCATCTTACGGGCTCGGGTCGGGCTCGGGTCGGGTCAACTCGGGCCGGGTCACCTATTGAGTATGTTAAATCACACCCATACATATACATTCAGGTCAATTTACGTGACCAAGCCCAACATGGCCTCGGGCCGGGTCGACCCAAATGGTAAAGTCTTCTCAAAGTAAAAAAATTATTATGTTTTTCTTTATAACAAGCTTTAACTCCAAAAATCCTAAATATCAATATTACTATATAATTTGAATTTTGAAATAATATAAACATTTAAGCACCATATAAAATACCATATAAAAATTTAGCTTTTGTAATTTTATTACAACTCTACAACATAAAATCATAATTATAAAATTATAAGTTAGCTTTAGTGCCGGGCCGAGTCGGGTCGGGGCCCCGATGATCATGCCCAAGCCCGATCATGAAAATGATCGGGTTGGGCCGGGCCGGGTTAAAAGAATAATATGAAAATTTTATCACAACCCAAGCCCTAAATTTTTCGGGTCGGGTCGGATCGGGTCGGGCGGGTCCCCGGGCCCGTGCCCAGGTCTAGTGGCAATGTAATCTGTGAAAAATCTTTTATAAATTTACAATAGTAGCCAGCCATTCCCAGAAAACTTCTTATTTCCGTTACAGTGTCTTGCCTATTCCATAATTGCAAAAACTTTCTGTGGATCAACACATACACTTTCTGCACTGATAACATGACTTAAGAAATTCACACTAGATAATCAAAATTCACATTTTGAAAATTTTGCATACAGTTTCTTTTCCCTTAACTTCTGTAACAAATGTTTTGAATGCCCTTCTTGATTTTTTGAGTATATCAGTATATCATCTATAAAATCTATAACAAACTGATCAAGATATAGTTGAAATACACTATTCATTAAATCCATAAATACTGTAGGAGCATTCGTTAATCCAAATGACATTACGAAATATTCATAATACCCGTATCTAGTTCTAAATGCTATTTTAGGAATATTTGTTTCTTTTATCTTCAATTGATAATATCCAGATCTTAGATTAATTTTTGAGAATATAGATGTTCCTTCTAATTGATCAAATAGATCATTAATTTTGGGTAAAAGATATTTACATCCCCGTCCTAATGCACTTGCAGTTCCACCTCTACCACCAGAAGTGGAAGCCATAGAAGCTGGAACTGACTCTTCACCCTTTGCTATTATTTTCCTTGGGCATACTCTGGAAAGATGACTCACTTCACCAACGTTGAAATAAATCCTATCTCCAACTCGACATACCTCCATGAAGTTTCCCACAAGTCTGACATCTAAGTCTTCCATAACTACCACTAGTGCTTGCAGACACAAAAGCTCCACCTAAGCTAGACCTCTTTGATGCGGATCCTTGGTAGGCTTTAGATGCCATAGCCTTGCGTTTTCCCAATGCTTCTCTTCTGGCTTGCCCCTTCAACTGATCCTGCTCTACCACTGCTACTGTTTCTACCAATTTAGAATACACCACATATTGAAATGGTACAATTACTCGAATTGAAGGTCATAATCCTATGCGAAATAATCAACACTTCTCCCTCTCATTAGGTACCAGTGCAGGGGCAAATTTTGCTAATGCAGTGAATTTTGCCTCATATTCTGCCACTGTCATATCTCGTTGTACCAGATGACTTAATTCTCTCCTGAATTTATCACGAACAGGTAGTGGTACATATTTCTCTCGAAAGAATTCTTCTCATATGATAGAATCTACAGATCTACTACTAAAGAAGGGTCTACAATATTCGGTCCACTAATCATCTGCTGTACTATCAATAACAGTGACAGCCAAGGATACTTTGTGATCTTTTGGACATCTGATTCCCTCAAACACTTTTTCTATTTTGCCAATCCATTTTTCTGCAACCATCGGATCGATGGTACCCTCAAAATGTTCAGGCCTCATTCGTTGGAACAGCTCCACTACTCTTTCCATGTAGGCCTCCCCACCTTGAATCTGAACTACTGTGATTGTCTACTAGTTACCTCTAACCTTTCAACTATTGCAGTCACCACCTGATCCAACTGTTTTCCATTTAATAATGCTTCTCTATGAAGCACGAGGGCGATACGGCGATACGGGTACGGTACGATACGGATACGAGGATACAACAATTTTAGAAAAACTAGGATACAAATAAGTTAGGATACGACATTTAAATATTACATTTATATATACATAAAATAAAAATATATTATATTTGAGATGTAGCTCATATGGTTGAGCACTCACTTTTAGTAAGTGAGAGGTATGAGGTTCGAATCCTTACATCTTAATTTATTTTATTAAGAATTGTAAAAAATATACAACAAATTAGTGATTTACTAATTTACAAACATTAAAAATAAAACTAAAAACTAGTGCTTCAATGTAATACTTACTTGAGAAAGCCGAGCTAACCCACAAGTCAACTATATTATGGAATAACCGACAAGCGACAACAGTAAATTATGGCTTTCTCGTTTCCTATGACATGTTAGTATATCACTATATCTGCATTAACAAATGTATTAATAAATATTAAGAGTAGTAGTCATATCAAATAACAACAGTTATTAGTATTAATAAGCAATTAACATAACTGAATTTATATTGACTATAAACATAATATCAACTAGAATATAAAACACATAATCCATGAGCAATAATCATAAGTAAAAAAGTCCAAAACACAAAATAATAATAACAAAACATAATCAAAAGTTTCTAAAATTGAACGAATCAAAATTAGATCACAAAATATCCCAATAGGCCTCATGTCTTCATAAATTCCTTTATAAGTTGTCATAAAGGTCTCCTTCATCGCCTACTTCATCAACTAACATCACTTCGAGTTCGGTTTCGTCTAAAGACAGTGATGCCACTTTAAACATACATGTATCTTCAACAAAAACTAATACATCTGGAGAAACAACCCACATCTTTGTCGCTCTTTCCATGTATTGTGGACTTCTTCTAAATAAGAGACGGAGAATATTGTGGACAAATACTAAATCTTCAGCACGTTGTGGTAAAATCTTGTTTCTCCTCATGGAGTGAATAAATGAATACGTGCTCCAGTTCCTTTCGCAACATGAAGATGAAGAAGGTTGGCCAAGTAGTTTCATTGCTAGTTGTTGAAGGAGCGGAGTGCTAGCTTCGTATGTTGCCTACCAAATATTAGGATCCATCATTGCTCTATCTGATATACAATCTGGATCACTAAAGGAACCAAGACTTAAGAAAATTTTTTCGAACTCTTCATTAACCCTTTTCCTGTGCTCACTATCAGGAAATAGCCTCTTCACACACTTCATTCTTTCAATTTGTATTTCCTCATCATTATTAGGAGCAACTCTATTTAGACCTTCGGAGAGCCATTCTTTGCTATAAAATCTACAATAAAAATATACAATTATGCATATTATATTTGAAGAATTTAAGCAATCTAACATATATGAATGCTAAATAAATATTTTATTAATTACCTTGGATTCAACGAATGTGCCAAACAGTGGAGAGGAATGTTGCTTTTAGTCCAACGTTGAATGAGAATATCAGAAACAACATTAAAAAAACTTGATTCTTCGTTACTCACTTTTCCTTCATGCCTATAAATAATTGTCTTTACTTTCTCAATCATGCTATCCCACATATCATATATTAAGTGGAGACATAGTTTGGTAGTATCTACAATACGCAATATTTCATATATAGGCTCAGTAAAAGCAATGATATAATCAACTTTATCCCACCATAAGTCACTGAGCAACTTCTCTTTCACAAATCGAGCCTTCTCCATGTCATCTTCTCGATACATATTCCACTATCACATATCACCATTTTTTGTAACCCTTCTTTTATTTGTCGAAATCTTCTAAGCATGACAATAATAGAAGCAAAGCGAGTCTCTGCAATAGCCAACATCTTTAATTCCACATTATCATTAAACATAGAAAGCCTCATACAATGATTAGTGATAAAATTTTTTATGAAATTTGCATCACTTGCAATATCACTAATCCAATGACACTCCTCAAAGACCACAATATTTTCTTCTGTATTTTTAGGAGAACAAATATTCTTTAAAGCCAAGTTCAATGTATGCACAACACATGGTGTCCAAAAAATATGCTGAAAATGATCTTCTATTATGGCACCTACAACCTTACAAACAGGTGCATTATCAGTGATCACTTGCACCACATTGTTCGAACCAATTTCTGTGATAATCTCTTTAATAAGTTGTGCAATAAAAAATTTATCTTTATATTCTCCTTCACAATTCACAGCCTTTAAAAATATAGGACATCCATCTGAGACTGCCATAAAATTAATTAGAGGTCTTCTCTGAGGATCTGTCCATCCATCAGCTGTTAATGTCACACCTTTCAAACTCTAAGTATTTTTAATCGGTTGTAATTGCCTCTCAATGTGTGCTTTCTCCTTCCGCAGTAATGTGGTCCGCAAACTATTATATCCTAGAGGAATGTAGCTTTAAATTGAGGCCTTTGCATGCAAACGTAGCATATCAACCCAATAAGGGTTTTTAGCATTATGAAAAGGCAAACATGTAGAATAAATAGTACGTGCAACCGATTCATGCAATTGTTCCCTAAGTTGTACATTAAATGCCTTTTCAATATCTGTATTTCCACCTCTCCTTCTTCTCTTGGAACCAGTGTTAAAACCTTCCATTTTGAAGGTAGAATATGACGAAGAGGAGGCACCAACAACCGAATGAAATGTTGCAGAAGGAAGTGGAACTTTTTTTGTTTTTAAAGCTTTAGCTTTCTCTACTTCAGCATCTATCTTTGCATTTCAGCAAGATGTGAAGAAGTCACTTTAGGGCAACATCTAATTCCATTTTCTGAGATTTTCAATAAATGAGATCTTACCCTGAAATATGATCCACTATATGTCAAATTACAATAACTGCATTTAAACTTTGTGTTTTCACCACCAAAATTTCCTTTTTCTAACTTTTCAACATTATTCCACAAAGGAAATTCATCATTCTCTTTTGAATAATCACAAGACCGAAAACCACTATCTGTCATTTTTCCTAAAACAAAAAAAAGTAACAAAGAAAAAAATAGCAATTAATAGGGGAAAATCAATCTTCTACTCAAATAAAAAAATATCTTAGAAACCATAAAATATTTATTAAAGAACATTGCAATTGATAACATATGATAGATGATTTCAACTTCCTTGCAATTGATAACATATATCATTTAGCTAATTGAAGAAAAAACAAGTATAATATTAAAAACTTATAACAAAAATATCCTAAATAGCATATTGCTTTAAAAATAATTCTATTTTTGCAAACAAGTTAATAATGGATGAAAATAAGCAAAACGAAGAGGCAGATAAATGACAAAAAAAAGCAAGATGAAGTGCAAACCTAAATCCTTGTACAGAAATGTTAGGCTGAGTCGGCGCGAGGCGAGGCCGCAAGGGCAGCCGATGACACAACGAGAGGCGAGTGTTGTGGACGGCAAGAGGTGACGCCGCAAGGGCTGCGGATAGCGCAGCGACAGGGAGTGCTGTGGATGGCGAGAGGATATTTCAAGATAAACTTCTACAGTAAAGAAGAGCAAAAGAAAATGCCTGATGAAAGGAAGGATTGGATTAGCACAGCGTGTTCCAAATGGAATCCTATCAGCAGAATTTACAAAGGAGCTTACAAGACCACTCTGTCCCGCAGGAGTGATGCCGCGAAGGCTGTGGACTGCACAGGCCACAGAGAAAGTCGAGAGGTTAGGGCAGCGGACAGCGAGAGGCAACTGGAGCGCAGGGCCAGAGGACGACGGCAACGCACGACTAGGGCGACGGCATTGCAGCAAACACGAGCGAATCGCGAGGGCGACGCGAGCTGACGGCGAGGACGACGGCACGCGGCAGCTGACGCGAGCGGAACGCGAACCGACGGCAAGGGCGACGGCAGCCGACGGCGAGGGCGACGACATCAGACGGCGAGGGCGACGACAGCAGAGAGCAATTACAGGAGAAGTATCGCGCTGAATTGATTTTTCACCGACGCACTGAGCACTGCCAACCCTAATATAATCGCGCTGAATTGGACCGACCACTGAACCGATTTGGTTTAATTTTTTAAAAAAAAATCGTATCGGAGAAGTATCGCCAAAGTATCGGGCCGTATCGGCGACATATTTTAATATAAAAAATTTCGATACGCCACCTGGTGTATCGGATACGTATCGGAGCCGTATCGACGCGTATCGGTATCCGACAAGTATCGGATACAGATACGTTAGGCTCGCAGAAGTATCGGTGCTTCATAGATGCTTCTTGACCTTGTCCTGCTTCTTGTCTTGCAGGATGTCTAGTACTACTGGAAGGTTGAGTAGTAGACATTCTCCTACAATGATGGTCGGTTAGCACAATATAATATATACTTGTTGAATTATTGCCTACTTAATAGGTACTATGAGTGTGTGATTCCAAACGACTCATTCCCAAGATTCGTCTTTCTATAAGAAAGATAAAACCACTCTGTGACGTCCCTCTTTCGAAACACCACGACAACTGACTTAAATCATAGGGGAGATTATACATAAAAATATTTAACTTTAGCATAATAGAACTATTTCACTCGTACAGCGGAAGCAATATAATTTAAATGATAAGCTGAACTACAAGAAACATGTTTAACACACGTTTATTTATTCACAGGCCATAATAACCATCTGACTTTATACAATAAGAAAAAGATCAAACCGAAATACAAATTTCCCCTGATTTAGTGCGCGTCGACCCCTCGTGTGCCTCTTTCTTCATCAGTACCGACTAATAAAGGCATAAGTCCACCGACCTCAGGACTGAGCAGGCAATAAGTACTAACTCGTTAAATAAAAATTATTTACAAGTAAACATACATTATTTTTTCTTATAAGCATCAACAATAAATAGTCAAAGACAATTTAATAGTCATAACATAAATGCTGATGTCACCATAATATATAATATTAATAATACGTTGTAAAACTTTTTTTATTCTTTATACATTTATCTTTCGGGCCCCGATTTTTTGGATTATGCCTCAACTGCCTCTCTTCACCATTACATATACATAGGATCCTTGACAACTCCTATACCCCGCAAATGGAGGAGTGCCACATATACAATCATCCCCGATATTTGGTAGATTGTTTACACATCTTGGCAACCATCCCCGACATTTGACAGGTTACCATATCATATAACTCGAGTATAGGCAGGGACATAAACACGACAAAAAATCTTTTTAATTCATTGTCGATCTTTAAAGCATCTTTATAATAATATTTAGTTGTTCCAAGTCCACAAATCACATTATGTCTTTACACTTAGTAAACAACTCAATAATACATTAAATACACATCATCATGCTCTTGACATTCTTGTAGATTTAATTCAGTATAATGAAATATAAAATAATATTCTATTCTATGATTCATGCAGCTTGATTAGATATCATGCATATAACGAATTAATCTGAAAAATAATAATCTCTTTACACTTAGTAAACAACTCAATAATACATTAAATACACATCATCATGCTCTTGACATTCTTGTAAATTTAATTCAATATAATGAAATATAAAATAATATTCTATTCTATGATTAATTAATCATGCAGCTTGATTAGATATCATGCATATAACGAATTATTTTGAAAAATAATAATCTCAATAACATAAATTTAATTATAAAACAAGCATTCAACTGTATATGTAGGAATGGCAACGGGGCGGGTTTGGGTCGGGTTTATAAATACCCATACCCGCCCCGCTATATATCATTCATTACCCATACCCGTCCCATACCCGTTTTCGCCCCGCCCCGCCCCGCTTCTAATTTTCATAAGACCCGTACCCGCCCCGCCCCGCCCCGTTTCCTCACTCAGTTAATGAAAATCAAATTATTTTATTCTATTTGAAACAACAAAAATCGTAACCACATGGTGTTAGTGACATTTTCTATAGAAACCATTCATTGTATGTAAATATATGTAACAAGATCAGGAATAATAAATAACTTTCATATAAATTCTTCAAATTGCCAACTTTCTTAGCATGAATTTCTATATAAAGCAAGCATGTGACAATTAAAAGAGAAATCAAATATGAGGTAGTTATAAGGACTTACAGGCAACATGTATTCAATTGATTTAAGAGCCAACTGGAAATGTCAACTATCACAAGTAAGAAAAACTTTACAGTAAAGAGTACATGCATTCTCTTTCCATAGTATTATTTTTATTTAGGTATTAAAATTTAAAATTTTTAAAATTTTAAATTTATTAAATCGGGTACGGGGCGGGGCGGGGCGGGTCTATATGATTCATTCCCGAACCCGCCCCATTTCATAACGGGGCGGGGCGGGGCGGGTGTTCTGGGCAAAATTTGAGTACCCATACCCGTCCCATTAGGGGCGGGGCGGGGCAGGTTTATCGGGTACGAGTACAAATTGCCACCCCTATGTATATGCCCTTTTTAATTCAATATAACGCATAAAATCACGTATATCAAATTAATTAATTAATTTACAGATTTAATTTAATAAACAACTTAGTACACTTATCTACCTCTTATACGGCATGTTGATAACTCGATGAAGGCCGAAAAATACATGTTGAAATTCGAACGAGAAAACCGCTTCAATTATTTTTCCTCCTCTTTTCCTTCTTCTTTTCCTCCTCCTCCTCCTGTTGCGGGTGTTGCAGCTGCTACTGTTGTCGTTGGCTCGGCAAAACAGGAGGTAGGCGAAGAAACCGAAAGGGAGAGAGAGAAATTCCTCTCTCCAAGTGCACGGGCGGCACGTAGAAAAGGGTAGGGGCGAAGGCGGTTCTAACGCTATTCTTATCTGATTTGATGAAAAATTACATCCCCTATTTTCTTTCAGTTATAAATAAGTCTAAAAATCTTTTTTTTAGGTCAAAAATATTTCTTTTAGGTCCAAACAGCTTTAACTTTTAAACTCCAAATCATTATTCTTTGGGTGTCACATTGTCTATCAATTGAGGCCTGATGGACTATGGCGGGGACAATTTTCCTTAGTCTGTCCAACTGTGGTTCGACTAACTTGGCTTGATAACGATCTGAATGGATGATACCATGCCATGTGAATGGCGGTGCTTCATTTGAACTACTTGCACAAACAAGTGGCAAAGCCCAAACTTACGCATTTATCACTTTTTATTTTTTGTTTATACAAAGCTTTGAAGTACTTTTGGAAAGTATTTAGGCTAAGGTATAATTTTGCCATAAAAGCCCCCTTGGCTTGCAAAATTCTAAAAATTGGTCCATCGGCTGTTATCCTAGAGCATATATTTGTTCAAGGATCCTTGACAAAATTTTCAGTTATTTTTTAGGTCCATGAATTGCATAAATTTTCAGTTATACATATCAATTTTTAAGTGACAGTTGTACAAATTTTTAAAAAATTATCTATGTATATCATCAAATCAAACAGTTATTTACTTTATATAACATGACATCACATCAAAATAATATTAAACTAAATATTCCTTAAAATATTGTTAGTTTAATGTTAAAATGGAAAACAAACCACCTACTAAACATATATTGCAAATAGAGAGCCCAACAAAATGAAATATAGGAATATGGGGACTACACCACAACAACCATGGAAGCAAAGTAGACCAGGCAAAGCGAAATGCTAAACTTTGAAATTTGCAGAAAAGCAGTAAGGAAACGCAGACAACTTCAGGTACTGAATACTGAAAAGACTTACAATTTCAGAATCAGATTTTGAAGATTGACAGAGGCCTGCATCCAAGATTCATAATGCTATATTCGGTTTCGTAAATTCTGTAATAAGCCACAGATTCTGAATACAGATTACACCATTGAGTTTTGGTTGCTTCCAACTTTGAAAGTGAAGGTAACAAGTGGAGCTTTGTTCATTTGCAGTGGAATCTACAAAAGTAAAGCAACAGAACACATTAGCACAATGATGTATATAAACAAAAAAAAAAAAAAATCAAAGAGCAAATGGAAAATTCGAAACAGCGCAAAATACAAAACTATCAGTTTCTTTTAAAAAAAAAATA
The DNA here is from genome assembly GCA_002786265.1 of Apostasia shenzhenica. Classification (NCBI taxonomy): domain Eukaryota; kingdom Viridiplantae; phylum Streptophyta; class Magnoliopsida; order Asparagales; family Orchidaceae; genus Apostasia; species Apostasia shenzhenica. Next base: position 933,973 of record KZ454678.1, read on the forward strand.
TTAGCACAGCCATAGCATTACACTAAAACATTAAAACAAAATATAAAATGAGTGCAAAGTTAACTAACAAAACTATCAGTTTTGCAGCAATGGAAGCACAAAATGAAGGAGATTCCAGTCAAATAGCAAGCACCGAAATGAAAAAAGCAAAGGCAGATTCCATTAATAATAAAATGATCTTATATTTTGTGGCTTTGTAGGATTCAGATAGAAAATGGACATGTGGATCAACTTGGCAACCCAAAAAGAATCCAGAAGGATTTGAACTGCAGGAGAATTCTAACTTAATTAGTAAACCAATCTGTAATCAATAGTAGCTGAATGTAAATTTGAGAGAATCAAAACGCGAAGCTATAAGGTTCTGTGAAATACATCAACTTCTTGTATAAACAATCGCTTAACACTGTGCTGGACTGGCATCCCTGTTTCTCAATTGGGTTTTGAGGCCTTGGACTCCTCTATCTGTTTGGAAGATAATGACCTGACAGGTTACAGGGAAGCCAGAGACCTGGTATACTGAAAATAACAAGCTCCAAACAAGCACTATCAAAAAACTATGAACTACACAATCAGAAATAAAGGAATGCTGAAAACTTGGCAAGGAACAAAAGCAATTTAAATTGTAGAAGCCACCGAAACTACAGAACAAAGAAAATAACAGCTGATGGAAAGCAAATTAGGCGCAATGGCTAGAGTAAAAAACAAAAGAAAGGAAGGAAGCATTAATCAGAAACACTTACAATGATTACAACAAAAGAATAAAAAATTCCAGTTTGAGCCATCCAATTATGCCAGTTATTAACAATGTAATTCCAATTATTTTAGATCTTTATATGGAATAACATTCCCTATGTCAAGATCAATATGATCTTTAAGCATATGAAGAGTTTTTGATTTGGAAAGTTTAATCTTATGGAAAATGGCATCATTCCTAGCTCCCCACAAATGTTGGACAGATGAATAACAATCTTAAATTCAAAAGTTTAGCGTTATAGGCCAAGCCAGGGGACCGACAATACTAGCTTATCACATGAATTTTTCAACGCAAGTATAGCCGTACATGTGTGCAAGACCCTGATACAATTACAATAAAAGCAAGGTGACTTACTTCTCCCCTGCACCTGCTCTTCCCAGCCGGCCACCACTGTGCTAGGTGAGGGGCCATCCTCCCTCTCTTCCCTCTCCACTTTCTCCCTCTACAAAAACCCATGGGCGGCAATGGGAGAGGAATTCTTCTTCTTTTGTTACAGAACAGAGGAAGCTGTTAGTGGAGGAGCGATTAAGATGACCTTGAAATATAGTAGCATAACACTAGTTTTATCTCATTTCTTCTCGTCTCTCTTTGATTCTTCTTCCCCCCTTTCTCTACCACATTCTACATCACATAATAGTCAAAAGCAATTCATGAACTTTTTGACTAGCACAGATATGTTGTTAGGAGACAAACTAATATTGAATTCTCAGTGAACAGAAAAATTGCCAAGTTGATAACTGATCTAGTTGAGTTGCCGTCATTGATAGAAATGATAATGGATCAACTTGAATTAGCATCTAATGGCATATGATGGAGGAAAAATCTAGGCAAGAACTAATTTTCAAGGGCCACACAAAGTTGCATCAGCAAAGCTCGAATAGGTGGGGTCAAATGGATGCAATGTAAACCACAAAAGATATGTGCTAAATTAATCTAGGTAGTCAATTGGGAAAAAAAGAAAAAAAAAGGGAGTCAAACAAAATAAAAGTTTGAAAGGCAAGAATTATAAGTGATTTAAAAAAAATGTGGGATAGGTGCCATATAATAGGAAATATTGAATAAAACAGATAAAACATGATTGCGGATGAAACTCATGCATGCATTGTTATGTTTAACAAAATACAACAACACTAACAACCTAAGTGGTTAGATTGGTCTAAACATTTAGCATATTGTATTAGCATATCTCCATAAACATCAGAAGGAAGTACATTACATATAAAAGTTTTTCAAAATTGCTATGATTTCTCAAGATAAGAAATAAGTATATCCACGAGAAGGTTAGAGTGACCTCAATTGAATATAAGTTTAGAAAGAGTCGGTTTAGATAATTTGGACATATAAATCACAAGCTAATAGAAGTTTCAGTAAATAAGGATTATTAGATTTTGCTCATATAAAAAAAGAAAGTGAAAGACCAAAAAAGACATGACAAAAAACTATAAGGAATGATCTTACATATTCGAAGTTAAATGAAAATTTGTTATTTGATAGAGTGCAATAGAAACAATAGATCCATTTAGTCAATCCCACCTAGTAGGATAAAAACTTAATTTATTGTTGTTGCAAATTTCTGAACAATTCATGTTCGGTGGGATCATAGTAATGTTCCAAAGTTAAGTGAAATCACCAATTCAAGTGCCCTAAAATATTTCGGAGCAAGTCAAACAATATTCGGAGATTAAAAAAAATATATTTGAAATATTAATCAAAAACATATAAAAAAAATAGAACATAGTTAATACCAACAAGAACAAGAGATTGACTAAGATATTAAAGGAAATCAAGAAAACGTTTACCAAGAAATTGGAAGCTATATTCTAAACATGAATTCTGCTATGGGAAGAAGTTAATTCAACAAATGATTAGAAAAAACCAAGTGGAAAGGGATAGAGAAAACTGAAATAGATAAACAAATGTACCTAACCTTAAAGTTGATCTAGATCAAAAATGTGCAAATCATTGTAGTACCTGCATAACAAATAGGCATTTTACCAAATGATAACACTATAGAGATTTCAAAACATATTGTGGTTTAGCCACTTTACTAGATTTGATATTTGATGATAAACAAAATAAGAAAAATCTAGACTCTTTTCATTTTGTGAAATGTCAATTAGCATGTATGCACTATTAATATATTTTTTTCACATACCAACAGTGAAACCTCATAGCAGAGAAACTAAAACAATGTTAATCTGTCAGTTTCAGTAAGGCCTCAACTGCTAACAACTTTAATCCAACATAATCTAAATCTCTGAAAATTACTTTTCTAAAACAAACCTTAACTGAGATGTCTCAACCAATGCTCAACTTTGAAATATAAATAAATCTTGTTTTAGTGCGTTCATTTTCTTAATGTTTGGTACTTAACTGCACCCAGCAAGTTACAAAAGTATGACTCAGCCTTAAATTTGAAAGATGTTGAAACTTAGTCTAGTTGGAGGGTTATTTTTGGGCTAATAAGAAAGAAAATATAACAATATATTTGATGTGTAATAAATTAATACAATATTGAGATTTGTATAGAATATGAAATAATATTGATTTTTTATTGAGATATGCGTTAAATGCGAAATAAATTTGATTTTTAATATTGTAATAGGATGTTAATTAAAATTAACCTTTGTATATTCAAGTTTGTGTCAAATGTGAAATAAAGATAACAAAATTCATAAGTTTACTTTGGACATTAACCAAACATTAAAGTTGAACATCCGCTAAGCCCAAGTACAAGCTTATACCACCAAACAGAACTAGGTGTTGGACTTTACACTCTTTTTCCTATCATGTCCTCTCTTTTCCTTCTATTGAACAGCTTTTAATGGTAGTGCTAGAGAACACCATGATCTTTCAAACTGCCATAACCAAATAATACTGATATAACTATAGCAACAACAAGTTTATTGAATATGACTGGATTCAAAGAAGTGGCTCTCTTCCACATTCAACTATCCATTCTCTCCAAGAACTACGGAACTACGTTCATGCTGAAATCGTTTTTTGACTTGACTCCCTCTTTTTATAATCATGTCTTGGAACCATACACATCCATCCACACAATCAATATGGCCAAACAATCTTAAATGGATGTCTCTCGCAGCATGCATAGGTTCCACACCCTCCTCTCCCTTATACAATCGCAAGCCTGACCAAAACAACTTTTAGGCCATTGGAAGTTTGACATAGCAATGCAGCAAGATTGCCGGTGCAAAAGTCACCTATGCAGCTTAGTCCATAACTCTAAGCACATCAAAGTTTAAAATGGTTTGAAATGGTGCTCCATTATAATTAAACTAATCACATAAAAACCTCAAAGCCTCCAAAGAAAAAATCCTCCAAAAAGGGGCCAAGCATAGCAAAATGCAAAGAAAACATCAACCAAATAGAAAAAAGAAAATAATGCAAAAATTGCAAAGAAGAAAAGTAATAAGAACATATGGTGATGTGCTAGCAACCTCACTTTTCTTAAGTGTCATAAAATCCGCCAAACACAATGACTTTGAGTTTGTACAAAACCTAATTATACATAGACTTCAAGTCAGACAAACTGAGAACCAATCACCAGAATGAAACAAAAGTAACTTTTGTGTTTTCACAATGTTAATCCAATGGTCAAAAAGAACTACAAGGATGTCACATGAGCGATTATTTTTAAATGGCAATATGGTCATCTAGGGCACAAGAAAAACTATTGAGCTCCATACCACACCAAAAAAATGATAAAGGAATAATAATATGAAAAATTTCATTCTAGAATCTAAAACTAAGCAAGTGTATCCTCCTCATGTTACTTGTGAAATCCTCAAGCATTATAAATTGTAAAATTGCTTAAAAATCTATTTTAGCATGCAAATATTTGGACCATATATAGCATGATCAAATGATCATTGAGGCATGTATGTAATAGTTTCGGTTAAATAAGATCTTAAACATGGATGGTACAATAAACACTTTGTTTTGAATAAGAGTACCAACATGACCTTTAGTTTTGTTAATCATTGACAGCATCAACAAAAGCCAAGAAGATTAATAATTAAAACAAACAATATAATAAAATCTAACAAATCTAACAGATTTGTATTTCTAAAAAACAATCATGTAACTATAGTAGTAAACCAAGTTCAATACATAAGTTACATACAGGCACCTATGAAGTGAGACATCTTATGGAACAATTTTGTATAAGTTGTTTTTTTATAATGAGGCATATATATAAAATGCCAAAATACAAATACAAAAACGAAAGCAATCAGTAATGATGCATGGATATAATTTTTTAAGAAAAAGGAATTAATAGGGTTCATCAGATGAATTGCATGTCTAATCTTCAATTATGTATTCAAAAAAAATTTCTTTGAAAAATTAAGGAACCAAATCAACTATACATAGTAATGGTTAGACAACTTTTTTACTTTCTCAAGAGTAGGTTCATAAATTAATTAATTTAAATATTTAAGTTACAAAATGATATTTTATATTTTTCAACATTGATTTCACCAAATTCTTCTTTATTGTATAATTATTTGCTCCCAAATCATATTTAGTTTTAATAAATTTAAAATACCTTAAAAAAAACTTTAGCTTAAAGTTCGATCATTATTGAGTTCAACTCACTAAGCCTAAGTATCTCAATCTTCAAAAAAAGCTTAAGTATCAGGTTTCCATCAACGCCTAGCAATTCAAGTTAGTTTAAGGGCCTGTTTGGCAGCAGGGCCAAACTTGTCTTTTCATGTGCGGCCCCAAATCAGTCCGAATAGCATCATTTTGCATAGCTCTTCCGCAACTGCGAGTTCTGTTCTCTTGCGCGCTAGGGCTTCTTCCGCGATCGCTTCTTCCTTCTTCCGCGATCGCTGTGTTTTCATCTCTCGTTAGCCTTGCCTGATTTTGTTTGTTACTGAAAATTTTGCTACCACGAAGTACTGAGAAGGATTTTCAATTATAATGTAGTATAACATATAAATACTTTGTTACATGGTTGCTTTTCCTGAAGGTGAAATGGGATTTAATTTATTATTATTTGTGGATGGATGAGATCTAATTTAAGCTTAATCTTGTTTAGTAGCTAGTAAAGTGGGTTAATGAAAATATAAATGATTGAAGATTTTAGGAATTGCATCCAATAATGTGTTTCTGCCCTATGTTTTGATGCCGAGGAAAAGAATGGGAACCAATTTTGTAAAAAAAAAAAAACCTAGTGAATTAGTTACAACATGAGATTGCGATTTGAAAATGCCTTTTTTATTTCAAGATGATGCTTCGCTTGATTAGCTATTCCTGCATACGATTCTTTGTTTGGCTTGCAGGTATTTTGGTTGAATATTTATATAATTTTGATATGGTTGTACTTCTTGTGAATCGATTATCTTCTGAGCTATGAAAAGCTTTTTAATGGTAGAATGTCATTCTATTTGTGTTGGACTAGCTTAATTCATAACAATTATGTTGTTGATGAACAAATCTATATAAACTTCTCCTATTATATTACTTTCATAGAACACTAGGGAAAAACAAATTCTTCAATAGAATATGTTGAGATGCACAACATGCCTCACAAATTGTTCAAACTCTTCTTGAATAAGTCCAGAGAGGACTGAATTCTTCCTCATGAAATAGATTTGGTGTGGAAGAAAGTAGATTTGATAGGACTAGTAAAATGGAAGAGAAAAACAATTTGATGGCAATTGAATGGGAAGGTAGATCTCTCTTGCTTCATTTATGTGAGATGATTTGTAGCATGGGACTACAAATTTGATTGGGTCTGATTATTTTGCAATGTATAACAGGGAAAAGTACAGAAAATATTGATGGCGGTTGCTGCTACAATCAACAACTTTGCAAAATGATGACAGTTTCAATGGGAAGCCTGCAATGTGTTTTATTTCAATGGGAAGATAATGATGGCGGTTTTATAAAATTTGGGATGGAGCAAGTCATCAGAGCCGGTTTCGTTGAATCTCACTATTTCTTCTTCCCATTTCTTATTTGAAGTTTGTGATCAAGATCAACAGATGCAGCATTGCAATTTTCCTCTTTCATTTTCTATTTGAAGCTTTGTTGTGTTGTATGTTATCCTAAAATATGCTTTGTCAACTCAATGTGGTATTGTACATTGTCAAATGCAATATTTTTTCTCAAATATCCATGGAATTACATGGTTGTTGCTGTCTATTTAATTTTTATGTTGCTGTTGGAATTACATTATTGCTCTGTCCATTTGCTACTGGAGTTGTTATTCTCATGTACAAGAGTTTATAATCATTCTTGCCTTCTCAAAAATAATTTGGTCATTTACAAAATAAAATATTATTTACATATTTATACTCTTATTTTTAATTTGCTTTATTATAAATTTGATGTATTTTAATAATAGTTTATGTTTATATTATTGATTTGTAAAAGTTGTTATTAGTAATATTTAATGCAATTTAAAAAGTACTACAGAAAAAAGTATTTATTTAAACATATATATTCATAAATTTTAAAATATATTAAAAATATTTATTATATATAAGCATTTTATAATTATTAATATAAAGGAAATGAGATTATAAATATATATATATATATATGTAACAATTGAAGTAATAAAGTTATAATATTTTTATATAGAAATAATTAATTTGAAAGAGTCGTTCTTCTCATGAAATCAATAAAAAAAGGGAAGCCTCGAATTAGAATCAACTTAAAATAAAAAAAAATTAATTCTAGTTGAGCTCAACGACTTGCTTGAACTTGACTCGTAACTATCCCTAATAAAATCCTATAATTTTAGCTTTAGCACCTGCGAGGCAGGTAACAAAAATAATATAAATTTCAACATTTGAAGTGGTACGATGGGTAAAATTAAAAATTTATTCAAATTAATAGCAAAGGACCTATCATGTAATATTCGAAAAACTGTAAGGACTTTTAATAAGTATGCGTTAATTACAGGGACTTTTCAGTAATTAATTTTTAAAAATTAAGTATATATAAAAAGTCAAGATCATTATTTAAAATATATTTTAATTTGAGTAATTAATTTTTTAATAGATTACTCTGTTAAAAAATATTGGTCCACATACCAAACAATAATTTTTTCTAACCACAAAATCCTAAATTAGGCCAGAAAAAAGTCTAAGGACCAAATTAGTCTCATCTCCAAACAGACCCTAAAAGTGGATAGATGTGAGATAAAATTCTCAACATAGAAAAAGTCGACTTAAGTAAAATATTCTACAATGAAAAATAAATTGTTAATTAAACAAGCTACACGAACGGATGGACGAACACACACGTGCGTTGGTATGGATATATATAAACTTAATGTCTTTGGCTCCATTGTTGGGTCCCAAGTCCCAAATGAGAAACACGAAAGGTTGCTTTAAGCAGTCGACAACCAACGTAAGACTTGTTAAACATGACCTCCTTATTGACATGACCTTCTTATTGATAAAACTAGTGAAAAGGTTAAGACAAAACTAAAGAAATACATTAGAATTTAAAAGTTTTCGTCTTAGTAGATCAATAATCGAATATATGAAATATAAACTTAGTCAAGATAGAGATACTTGTATTGGTGAGATGACAATTAATAATCAAGTTATCAAGAAGAATGAGCAATTTAAATACCTTAAAATAATTATACAAAATAATAGTAAAATAAATGAAGATGTTATCAACAAAATTCAAGTAAAATGAGTAAAGTAGAAAAATACTTCTAATGTATTGTGTGATAAAAATTTCACTTAAATTTAAAGGTAAATTTTACAGAACAACTATAAGAATAACAATATCATATGGTGCAGAATGCTGGTCTATAAAGCAAGAACACACAAATAAAATAACTATCCTAGAGATGAAAATGCTAAGGTAGATGAGTGGGTATACATGCAAAAATAAAATAAGAAATAAGTATATCTACGAGAAGGTTGGGGTAGCTTTAGTTATAAGCTCAAGGAGAGTTAGTTAAAATAGTTTAGACATATAAACTGTAAGTTGATGAAAGCTCCAATAAGAAGAGTTGAGTTATTAGATTTTATTTATGTTAAAAGAGAAATTTGAAGACCAAATAAGACATGGCAAGAAATCATCAGAGAGGACCTCACATATTTAGAGATGAATGAAGATTTGTTATTTGATAGAGCGCAATGAAAATAAAGGATTCATGTAGCCAACTTCACCTAGTGGGATGAAGGCTTTGTTGTTGCTGCTATTGTTGGAGCAAATACTAAACATTTGACGTGTATTTGTATAAGCAAGTTCAAAGAAGCTACTACCCTAACCATATGCAACATAAATAATAAAACTACCATACGGTAGCCTGAATGTGCACTTGGGTATCATTTCAAAAGTTGTTCCCATAGATTTGTATGCAAATCAAATGTCCAGAAGTCATGCAAAAATAAAAACATATAGAAAAAATATACTAAATAGCTATAACTACTCCAAAATACATCTAATTTGGAATGTATCCCATTTTTTATATGGTTGTATGAGATGTGGCAAGAAAACAAAAAACAAACATACTATTAGCTATAGATAGAATCACATAAATCATGCAGACAGTGAAGATTATCGATATTTCGAACATATAAATATGAGAGTGTAAACCATATAAAAGAAACTAGACTAGTAAGAAAATGATGCTAAGAAGTACTGCACAAAATGACATTACAACTCCAAGAACACAGTATGGATGCATTTGCCAAAGAATGTATAGATCATAAAAGGTAATAACTTAAAACTAATACGAAGGAAGATGGGACTAAAAAACTTTAAAAGTTGTGCTTTTTTAAAATCATGTTTAAAATATTAAATGTTAGATGCTTATAACAATTTTAAGTTCGTTATTGTAACATAAACATAATCAAGGAAAGAGTTTTGTTGATGAATTTACCTTAAGCAGACAGTTACGTTTGGCCATTTATTTTTAGAATTATGAAGCAAAAATGGAGAGTTTCAAGTGCTAATACTTTAGCCCCTTATATTCTTAAGAGGCATAGTAGTGCTGATAAGCCTTTTTACTTGTTCATTTAATAGAGGATCTAGAAATTAGCATACTAGGCACTAAAGGTAGGGTAACGAACTATAGAGTATATGCACAGGATGTGATTTAATATACTAAGACCTTAATTTTAAGCTATGAAAATGTATCTTATTCCATGCTATATATAAAATGTATTTAGAAGAATATGACCAGAACCTACACTGTCACCTCCAGCATCAAGCAACCTTTAGCACCTTACTAATATCTTACACAACGTAAAAAACAGTCCAAAATGGATGGTGTGGAAACCAACTAGTTATAAAAGCAAACCAGATTAGTTCACTCAACATCTATGGCACAAGGTACTTCATGGCACTTTCATGTCCTAAAAGCATCGAGATCGAATGTCAGCCAAACCCCCTTTTCTAAAATTATAGCTAATTGAAATCCTAAACTGAAAGTATGACTTAATTCTATACAACTGATTTTGACTGTAAACTCATTTTGATCATTATATATACATTACAACAACAAACTTTTGCTTCAAGATATCTCTGAATCTTTCACTTTCAAGATTACCAAACAAAAAACAAACACCAGGCTTAGAACTGAGAAACTTCAATGAAATACAAATAAATGGCTTTTGACATTAAAAATTCCACTACCAACACCAGGTTTGAAAAATAAAGTCGGAAATGATCAAGGGATATAAGAATTACTAAATACATCAATATGTTTATTGTAAATGCATTTGATAACCATGGGCAATACTACACTCAATCTCTCGACATCACTTATGGAAGCAAAAAATGAAGTGACATAAGAAATTACCAAATACATTGATATGTTTAGGCACAATGTACAAGAATTCATAACTGAATACAATTTACAAACAGGGCTTCAACAAAATTCTACAAGACTTTCTATTGTTTTTATCTTTTTTTATAAATCCTTGAGACTTTAACTAGAACAACAAGCAAGGTAATGGAAGTTACATTTGGTTATTGACATATCTAACTAATAAAATCATGGCTAATGTAATAATTGCCCAAGCCCTTCCCTATCCAGGATATCGATTCATTCCAGAATCAAATAATCCCAAGGGAACACAAATCAGATTTATTCAGCATTAAGAAAAATAGGAGTAACAGAGAAGCGTTTATATAGGCCTCCATACAGACTGACTCAATAAAGAAAAATACGTAATGTAATAAATTCCTCACACAAACGAGGAAATACTAGATAACATGCCTAAAATAATAATCACCAAAATAGAAACAACAAATACAAATAAATGCGAGAAATAAAATCATCCCAAAATGGAATCTCCCATCAATCAGAATGAATAGGAGATTTCCAATTCATCGGGTCAGCGATCCGCAGCATCCATCTTTCCAAATCCGTCCTAATAGTCAATCAATCCAGATCGAAGCAGTATGGCTAGATCTCGGCCGTCGACAATAAACTCTGTCAGGAATGAATCGACGGTTGATCGTGGTGTCCCCACCAGTTTTCCTCCCATGAACCTTCTTTTTCTTAACTTCTCCTCTTGCATATTCCTTTGACTCATAAAAAATTATTTCTGACTTAACATCAGACTTAATGCCATATAAAAGAGAAAACAAAGAGTAAGATTAAGAATAAAACTGATATCGTGTCAATGACATTTTTTTCCAAGATTTTCTTGCTATCCCTTCAAGCCCTCGTCTCCTTTGTCTTTGCAGTCTTCTTCTCTGGCTTCTCCTTCCCTCTTTTGGGTCTTCTTCCCCATCCCCTTTAGGACCTCAACTCGACAATCATCATTCAAGTTAAAGGTGGACAATTTTTTTCGTTTTTATGATTAACAAATTGCTATCAATAAAAGCTTACCTCATTAACCATTGTCAATCAATAACACAACACAACTATTCAATGTAACATATCAAACAATTAAAAAAATATTAAAATAATCAAAATTGTGAAAACTAGACTAGCCTTAAAACCAGTAGAATGAATGATTCAAAGTTCAAAGATTTAACCGGGAACAAATCAGGGTCAAACCATAGTGATGCAATATTTCAAATTGATATTTATAAATATAAATATATAACAAACAATAAGCAAATATTATTTACACAATATAATGATAAAACATAGAAAATTCATTTCTTTTGTAAAAAAAATTATAATCATGCCTAACATACGTATCAACTTAATATGAAATCATATAATTATCACCAAATTATATTTTCAAAAGATCTAATAGTGTAAAGAAAAAAATGAGTAATGTTAGGCAGCCCCAATAAATGGTCTCAAACTTTGAAATCAACTAGGATTTTCTATGTGACACTACTGTCACATAGATTTTTTTTTTTTTTTTATGAAGCTCTGTTGCCAAATAGGAATCCTAGTTGGATTCAAAGTTTAGGCTCATTTATTGGAAATACAAAACATATCTCAAAATATATTATTCTTAACTCACACAACACATCATGTCAATAATACAAAATCAATAAAAGTTAAATCATATAAGCCTTATTTGGTAACCATCCAGTAAAAAGCACATTAATATTTTACTAATATTCTAAATTTATTACAAATTTTAATAACTTTATTTTACATTTAACATAAATTTTAACCTAGCTTTATCTCACATCCAACATAAATTTCAATATTAAAATTAACTTTATTTCATATTTGTCACACCTCCCAATATTAAAATAAATTTCTTTCCCATCAACTCTATAAAATAAAATATTTTCTCTTTCTTTATCTAAAAATAACTCCCAACTAAACAAGGCCATAGTATTTGAAACAAGAAACAAATCAAATATAAAGTAATAAGAAGTATGAAATCATAGCTTCAGTGTGTATGAAGTAAGATATCGTTTAAATCAAAAAATATATATTGTGAGTGTTGGATTTAATACGGTTCAATTAAAAATTTGGGTGTTCAAATAAGAAAACTGAATTATTCAATTTAAGTTGAAATAAGAAACCATGATCATGAACTTAATTAGAAATTGAATGCATCAAGTGATTGGAATGTCCATAGCACAGAATGCTTGAATTTAACCAGAATGCTTAAATTTGAATGGTTGCATTTGAGTTAAAATAGGAAACCAGAATAATGTGGCTAAAGTTCAATTTTGAAGGTTTTAATAAACAAAATCCATGTACGAAGAAATTAAACAGATTTAAAGAAGATTATGAAAGTATTTTGATTACATTCTTGCTGCCTGCTGGTGAACTGAAGCTGGATAACAGATAACCAGAGAATGGAGGAAGATGAACAAAACCGCGGAGAAAGGAGGACGGGGGAGGCCGAGAAGAATCTATGCCGAAGGTATGGTCGCTGGCTCCTGAAGGCGAGGCGAAGACGCAGCCATTCTGCCGGTCGCTGGTTATGCTGGCAGCAATCCTTATGCCAACAATGCGAAGCAGTTATCCATGCGCCATTGAGGCGACGCAGCAATCCTTACGCCATGGAGGACCGTGGAGTATGGTGGGGACTCGAGGGCAGGAAGATGATCGAAGATGAAAAGGCGGCGGGGCACAACGCGAAAGAACGAACAGAGTTAGGGTTAACATCCAAAAAACTTCTAAAAAACTTCCAAAAAAACGCTGGTTCGAGGCTCTTTTTTTTTACTTAATATAAATTTTAATTATAAAAATTCAATTTATTTCACATAAAAACATAAACATAAATATTAAAATTAAATATATTTTATATTTACATATTTTTAATATTAAAATAAATTTTTCTTCTATTAAACTTAAAAAATAATTTTTTTTTTCTTTTATCTAAAAAAACTTAAATCAAACTTCTAAAACTCAATTTTGGTTTCGGGTTATTCATTGAAAATAAGATAAAAGTCTCAATTTCAATAATTTTGATAGTTTTAATTATTTTAATATCAATAGTTTAAATTTTTTTATAAATTATTTAAATTTTATAAATTTAAAATTAAATTTATTAATGATAATTATTGACTATTATTTCTTAGAATTACATGAGTTTTGACAGTTTCAATTGAGTTTCAGCATTTTCAAAATACAGAAATTCAATAGGCCAAAACTCGACTGAAATTAATTTTATCAATAGTCTTTTTCTCGGTACTTTAGGCGCCAATAGTAGAGAAGGAAGACTAACGGCAATGACAATGAGGTCATGTGGGGACACACTAAATGGGGAAGCATAGAGGGCTACTTGAGCCAATGATATAACTAATCATTGATATATTAAAAAAATTTAAGTTTAATACATACATTTAGAGACTGATTGATTACTTATCAAATTATTTTAATTAAAAACTTATAATTAAATAACTATTCATTATTAAATCATCAAATTTAAGGTAAATATGCGTATTTAGAGATTGATTTATTATATATAATATTATTTTAACTGGAAACTTACAATTCTATAACTATTTAGAACTTGTTTGATTGGAGGATAAGTTTGGATAAGGAAAGAGAAAATATTTTATTTTATAGAGTTGATTGGAAAGAAATTTATTTTAATATTGGGAGGTGTGTAGGATGTGAAATAAAGTTTATTTTAAGTTTGAAATTTGTGTTGGATGTGAAATAAAATTGATTTTCAAAGTTGGAATTTGTATTGAATATCAAATAAGATTATTAAAATTTATAATAAATTTAAAATATTATTATTTTATTACTTGGCCCATTTTTAGGGCTACGCCAAATAAGCCCTTAATGTTATCATATTGTGAAATGAAATTGATATTTTTTATTGAAGTTTGTGTAGAAAATAAAATAAAGTTAAGTTTTAAGATTGTGATTTGTAAAAGATGTAAATAAAATTGATTTTTAATATCTAATTTTGTGTATAAGATGAAATAAATATAAAATATTAATGAAAATATTTTTGGAGGAGCTTGATAGTTTTTTCAACTCGAACCAAATGAAGCCTAAAAGTGATAAATTCATTACATATCAACGTATTCTAATTAAATACTGATAATTATATAATTATTCATTGTAATATCAATAAATTTAAGGTGAATAAATACTTTTAAAGACCAATTAGTTATATATCAAGTTATTGTACTGAATATTTATAATTAAACAACTATTTGATGTTATTTTAATTTATTTAAATATAATGTTAGTATTTAGACACTAATTCATTATAAATCAAAGTATTTTAATAAAATACTAATAATTTTATAATTAACTATTATTATTATATCGATAAATTTCAATTGAATATAAGTATTTAGAGACTAATTCGATCAAAATAAAGATATTTTGTTGAATAGCGGTAATTATATTTAATAATATATTAATTTTTTCAATTGAAAATATATTTTAAAGATTGATTCATTATATATCAATATATTTTAACTGAATATTGCATTTCTATATAATATATTTTAAAAATACATATTTAGAGACTGATTCATTCCATTTTAGTATTTTAACTAAAAACTATTTTAGAAACCGATTCATTATATATAATAGTATTTTAAAAAATATTAACAATTTTACAACTACGCAGTGTTATATTATCTTATTTTATCTAAAAATATGCCTTTGGAGAACTATGTATTACATATTTATATATTTTAATAAAACACTGATGATCATACAACTATTCATTATTATATTAATGAATTAAAACTGGATACATATAGACTTATTTATTATATATCAAGTTTTTAAATTAAATATTTGCAATTCTATAGCTATTCAATATGATTTTAATGTATTTGAATGGAACTCTAGTATTTAAATACTGATTCATTATATATCATACAATTTTAATAATTATATAATTATTTATCATTATATTAATATATTTTAATTTATTATTAGTAATTATACAATTATTTGAGAAATATCGATATATTTCAACCTAATCATGCATTTAGATACCGATTCGATATATATTAAAGTGTTTTTAACTAAATAAATACTAGTAATTATATGACTATTTTATAATATATCATAGTATTTCAACTAAATATATATATATTTATAAACCTATTAGATACATATCATAATATTTTAATTAAATACTAGCAATTATATAATTAGTTGATGATATATTGATATATTTTAATTAAATACACGTTTTAGAAACTAATTTATTACATATCAATAAAATTTAATTGAATACTAGCAATTATATAACTATTCATAAATATATCGATGACTTAAATTGAATGAACACATTTAGACTTATTCATTGCATATTAAGTTATTTTAAATAAATACTTACAATTATACAATTTTTTGAAGGTATTTTATGCATTTAGATACTGAGTCAATATCATTATATTTTCATATAATATAATAATTTTATAATTACTTATTCTTATATTAATATATTTTAATGGAATACATATATTTAGAAACTCATTCAATATATATTGAAATATTTAAATCAAATAATAATAATTATATAATTATTTAATTATATATTATTATATTTCAATTGAATACATGCATCTAGAGATTGATCAATGCATGTTAAGATATTTTAATTAAATACCTATAATTATAAAATTATTTAATGATATATCAATATACTTTACCTGAATATATGCTTTAGAGAGAGATTTATTACATATAAATATATTTTAATTAAATATTAATAATTATAAACTATTCGTTGCTCTATCAATAAAAGTAAACTAAATATATATATTTAGAAACTAATTCATTACACAATATTAAGAGATTAATTAGATATATTTCATTTTATTTTAATTGAATACCAACAATTATACAATTATATGATGGTATATCGATCTATTTAAATTAAATACATACTTTTAAAAATTAAATTTATTGCATATCAATAAAATTTAATTAAATACTAGCAAATATACAATCATTCATTATTATATATATTGATGAATTGAAGCTGAATATATACATTCAAGAATTAATTTGTTACATATTAAATTTTTTAAATAAACACTTGTAATTATATAACTATTTGATATTATTTTAATATATTAGAAAAATAATAACATTTAGACATTGATTTATTATATATGCAATATTTTAACAAAAGTTTTATAATTATTTAATTATTCACTATTATATTTATGAATTCTAACAAAATACACGCAATTAGGTCTCATTTGGTTCAAGACTGAAAAGCCCCCAAAACTATTCAAATTTTTTTTCATTAATATTTTATATTTATAAATCATATGTAAATTTAAATATTAAAACTCAAATTTATTTTATATTTTACACAATTCACATTCGTAAAACTTAACTTTAATCTAGATCATACACATACTTAATAAAAAATTAACTCAATTTTAAATTTTTTACAATTAATTTTACAAAAAATAACTTTATTTCATATTACAATATTAAAATAATTTTTTCCTCTTAATCTAAAATTCTTTTAATTGAATATCAACAATTATACAACTATTTTATAATACATTAATGTCTTTTACTTGAATACACATATTTTAATACTAATTTAATACATATTACAGCATTTTGATTGAATACCACCAGTTATAAAATTATTTGATGATATATAATTATATTTCAATTGAATACATACTTTTAGATCATAATTTGTTATATATTAATGTATTTTAACTGAATATTGATAATTATATAACTATTTATATCTATATCGATGAGTTTAAGCTGAATATATATTTTGAGACTTATTCATTATATATCAAATTATGTTAACAAAATATCTATTATTATATAACTTTTTAATATTATGTTCAGATATTTGAATAGAATACTAGTATTTAGACATTAATACCTTACATATAAAAATATTTTAGCAAAATATTGACAATTTACTTGAAAAGAATATAAAGTTCAAACATTGATTTGTTTCATACCAAGTAATTTTAACAGAAGTTTGACAATTTTACAACTATTCATAATTACATCGATAAATTTATATTGAACACATATATTTAAAAACTAATTTGATAAATATCAAATTGTTCTAATACAACTCCAGCAATTATACAACTGTTTGATAACTAACAAATATTTTTTTAGCGAATAAACATATTTAGATACCAATTTGACTCATTAAGGTATTTTAATTTAATATCAGTAATTATACAAATATTTGATGATATATCAAAATATTTCAACTGAATACATTCATCTGAAAATCAATTCAATATATATTAAAATATTTAAATTGAATACTAGCTATTTTATAATTAATTGATGATATCATGGTGTATATTACCTAAATACATGCGTTTAGCTTTGATTTCGAAACACCAAGGTATTTTAATGGATTAGTGCTTTCAATGAGATATTAATATATTTCAACTAAATACATATATTTAGAGATTTATTTGATAAATATTTTAGTATTTTAGTTGAATATCAGTATTTGTACAATTAAATAATGATATATCATGCCTTTCAACTAAATAATCATCTTTAGATATTTATTCGGTATATATCAAGGAATTTTAATGTATATCAGTAATTATCCAACTAATTGATGATATATATATATAGTACAATTGAACATATGCATTTTGAGAGCTACACATTGCCATATTATTTTATTTTTGTTCAATAAGAATAATTATATAATTATTTAATAATATCTTGACGTCTTCCATATGAATACTATTTAGATAAAGATTTGATACATATTACTATATTTTAACTGAATACCAGCAGTTATAAAACTAATTAGTAATATAGTACTGTATTTTAAGTAGAATACATATATTTAGAAGCCAATTTAATATATATTATATTACTTTAAATAAATATTAGCAACTACACAATTATTTGATGAGATATTGATATAATTCAGTAGAATACATACTTTTAGAGCACAATTTATAATATATTATTATATTGTAACTAAATTGTGACGTCCCGACGTTCGGGGCGCCAGAAAAACCCACATACCCTTACCTCATCGCACGTCAGCCTTGCAGCAACCTGCGGTACCTCACACCATAACCCGTGATCCTTCTGAGGCAGCACCTGCCACCAGAAATGGCAGGAATTTGTTAGAACAAACTCAGTAGATAAAACAGTATCCAACATAAATGAATACATAAAAACATCATCACATATACATAAATAAACTCAAACATTACTCTGTTAGTGATGTGGACTTATCATTTCCATATCCTTTTACCTAGAAGCCTGACAAAAGTCCCTACCGCTTGTTATTCTAGAAGCCTTGACAGGAGTTTCACTTTACATCGGTGATTCCACATCAGGACATCACCTAACATATACTCCCCGCCCTCATCGACATAACACATAAATAGGGAACTTTCCGCCCTCAT
>KZ454678.1:973029-1203109 GCA_002786265.1 Apostasia shenzhenica
GTGTTCAATTAGTTTTATTGTATTTGAAGAGAATATATATGAAATTTGACTTTGATCTAGTCTATACGAAGGTTTTTTAACATAATACTCTAATTACACACCTAATGTTTGCTATATTGCTGTATTTCAATCGAAAATTGATATTTGGCGATCTCTATTAGGGACATTTAATTGCGTTTTAATGTAATACCTATAATTACTCATCTTTTTATCCTTATATCGATCAATTTTAAGAGAATTGGCTCTTTTATGGACTGATTTATGATAAATCAATGAATTTAAGTTGAATATTGATGTTTTTGCAGCTATTCTTTGCATTACGTTGAATTCAAGAGGAGTACTAGCATTCAGAGTACGATTCATTGCATAATAAGTTATTTTAACTAAATACAAGCAATTGTGTGAGTATTCATTTAGTTTTTATTGTATTTGAAGAGAATATATGTAATTTGACTTTGATCTTGTATATATGAAGGTTTTTAAACATAATACTCTGATTACACACCTAATGTTTGTTATATTGCTGTAATTCAATCGAAAATTGATATTTGGTGATCTATTAGGGACATTTGATTGCGTTTTAATGTAATACCTACAATTACACATCTTTTTATCTGTATATCGATCAATTTTAAGAGAATTGGCTCTTTTAGGGACTGATTTATGATTAATCAATGAATTTGAGTTGAATAGTGATGTTTTTTGCAGCTATTCATTGCATTACGTTGAATTCAAGCGGAGTACGAGTATTTAGAGTACGATTCATTGTATAATAAGTTATTTTAACTAAATAAAAGCAATTGTGTGAGTATTCAATTAGTTTTTATTGTATTTGAAGAAAATATATGTAATTTGACTTTGATCTTGTCTATATGAAGGTTTTTTAACATAATACTTCGATTACACACCAAATATTTGCTATATTGCTGTAGTTCATTCGAAAATTAATATTTAGTGATCTATTAGGGACATTTGATTGCATTTCAATGTAATACCTATTATTACACATCTTTTTGTCAGTATATTGATAAAGTTTAAGAGAATAGGCTCTTGTAGTGACTGATTTATGACATATCATTGAGTTTGAGTTGAATAATGATATTTTTGCAGCTATTCATTACATTACGTTGAAATTCAAGTGAAGTACAAGCATTCAGAGTACGATTCATTGCATAATAAGTTATTTTAACATAGTACAAGTAATTTTGTGAGTGTTCAATTAGTTTTATTTTATTTGAAGAGAATATATGCATTTGAGTGTTATCTAGTCTATATATGAAGTTTTCTTAACGTAATAGTCTAATTACACACCTAATATTTTCTATATTGCTGTATTTCAATCGAAAATATGATTCATTGCATAATAAGTTATTTTAATTGAGTACAAGTAAATTTGTGAGTGTCAATTAGTTTTTATTGTATTTAAAGAGAATATATGCAATTTGACTTTGATCTAGTCTATATTAAGATTTTTTAACATAATACTCTAATTACACATCTTTTTATCAGTATATCAATCAATGTTAAGAGAATGGACTCTTTTAGGGACAGATTTATTATATATCAATAAATTTGAGTTGAAAAGTGATGTTTTTGCTGTAATTCATTGTATTATGTTAAAATTCAAGTAGAGTACAAGCATTCAGAGTACGATTCATTGCATAATAAGTTATTTTAATTGAGTACAAGAAATTTTGTTTGTGTTCAATTAGTTTTTATTGTATTTGAAGAGAATATATATGAAATTTGACTTTGATCTAGTCTATATGAAGGTTTTTTAACATAATACTCTAATTAAACACCTAATGTTTGCTATATTGCTGTATTTCAATCGAAAATTGATATTTGACGATCTATTAGGGACATTCGATTGCGTTTTAATGTAATATCTACAATTACACATCTTTTTGTCAGTATATCGATCAAGTTTAAGAGAATAGGCTCTTTTAGGGACTTATTTATGACATATCAATGAATTTGAGTTGAATTGTAATGTTTTTTCAGCTGTTCATTGCATTACGTTGTAATTCAAGTGGAGTACAAGCATTCAGAGTACGATTCATTGCATAATAAGTTATTTTAACAGAGTACAAGTAATTTTGTGAGTGTTCAATTAGTTTTTATTGTATTTGAAGAGAGAATATGCATTTTGACTTTGATCTAGTCTATACGATGGTTTGTTTAACATAATACTCTAATTACACACCTAATGTTTTCTATATTACTGTATTTCAATCGAAAACTGATATTTGGCGTTCTATTAGGGACATTTGATTGCGTTTTAATATAATACCTACAATTACACATCTTTTTATCAGTATATCGATCAATTTTAAGAGAATAGGCTCTTTTAGAGACTAATTTATGATATATCAATGAATTTGAGTTGAATAATGATGTTTTTGCAGCTATTCATTGCATTACGTTGAATTCAAGCAGAGTACAAGCATTCAGAGTACGATTCATTGCATAATAAGTTATTTTAACTAAATACAAGCAATTGTGTGAGTATTCAATTAGTTTTTATTGTATTTGAATAAAATATATGTAATCTGACTTTGATCTTGTCTATATAAAGGTTTTTTAACATAATACTTCGATTACACACCAAATGTTTGCTATATTGCTGTAGTTCAATCGAAAATTGATATTTGGTGATCTATTAGGGACATTTGATTGCTTTTTAATGTAATACCTACAATTACACATCTTTTTGTCAGTATAATGATCAACTTTAAGAGAATAGGCTCTTTTAAGGACTGATTTATGACATATCAATGAATTTGAGTTGAATAGTAATGTTTTTTCAGCTGTTCATTGCATTACGTTGAAATTCAAGTGGAGTATAAGCAGTCAGAGTACGATTCATTGCATAATAAGCTATTTTAACACAGTACAAGTAATTTTGTGAGTGTTCAATTAGTTTTTATTGTATTTGAATGGAATATATGCAATTTGACTTTGATCTAGTCTATACGAAGGTTTTTTAAGTTAATACTCTAATTACACACCTAATGTTTGCTATATTACTGTATTTCAATCGAAAATTGATATTTGGCGATCTATTAGAGACATTTGATTGAGTTTTTATGTAATACCTATAATTACACATCTTTTTATCCGGATATCGATCAATTTTAAGAGAATAGGCTCTTTTGGGGACTGATTTATGATAAATCAATAAATTTGAGTTGAATAATGATATTTTTGCAGCTAATCATTGCATTACGTTGAATTCAAGTGGAGTACAAGCATTCAAAGTACGATTCATTGCATAATAAGTTATTTTAACTAAATACAAGCAATTGTGTGAGTATTCAATTAGTTTTTATCTTATTTGAAGAGAATACATGTAATTTGACTTTGATTTTGTCTATATGAAGGTTTTTTAACATAATACTCCGATTACATACCTAATGTTTGCTATATTACTATAGTTCAATCGAAAATTGATATTTGGTGATCTATTAGGGACATTTGATTGCGTTTTAATGTAATACCTATAATTACACATTTGTTTGTTAGTATATTGATAAATTTTAAGAGAATATGCTCTTGTAGGCACTGATTCATGACATATCAATGAGTTTGAGTTGAATAATGATTTTTTTGCAGCTAATCATTGCATTACGTTGAATTCAAGTGGAGTACAAGCATTCAGAGTACAATTCATTGCATAATAATTTATTTTTACTAAATACAAGCAATTGTGTGAGTATTCGATTAGTTTTTATTGTATTTGAAGAGAATATATGTAATTTGACTTTGATTTTGTCTATATGAAGGATTTTTAACATAATACTCCGATTACACACCTAATGTTTGCTATATTGCTATAGTTCAATAGAAAATTGATATTTGGTGATCTATTAGGGACATTTGATTGCGTTTTAATATAATACCTATAATTTCACATTTTTTTGTCAGTATATGGATAAAGTTTAAGAGAATATGCTCTTGTAGGTACTGATTTATGACATATCAATGAATTTGAGTTGAATAATGATATTTTTGCAGCTATTCATTGCATTACGTTGAAATTCAAGTGAAGTACAAGCATTCAGAGTACGATTCATTGCATAATAAGTTATTTTAACATAGTACAAGTATTTTTGTGAGTGTTCAATAAGTGTTTTATTGTATTTGAAGAGAATATGTGTAATTTGACTTTGATCTTGTCTATATGAAGGTTTTTTAACGTAATAGTCTAATTACACACCTAATGTTTGCTATATTGTTATATTTTAATCGGAAATTGATATTTGGTGATCTATTAGGGATATTTGATTGTGTTTTAACGTAATACCTACAATTACACATCTTTTTATCATTATATCGATCAATTTTAAGAGAATAGGTTCGTTTAGGGACTGATTTATGATAAATCAATGAATTTTTGTTGAATAATGATGTTTTTGCAGCTATTCATTGCGTTACGTTGAATTCAAGCGGAGTACAAGCATTCAGAGTACGATTCATTGCATAACAAGTTATTTTAATTGAGTACAAGTAATTTTGTGAGTGTTCAATTAGTTTTTATTGTATTTGAAGAGAATATATGCAATTTGTCTTTGATCTAGTCTTTATTAAGATTTTTAACATAACACTCTAATAACACATTTTTTTATCAGTATATTGATCAATGTTAAGAGAATAGACACTTTTGGAGACTGATTTATGATATATCAATGAATTTGTGTTGAAAAGTGATGTTTTTGCTACAATTCATTACTTTACGTTAAAATTCAAGTGGAGTACAAGCATTCAGAGTACGATTCATTGCATAATAAGTTATTTTAATTGAGTTCAAGAAATTTTGTTAGCGTTCAATTAGTTTTTATTGTATTTGAAGAGAATATATATGAAATTTAACTTTGATCTAGTCTATATGAAGGTTTTTTTAATATAATACTCTAATTAAACACCTAATATTTGCTATATTATTGTATTACTATCAAACGTTGATATTTGGCAATCTATTAGGGACATTTTATTGCTTTTTAATGTAATACTTACAATTACACATCTTTTTATCCGTATATCGATCAATTTAAGAGAATAGGCTCGTTTAGAGACTGATTTATGACATATCAACGAATTTGAGTTAAATAATGATGTTTTTGCAGCTATTCTTGGCATTACCTTAAAATTCAAGTGAGGTACAAGCATTTAGAGTATGATTCATTGCATAATAAGTTATTTAAATTGAGTACAAGTAATTTTGTGAGTGTTCAATTAGTTTTTATTGTATTTGAAGAGAATATATGTAATTTGACCGTTATCTAGTCTATATATGAAGGTTTTTAACGTAATAGTCTAATTACACACAGAATGTTTGCTATATTGCTGTATTTCAATCAAAAATTGATATTTGGTGATCTATTAGGGACATTTGATTGCATTTTAATGTAATAACTACAATTACATATCTTTTTATCAGTATATCGATCAATTTTAAGAGAATATGCTCTTTTAAAGACTGATTTATGATATATCATTAAATTTTAGTTGAATAGTCATGTTTTTGCAACTATTCATGGCATTATATCAACCTTTATGATCTATGATATATCAACCTTTATGATCTAGTCTATATAAAGGTTTTTTAACATAATACTCAAATTAAGCACCTAATGTTTGCTATATTGTTGTATTTCAATCGAAAATTGATATTTGGCGATCTATTAGGGACATTCGATTGCGTTTTAATGTAATACCTACAATTACACATCTTTTTGTCAGTATATCAATCAAGCTTAAGAGAATAGGCTCTTTTAGGGCCTGATTTATGACATATCAATTAATTTCAGTTTAATAGTAATGTTTTTTCAACTGTTCATTGCATTACGTTGTAATTCAAGTGGAGTACAACCATTTAAAGTACGATTCATTGCATAATAAGTTATTTTAACAGAATACAAGTAATTTTGTGAGTGTTCAATTAGTTTTTATTGTATTTGAAGAGAATATATGAATTTTTACTTTGATCTAGTCTATACAAAGGTTTTTTAACATAATACTCTAATTATACACCTAATGTTTTCTATATTGTTGTATTTAAATCGAAAATTGATATTTGGCAATCGATTAGGGACATTTAATTGTGTTTTAATATAATACCTATAATTACACATCTTTTTATCCGTATATCGATCAATTTTAGGAGAATAAGCTCTTTTAGGGACTGATTTATGATAAATCAATGAATTTGAGTTGAATAGTTATGTTTTTGCAACTATTCTTTGCATTACGTTGAATTCAAGTGGAGTACAAGCATTCAGATTACGATTCACTGCATAATAAGTTATTTTAACTGAATACAAACAATTGTAAGAGTGTTAAATTAGTTTTTATTATATTTAAAGAGAATATATGCAATTTGACTTTGATCTAGTCTATATGAAGGTTTTTTACTATAATACTCTAATTAAACACCTAATATTTGCTATATTGCTGTATTTTAATCGAAAATTGATATTTGGTTATCTATTAGGGAAATTCAATTGCGTTTTAATTTAATACCAACAATTACACATTGTTTTGTTAGTATATCAATCAAATTTAAAAGAATAGGCTCTTTTAAGGACTGATTTATGACAAATCAATGAATTTGAGTTGAATAGTGATGTTTTTGCAGCTATTCATTGCATTACGTTGTAATTCAAGTGGAGTACAAGCATTCAGAGTACGATTCATTGCATAATAAGTTATTTTAACAGAGTACAAGTAATTTTGTGAGTGTTCAATTAGTTTTTATTGTATTTGAAGAGAATATATGCAATTTGATTGTTATCTAGTCTACATATGAAGGTTGTTTAACGTAATAGTCTAATTACACACCTAATGTTTGCTATATTGCTGTATTTCAATCGAAAATTAATATTTGGTAATCTATTAGGGACATTTGATTGTGTTTTTATGTAATAACTACAATTACACATCTTTTTATCAGTATATCGATCAACTTTAGGAGAATAGGCCATTTTAGAGACTGATTTATGATATATCAAAGAATTTTAGTTGAACAATGATGTTTTTGCAACTATTCATGGCATTACGTTAAAATTCAAGTGGAGTACAAGTATTTAGAGTATAATTGATTGCATAATAAGTTATTTTAATTGAGTAAAAGTAATTTTGTGAGTGTTAATTAGTTTTTATTTTATTTGAAGAGAATATATGCAATTTAACTTTGATGTAGTCTATATTAAGATTTTTTAACATAATACTCTAATAACATATCTTTTTATCAGTATATCGATCAATGTTAAGAGAATAGACACTTTTGGGGACTGATGTATCATATATCAATGAATTTGAGTTGAAAAGTATTGTATTTGCAATAATTTATTGCATTACATTAAAATTCAAGTGGAGTACAAGCATTCAGAGTACGATTCATTGTATAATAAGTTATTTTAATTGAGTACAAGAAATTTTGTTAGTGTTCAATTAGTTTTTGTTGTATTTGAAGAGAATATATATGAAATTTGACTTTGATATAGACTATATGAAGATTTTTTAATATAATACTCTAATTAAACACCTAATATTTACTATATTGCTGTATTTCAATCAAACGTTGATATTTGACAATCTATTAGGGACATTTGATTGCATTTTATTGTAATACCTACAATTACACATCTTTTTATCAGTATATCGATCAATTTTTAAAGAGAACAGGCTCTTTTAGGGACTGATTTATAATAAATCAAAGAATTTGAGTTGAATAGTTATGTTTTTGCAGCTATTCATTGCATTACGTTGAAATTCAAGTGAAGTACGAGCATTAAGAGTACGATTCATTGCATAATAAGTTATTTTAACATAGTGCAAATAATTTTGTGAGTGTTCAATTAGTTGTTATTGTATTTGAAGAGAATATATGCAATTTAACTGTTATCTAGTCTATATATGAAGGTTTTTTAACGTAATAGTCTAATTACAGGCCTAATGTTTGCTATATTGCTGTATTTTAATCGAAAATTGATATTTGGTGATCTACTAGGGACATTTGATTGCATTTTAACGTAATAACTACAATTACACATCTTGTTATCAGTATATCGATCAATTTTAAGAGAATAGGCTCTTTTAGAGACTGATTTATGACATATTAATGAATTTTAGTTGAATAGTGATGTTTTCGCAACTGTTCATGGCATTACGTTAAAATTTAAGTGGAGTAAAAGTATTTAGAGTATGATTTATTGCATAATAAGTTATTTTAATTGAGTACAAGTAATTTTGTGGGTGTTAATTAGTTTTTATTGTATTTGAAGAGAATACATACAATTTGACTTTGATTTTTTAACATAATACTCTAATAACACATGTTTTTATCAGTATATCGATCAATGTTAAGAGAATAAACTCTTTTAGTGACTGATTTATGATATATCAATGAATTTGAGTTGAAAAGTAATATTTTTGCAGCAATTCATTGCATTACGTTAAAATTCAAGTAGAGTACAAGTATTCAGAGTACGATTCATTTCATAATAAGTTATTTTAATTGAGTACAAGAAATTTTGTTAGTGTTCAATTAATTGTTATAGTATTTGAAGAGAATATATATGAAATTCAACTTTGATCTAGTCTATATAAAGATTTTTTAACATAATACTCTAATTAAACACGTAATATTTGCTGTATTATTGTATTTCAATCAAAGATTAATATTTGGCAATCTATTAGGTATATTTGATTGCGTTTTAATATAATACATACAATTACACATCTTTTTATCAGTATATCTATCAAGTTTAAGAGAATAGACTCTTTTAGGGACAAATTTATAACATATCAATGAATTTGAGTTGAATAGTGATGTTTTTTCAGTTGTTCATTGCATTACGTTGAATTCAAGTGTTGTACAAGCATTCAGATTACGATTCACTGCATAATAAGTTGTTTTAACTGAATATAAATAATTGTAAGAGTGTTAAATTAATTTTTTATTGTATTTAAAGAGAATATATGCAATTTGACTTTGATCAAGTCTATATGAAGGTTTTTTACTATAATACTCTAATTAAACACCTAATATTTGCTATATTGTTGTATTTTAATCGAAATTGATATTTGGTGATCTATTAAGGATATTCAATTGTGTTTTAATATAATACCAACAATTACACATTGTTTTGTCAGTATATCAATCAAATTTAAAAGAATAGGCTCTTTTAAGGACTGATTTATGACAAATCAATGAATTTGAGTTGAATAGTGATGTTTTGCAGGTATTCATTGCATTACATTGAATTCAAGCGGAGTACAAGCATTCAGAGTACGATTCATTGCATAACAAGTTATTTTAACTAAATACATGTAATTTTGTGAGTATTTTGAATAATTTTTATTGTATTTGAAGAGAATATATATAATTTAACTTTGATCTTGTCTATATGAAGGTTTTTTAACATAATACTCTGATTACACGCAAAATATTTGCTATATTACCGTATTTCAATCGAAAATTGATATTTGGCGATCTATTAGGGACATTTAATTGCGTTTTAACATAATACCTATAATTACATATCTTTTTGTCTTTATATCGATCAATTTTAAAAGAATAGACTCTTTTAGAGACTGATTTATGACATATCAATGAATTTGAGTTGAATAGTGATATTTTTGCAGCTATTCATTGCATTACGTTGAAATTCAAGTGGAGTACAAGCATTCAGAGTACGATTCTTTGCATAATAAGTTATTTTACCAAAGTACAAGTAATTTTGTGAGTGTTCAATTAGTTTTTATTGTGTTTAAGGAGAATAAGTGTAATTTGACTGTTATCTACTCTATATATGAAGATTTTTAACGTAATAGTCTAATTACACATGTAATGTTTGCTATATTACTGTATTTTAATCGAAAATTAATATTTGGTGATCTATTATGGATATTTGATTGCGTTTTAATGTAATAACTATAATTACACATCTTTTTTTCAGTATATCGATCAATTTTAAGAGAACTGACTCGTTTAGAGACTTATTTATGACATATCAACAAATTTGAGTTGAATAATGGTGTTTTTGCAGCTATTCATGGCATTATGTTAAAATTCAAGTGAGGTACAAGCATTTAGAGTAAGATTCATTGCATAATAAGTTATTTTAATTGAGTACAAGTAATTTTGTGAGTGTTCAATTAGTTTTTATTATATTTGAAGAGAATATATGCAATTTGACTTTGATCTAGTCTTTATTAAGATTTTTTAACATAATACTCTAATTACACATCTTTTTATCAGTATATCGATCAATGTTAAGAGAATAGGCTCTTTTACGGACTAATAATTTCTCAACTATTAAAAACTTTGTCGATAAATTGAAGTTATTCAACATATTTATAAGCTCACTAGATGCTTATCAAGTTATTCAACTTCTTACTATTAATTCAACTTATTTTAACATAATACTAATATTTAGACAATGATACTTATATATGAAGATGTTTTAGCTAAACACTGAAAATTTAATGACTATTAATTGTTATATTGATATATTTCGACTAAAGTCTCATGTTAGAGACTAATTTAATTCGTATCAATATATTGTAATCGAATATCAATAATTGTTCAATTATTTGATAATATATACTAATGTATTTCAACTAATGAAGCATATTTAAATAGCAATTTGATGCTAATTGATGATATATGGATATATTTTAACTGAAAATATGCTTTTATATATCGATTTATTACATATAATTGTATTTTAACTAAAACATGACATTTATAGAACTGTTTATTGCTATATGAATAAGTTTAAGTTCAATACATGTATTTAAGGACCAATTCATGACTTGCAAGCTATTTAACTAAATAATTGCAATTATGCAACTATTTTATGCTATTTCAATCTATTTAAATTAAATACTGGGTTCAGGCATTGATCTTCACATTTCAAGTTATTCTAAAAGAATACTTACATATTTGCAGCTATTCATTGTTATACTATTGTATTTCAACTAAATACATGATTATAAAAATTAATATTTTGCTTATCAATGAATATAAGTAATTATATAACTATTTGATAATATATTGATGCTTTTCATATGAATACACATATTTCGCTGTCGATTTGATATATATCATAGTGTTTTTATTAAATACTAGGACTTATAAAGCTATTTAATGAAATATAATATTACAACACTTGGAGGCTTATTAAAAAAAAACACTTGGAGGCTTATTAGATATGTGTATATATCTTGGCATTTTAAATGAATATCAGTAATTATACAATTATTTAATATAATACCGATATAATTCAGTAGAATACATGTTTTGTAGCACATATTATATATTATTGTATTTTAGCCGAATATTGATAATTACATAACTATTCATGATAATATCAATGAACTGAAGTTGAATAAACACATTTAAAGTCTTATTCGTTACGTATCTTGTTATTCTAGTTAAACATTTGCCCTTATTCAACTTCATGAAATTATTTTAACTTATTTGAATAAAATTCTAATATTTAGATAATGATACACTTATAAAAGTATTTTAGCAGAATACTGATTATTTTATAACTATTAATTGTTATATCAATATGTTTAAATTAGATTCTCATATTTAGTGACCAATTCGATTTGAATCATGGTATTGTTACCAAATATTAATAATTATGCATCTATCTGATAATATATAAATAATATATTTCAACTGATAAAGTGTATTCAGATAGTATCTCATATCATAGTATTTAAATTGAAAATAGGTTATTTGTTAGTCTTTCACCTGAATACACGTATTTAGATGCCAATTTGATGTATATTAATATATTTTATAAAACTTTGATCATATATCAACGTATTTCAACTTAATACATGCATGTAAAGACCATTTTGACACATGGCATAGCATTTAAATAGAATACCAGCCAGTTTACAATTATTTGATGATATCTGAGAGTCTTTCACTCATTTTGCCATGGATTTGGAACATAAAAAGATGTCTTAATGTGTACTAGCAAGTATACAACTATTTGACAATATATTAATGTATTTCAATTAAATACATAAATTTAAAAACTAATTTGATATTTATCTTCGAATTTTAGTAAAATACTAGTAATTATGCAACTATTTAAAGATATCTCAATGCTTTTCAAGCAAGCAGTCTTCTTTAAACACTTATTTGGTACATATCAAGCTATTTTAATATCTGTTAGTAATTAATTATATTTTGTTCAATATTAGCAATTATATAACAATTTGATAATGTCTTCATGTCTTTCACATGAATATATATGTATATAGATAGCTACATATCATCCGATTTTAATTGAATCCTAGCACTTATAAAAAAACTTTAGAGAAAAACTATAATATTTGAAGTACAATACAAACATTTAAAGGCTAATTAGATTTATATCAAGTTATTTTAAATGCATTCCAATAATTATACAATTATTTGATAAGGTCAGTATACAATTCAAGCAAATACATGCTTTTAGAGCACGATTTATTATATATTATTCTATTTTAACAGAATATCGATAATTACACAATTATTTATAGCAATATCAATTAAAAATCAAAAGGGATTTTTACATACAGGACATGAAATTTACATGAAATTACACATTTCACCATCAATTCATAAATATTACCACTGTCACACCATATTCATTTAAATTTTACGCATTTCACATATTTCACATATTTCATATACTTTATAATATTATATGTAAATTAAAATGCATAAATTTATTAATATTTAAATTCTAATATATATTTTTATTTTTTACAGTAAACACATTAATTTTCTTACTTCAATTAAAAATTATAGTCATGTGTATTTAAATTCGGCACCCTAATTGGAAATTTTAAATAAGATAAATAAATTAATACACATTTGTAGACTTATTCATAAGATATCAAGTAATTATAAATAAATATTTGCAATACTTCAACTTCTTAAAATAATTTCAACTTATTTGAACAAAAAATTAATATTTAGACCGCAATATTTTACATATAATAGTATTTTAGCTGAATGCTGATAATTTTATAACTATTTATTGTTATATTGACATATTTCAACTAAATTCTCACATTTAGTGACCTATTCGATTCGTATCCGAGTATTATTATTAAATATTAATAATTATATAACTATTTGATGACATAATGGTATTTTAACTGATGAAGCATATTTAGGAGACGATCTGATACATAAGTGGGTATTTTAAATAGAAAGGACCAATTATAATACTAATTGACGATATATCGATATATTTTAACTGAACCCATGCTTTATATATCAATTTGGTACATATCACGATATTTTAGTTAAAAATGCTATTTATTGAGTTGTTCATTCCTATAACAATAAATTTAAGTTTAATACATACATTTAGGGACCAATTCATTACAACTTACATGTAAGTGATTTTAAGTAAATACTTGCCATTATCAACTATGTAATGCTATTTCAATGTATTTTAATAAAATACTAGTGTTTAGAAATCAATTATCAGCATTTTAAGTTATTTTAAAAGAATACTAAAATTTTTGCAACCATTATTATTATGTTGATGCATTTCTATTTAATACGCAATTATAGAAATTAATACAATATATATAAATGAAATTTTACTATACAATTTATAATGTGCTTGAATAGAAGGAAAAGCTTTGAAACAGTGATTCATCATATGTGAAGTAATTTTAACAAAACTTTGACAATTTCATAGCTATTCACAGTCACATTGATCAATGTAGATATTGAACATACGAATTTAGAGACTAACTCAATGATTACCAAGTAATTATAATTAAACACTAACACTAATATAATAATTATATGACATACTAATGTTTTTTAGCTAAATGCACATAGTTAGATACCGATTCAATACATTTGAAGATATTTTAATTTAATATCAGCAATTATATAAATATTTGATAATATATTGAAGTATTTCATTTGAATATAAGAATTTAAAGACAGATTTGATATATATCTTAGCATTTAAATTGAATACAATCAGTTTTGCAATTATTTGATGATATCTCAGTGTTTTCACCAAAATACAGGCATTTAGCTATAAATTTGGAACATAAAAAGGTATTTTAATGAACAACTAAGTATACAACTATTCATAATATATCAATGCCTTTCAGTTGAACACACATTTTTAGAGACCGAATTGATACATATGTTAGTATTTTAGATAAATATGAGAAATTGTACAATTATTTAATGATATCTCGATGTATTTAACTATGAATTTGAAACATAGAAAGGTATTTTAATGATCAGTTATGTATATAACTATTCGATAACATATCAATGTCTTTCAGTTGAACACACATATTTTAGAGACCGAATTGATATATATCTTAATATTTTAGTTGAATACGGGCAATTGTATAACTATTTAATGACATCTCAATGCCCTTCAACCAAATAGTCATCTTTAGAATCTTATTTAGTACATATTAAGTTATTTTAATGTGTATCAGTAATTATATTACTAATTAATATTATATCAATACATTATAGTTGAACATATTCATTTTTGAGTGCCACACATTACTATAGTATTGTATTTTAGTTAAATACCATTATTTATAAAACTATTTTATAATATCATGATGTCTTTAATATGAATACACATATTTAGATATTGATTCAATATATATTAAGGTATTTTAATTAAATACTAGCGATTGAAGAACTAATTAATGTCAAACTACTGTATTTCACGTATAATATACACATTTAGAGGCTAATTGGAAATATATTATGATATTTTAAATGAGTACCAGCAATTATATAACTGTTTGATGGGATATTAACATAATTCAGTAGTATATAAACTTTTAGAGTACAATTCATTATATAGTATTGTATTTTAACAAAATACTGATAATTACACAACAATTCCTAATAATATCAAAGAATTAAATCTGAATAAACATATTTACAGACTCATTCATTACATATCATTAAATATTTGTAATTATTCAAATTCTGAATATTGTCTCAATATATTTGAATAAAATATCAATATTTAGATCGCTATTCAGCACATATGAAAATATTTTAGCAGAATACTAATAATTTTATAATTATTGATTGTTATATCAATATATTTCAACTAAAGTCCCACTATTTACGACCAATTCGATTCGTATCTTGAATGCATGATTGCTATATATTATTGTATTTTTATTTAATAGCTGCAACTATATAACTATTTGATAATATCTTGATGTCGTTTACATATACACACGTATTTAGATATCGATAAGATAGATATCATGATATTTTAATTAAATACTAGCAGTTATAATACTATTTAATGACATACTATTGTATTTCAAGTGAAATATATACATTTAGTGGCTAATTAGTTATATATCTTGGTGTTTTAGATGACCAACAGTAATTGTACAACTGTTTGATAACAATTTAGCAGAATACATGATTTTTTTAGCACAATTTGTTGTATGTCATTATATTTTAACTTAATATTATTAATTACACAACTATTCAAAGTAATATCGATTAATTGAAGTTTATTAAACACATTTATAAACTCATTCGTTGCTTAACAAGTTATTATACCTCAATACAACTACTCAAAGTAATATCGATTAATTGAAGTTTATTAAACACATTTATAAACTCATTTGTTGCTTAACAAGTTATTATACCTTAATATTTGCACAACTATTCAAAGTAATTATACAACCGTTTGATAATATATACTAATGCATTTCAACAAATGAAGCATATTTAAATAGCGATTTGATACGTACGAAGGTATTTAAATAGAAAAAAGCAATTATAATACTAGTTGATGATATTTCGATATATTTTAACTAAATATTTGCCTTTATATAACGATTTTAACGAAACATTAACTTTTATATATCACTGTATTTTTACTAAAGGATGTTCATTACGATATCAATAAAGTTAAGCTCAATAAATGTATTTAGGAACCAATTCATCACTTATAAGTTATTTTAACTAAATGCTTGCAATTACATAACTATTTTATGTCATTCAAATATATTTCAATAAAATACTAGTGTTCACACATAGATCTTTATATTTCAAATTACTTTAAAAGAATACTTACATATTAGTAACTATTCATTGTTATATTGATGTATTTCAACTAAATGTATATTTTAAAAATCAATACTTTGCATATCAATAAATACAAGTAATTATATAACTATTTAATAATATATTGACGTCTTTCATATGATTGCTTACACATATTTACATGTTGATTTTATACATATCATAGTGTTTTTGCTAAATACTAGGAGTTGTAAAACAATTTAATGATATTATAATATTTGAACACTTAGAGGCTAGTATATAAATCAGGGTATTTCAAATGAATATTTAGTAATTATACGATTATTTAATCTGATACTGATATAACTCAGTAGAATGCACCATTTTGGAGCATGCTTTATTGTATATTATTGTATTTTAGTAGAATATTAATAATTACATAACTATTCATAGCAATATCAATGAACTAAAGTTGAATAAACATATTTAAAACTCATTCGTTACATATCTAATTATTATTCTAGTTAAATATTTGCAATTATTCAATTTCATGAAATTATTTTAACTTATTTGAATAAAATGCTAGTATTTAGATAACAATACGTTATATATAAAAGTATTTTAGCAGAATACTGATAATTTTATAACTATTGATTGTTATATCAATATATTTCAATTAGATTATCACATTTAGTGACCAATTCGATTTGTATTGTGGTATTGTAACCAAATATTAATAATTATACATCTCTTTGATGATATATCAATATATTTCAACTAACAAAGTATATTCAGATAATTGAATATCATATCATGATATTTAAATTGAATACTAACTATTTTACAGTGTATTTCATCTGAATACACGTATTTAGATATAAAATCGATATATATTAGTGTATTTTAATTTAATATAAGCAATTATATAAGGATTTAATGATATATCATGGTATTTCAACCCGACACGTGTATTTAAAGACTGATTCGACATATATCATAGTATTTAAATTGAATACCGACCATTTTACAATTATTTGATCATATCTCGAAGTCTTTCACTCAATTTGCTATGGATTCAAAATATAAAAAGGTAATTTAATGAGTACTAGCAAATATATAATTATTTCAAGATATATCAAAGTATTTCCACTTAATATATACATTTAAAGATTGATTTGATATATATCTTACTATTTAAGTTGAATGCTGATAATTATGTCATTATTTAAAGATATCTCGATACCTCTCAAGCAAACTGTCATCTTTAGATATTTATTCTGTATATATCAAGTTATTTTAATATCTATTAGTAATTAATTATATTTTGTTCAACACCAGCAATTATATAATAATTTGATAATGTCTTTATGTTTTTCACAAGAATATATATATGTAGATAATGATTCAATACATATCATTCTATTTTAATTGAATGCCTGTAGGTATAAAAATATTTATGATAAACTGTAGTATTTGAAGTAAAATACAAACATTTAGAGGCTAATTAGATTTATATCATGTTATTTTAAATGAATAAGAGCAATTATATAATCATTTGATGAGATACTGATACAATTCAGATAAATACATGCTTTTAGAGCATGCTTTGTTATATATCATTCTATTTTAATCGAATACCGATAATTATAAAATTTTAAAAAAATATCGATAATTATAAAATTAACTTTATTTTACATCCTAGAACAAAATACTCGATTCAAATATTTTGGTCTAGGATGTAACATAAAGTATATATTTTTATTGAAAATTATTTAGTATGTGAGTAAAAAAATATTTTTTAATATTAGAATTTGTGTAGAATGATTAAAAAAATTTATTTATTATTATTATTGTTATTTTTTAAATTAGTATCATTTTGGTCTTGATTTTGTCCTCGCGCCAAACAGGGACTAAAGGTGCTTACTTTGGCATGCGAATTTTAGGGTTGCTCTACTAGGGGAACAAGGTTCACGATGAGCATGACTACTCTTAGGTGATAGAGCTCAACTGACATCGAGTTTATAGTCCAGGGAGTTTGTTGGACTAAGATTTCGAACTAAGGTATACTTAATTCTTAATTTTAATGATATCACTTAATTAGTAATGTCTAGTATTATGAAGAAATTTTTTTGAGAAATGAATTTAAACAAAAGCCAGTGATGCTACCATAAACCGGAGAAATGAAGATAAATTGGAAGAATGAAAGGCTTAATATTTTTAGAAATATTGTACAACACTTTTCTAGTATTCAGTTTGAACGTGTAGTGCTCTAATTACATTTAGGATAAGCTTAAAACCATCTTTAATCAAGCGAACTCATACTTACCTGTACCACACCTATTCATCTCAGCTGATACACTCCTAGTATTTAAATTGTATATCTTTATATAAATATAGTAATCATGATTTTTAATATATTAAAACAAGACTTATTATCAAAGATTTGTGGTCTTGATAGGCTCTCCACACGAGGACTTATCGAAGTCTCTCCAATTAGTTACTATCGTTTTCCTTTTTTTTGTCTTTAAGTTTCTTTTCATCTTTGAAGAAAATTGAGCCTAATATGCCCCCAACCTTTACATTCATAACATTTGATATTATTTTCTTAATTTATTTATTTAACTTAATTTTATATATCAGGTGAATTTGCCTAGCTTTCGCATTATATTTCTTAAGGAGACATTTATGGATTCTTTGAACTAACTCTTTATTAGCAAATGTTTTACAAAAAGAAATTAAAAGAGTTAGTGATATCAATAAAATCAGTAAACTTTTTTTAAAGAATTAACATTATTACATTTTTAAAAGTGCTTTTCATCCAACTCTGTTATAAAATTAAGGACTCAATTACATTTTAATTTAAACCAACTTATCAATGTTTTTAATTTGAAAATAAAA
The DNA here is from genome assembly GCA_002786265.1 of Apostasia shenzhenica. NCBI lineage: Eukaryota > Viridiplantae > Streptophyta > Magnoliopsida > Asparagales > Orchidaceae > Apostasia > Apostasia shenzhenica. Next base: position 992,006 of record KZ454678.1, read on the forward strand.
AGACGTGCACATAAGAGCAAACAATTCAAATATTTATTTTTTTTGAATTATTTGAAGGATAACTTGTGTATAGGTCTTCGAGGTTTAAGATATTCATGTTCTGCTATCATGAATTGCTTGTCGTAGAATACTATTGCAATGTTGAATTGATTGTCACAAGCCTATTTAATAAGTTTTTTTTAAAAAAAAAATGTGTTTGAGAAAAATAAGTTTAATTATATTAAAATTTATGTAAAGTAAAAAAATAATTAATTTATTAAAATTTCTGTTATAAATAAAATAAAATAATTTTTATGTTGAATTTGATGTAAAATGAAATATAAAATAATTTTGTGTGTTTTAATTTTGATTTATTTTTTTATATATAATTACGGGGGAGATATTATTCATCGGCTCCAACCCGACAACAAGACTAACAAAATAGGCCAAAAGCCATTACATGATAGGGTTTGGGGCCAAGGCCCAACAGCATATGGGAATGGGGAGCTGGGCCCCAAAGGCCCATCAGTCGAGTCCATCCAGTAGGCCCGAAGCCCACACAGAGAGAACCCTGTCCAGGTGAAGGGAAAAAAGGGCCAAAGCCCACGGGTAGGAGGTGGATCTCATAGCTGGGCCTAGGCCCAACTCAGGGCTGGAGATAAGGGCCCAAATTGAGCTAAGGAGGAGCTAAACCGGGAGGCTAAAGCTGATGGGCCAAAGCCCACTGTAGCTAAGCGGCAGGGTCAGGCCCGCGGACGGGCCAGAAGTAAGAAAGAGGTCCAAGATAAACTGGGCTAGTGATAGGAGGGGGAGTGGGCTCTTGGAGCTGGCGGGCCAAAGGAAGGGCCTGTCAAGCCCAGCAGCCCAGCTCAAGGCTGAGCCCGTAGCGGAAAGGCGCAGCCCAAGAGGGGGCCGGCCCAGCCATGAGCCAACCCAGCGCAGGGAGGAGAGAGACTGCAGCGGACGGCGGGCCCCATGGGGCAGAAGATGGGCGACGTGGCGCTCAGAGAGGGGATCCCGCCCAGGCGTCTGACGCCGCTGTCAGCCACGCGGAAATTCCGCCTGGGACAGCGCGCGGTCAGAACGCCCAGCGGAGACGACAGGGCACTCGAAACGGACGCGGCTTGAACGCGTGTAGACACGTTTCGACGCGGTGTAGGCCCTACGCGGCGTAGACGCGGTCTCCAGGCGGAGCGGACGCGGTTTGAACGGGGAGAAAGCGGTTTCCACGCGGAATATACGCGATTTCCACGCGGATTATACGCGGCTTCCACGCGGATTATACGCGATTTCCACCGGGATTCTACGCGTTTTCCACGCGGCTTCCACGTGGATTACACGCGGCTTCCACGCGGATCACACGCGGATTATACGCGGTTTCCACGCGGAATATACGCGGATTACACGCGGTTGCCACGCGAATTATACGCGGTTTCCACGCGGATTATACGCGGTTTCCACGCGGATTATAGGCGGATTGGACGCATTTTGGACGAGTTTTGGACGCGGTTTGGGCGCTGTTTGGGGGCGGATCGGGCGCGGTTTCCACGCGGAGTAGACACGGTGGGTTCTATTCCGGCGACCAGCTGAAGCCGCGGCGTGGAGCAGGGATTGCAGAAACAACGCCGGCGATGCACGGCCAGCGGAGTCCAGGAAGATCCACCACCAAAGAGGGCAAGGCATCTTGCAGAAAACTTCCGCCGCCTCCCGCATGCACTGCCGGAGGAACTGCAGCTGCTCAGCCCCAGCCTCCGCCGCGAACGCTGTGACCCTCTACCGGCGAGCGCGCCGGCGGCAACACTTACTAGAGTCTAGGGAGCGGGTTTTCCGGCAGAAGTTGCCGGCGAGCTTGAGGAGAAGGGAAGAGTTTCCGGCTAGAGTTGCCGGCGAGCTTGAGGAAAAGAGAAGAGGTTTTCCGGCCGGCGGCAGCACTTAGCTGAGTCCTAGAAAGAGATGCTCTGCCCTAAAAAAATTCTAGAGAGAGAGTGAAAGGGGGAGAATGGGCTTTTTGATCTCTTATATTAGTTTGTAAGAATATTGCAGTTTTAATTTTATTTTAGAATTCTTTGCTCTTTTTTTTTTTAAATTTTATGAAAAGCATAAATTTTGATTATTTTTTTATTAGATTAGATAATTTATATGTTTTAAAGAATTATTATATTTATCTATTTTTTATATTCTTTAAAATTTTAAAATTTTATTTTTCTCATTAATTTACTGTTTTATTTATATTTAAAAACTTAAATAAAAAAAAATATAAATTTAATATTTCAAAATTATAACATAAAAGCTCAAGAAAATTAACTATTAAAAATAATTTTACAACATAATTTTACAACGGTATTTTTATGATACTGGGAATTAGGTTTTTAAAATATTGGAGCAATTATTAATACCCTTCTGACCATAGTCTGGGTGCAATTTTTTCCATAATTTTTTTATAATATATTGAAAAGAAAATTAATAACTATAATTAAAATGGATTTCATGCAGATTAGAAATTGAGCAAATTTTGCTTAATGGATGATATTGAAAAAAATTGGAAAACTAATATTTTATAGACCAGGATGTGGTTAATGGTGACCAAGATTGTCTTTATGTAAATGTGATAATTCTATGGGGACTTAGAATTATCAAATTAAAAATTTAGAACTTATTTGCAATTATCATTGAATGTGAGGGGCCAAGTTATAAACATTTATTAATGTAATCATATATGAACTTATATCTAAAAAAGGAAATCTTCGTACAAGTGTAACAAAAATTACTTTTTCGATACCTAATTTTGAAATTATATTTTTTTTTAAATTTCATTAAAATAATTTTTATTTTTATGATATGTACTATACCTAAAACTTGATTCAGTAAGATCTGAGGTTTTAAATAATTATTATTAAAAAATTGAAAAAAATGATATACGTAAACTTTATATTATATAGATAAAATGCATAATTTCGATAGAGTCCAATACTTTTATATAAATTTGTGATTTCAATTAATATGATTGAGTCGAGTTCAAGTTGATACAAAATTCAAACCATACGAAATTTGTGCTTATGAAATGATGTATTTCACTCTTTAGTTTCCTTATTTGCAGTAAATATTATTGCGTTATAATCGGGGAGAATATATACATTTCAAAATTTCAATTTAACCTGAATCCAATTGGTTTGGGTTAGGGTTGCTGAGTCACATTATGTTATGTTATCTTTAGAAAGTAATTATTTTATTTAATGATATTTTTAAATAATATTATAATTAATTACAAAAATGTCATTACACGCTGATATCTAGATGTCACCCCAAATCAGGCGACATCTAAAGATAACACTGTTAATTTATCATTATAATGTCAATAACTTCTAACTAAATAAAAATAATTTGGATAGCATTGATATTTTCTAATATCATAATATTGAACCAAATAATTGTTCATTGATAATAATAATGACATTTAGATAACATGACATCAAAATAATATTGACATTGAGATAACACTGAACCAAATGCCCCCTTAGACTCTTTGATTTGCGACGTATCCTTATACATAATATCTAATTTTTTTTCACACCTCATGTGTGATAAGAAGAGTACATATCATATTAAACTCGACAGGTGATAAGCCATAGTTTAAATGACTTATAGCTTTTGCATCGAGTTGCAATAGTCTACGCTTTTGTGTAAATGCATTCGCTATGATAAAGGTATCACGAACCACTTCCTACAATTCAACATCAATATTCCTCAAAAAACTTATTATACGAGCTTTCTAATAATTATAATGTAATCCTTAAAACAAGGGATGTCTTATAACAAACTGAACTTTTCAAAGAACATTATCTTTAAAGTGCATAGAATGTGCTGTGTATATGTTCAATAAAGGAAATGTTAGTATTAATAGGTAGTAAGAAGAAAAAATTATAAAAAAAGTAAAAGTTAATGCATAAAATTAAATGTTAGACATAAAGTACATAAATGTTAATAAAGATTAAAAAATTATGCGAAAAATAAAAGATAGTATTATAATAAATAAATATTACATATATAGAATAGTAAATTTTAATGGTTGTGAATTGTAATTCTCCTATTTATAGGTTTTGCTTTGTGTTATCCTAAAAAGGTAAAAAAAGAAAAAAATATTTTATTTTATAGAGTTAATAAAAAAATATATTTTAATATTAAAAAATATTTAAAATGTGAAATAAAATTATTAAAATGTATAATAAATTTAAAATATTAATAAAATATTAATTTTATTGTTTCTTAGATGATGTCAAATAAAGCTATAATTGTTATTATTTTTTAAATAATTTTTTTGAATTGAATTATTTTTTTCAATATTACTGTTGCCCAAAGTGATACGAATTGGGCGATGATTTGGATGATAACAGAGCAACGTCCGAAAAGGTGCCAACCCTAAAACCCTCCCCTCTCGCGCATCTCTTTTTCCTTCTCATTAGCCCTCCCTGCCAAATCCTCCTCAAAGGCTCGAAGCGCAGCCTTCTGAAAAGACGAGTGGCTTGGGGGAAGGAGGAAGGGAGAGATATGGGCGTCGTGAGGGAAGTTCAGTCGAAGGAGGAACTTGACGCTACGATCGGCGGCGGCGCGCCGGCTATCATCCACTTTTGGGCGTCATGGTGCGAAGCTTCGAAGCAGATGGACCAAGTCTTTGCACATCTATGCACCGATTTTCCCCACGTCCTCTTCCTCCGGGTCAGCCCCCATGCTTTATTTTGATGTTTTGATGTTTCTCAGGATATTCCGGTGTGGCTTCGGTGCTGTTCTGTAGTTCTTCCTTCCTGTTGCATCTTTGAATGGAGATTTGTTTAGTTTTTTGGGTTTTCCTTTCATACCGCGCCGTTTCTTGATCTGTGAAAATACGTGGAATTAAGTCAAATTAGGGTTTTTTGCGAAAATCCAACCTGTTCTTTGCGTTTTAGTGCTAGTGCCAAGTATGGTTTTGTATTCACTGTTCTAGTGGCTACCAACAGAAGGTCTGAGCGAGCGGTTATGGAAAAATGGTTTGGATGGGGATGATGACAAATGATTTAATATTTGAGTTTACTACATTTGGTAGCTTAGTTTTGTGTTTATGCGAAAAAACTGTTTGTAATTAGCAGTGAGACTATCTGTGTTAATCCGAAGTTGTTTGGTTGTTGTTGAGGTTAAATCTAAATGCAATTCATTTGATGGTGTCCCTTGATTTGGGTTTGTTGTAGCAATGTTGGGATAAACTGGAAAATTAGATTATAGGTTGGGATTAGGATTTGAACTTGTGTTTAGAAATTGTTGTAGTACACTTGACAATCGTTCCACATTGGATAATCTACTATAAGTTGAGCTGTTGATATACAAGTGTTGGCTCTTAACAATTGGTTTAGGATTTTGGGTTGGAAGATGTCACCTGTATATCAGGCTTAACTTGGTTCTCTTGAGATATGACTTTCTCAACAAGTAGTATTGAAGCTGATGGTTTGGCCTGAATCAAATGGTTCATGAAGGTTCTCTCATGAGTTCATTGGCTTACCGTGGTTGTGAAATTAAATTCCAAGTGCAGGAGGTTCCCATTGCTATCCTAGGTTGTTGAGTAAGCTCTTAGTGGTATGTGCTTAATGGATTAAAAGTACCTGATAGAAGGGTAGTGGATCCAACGTTGATGGATCCTCATGTGAAGGAGAGATTGTTATAGTACATTTGAAAAGTCTCATATTGGATGAACAATAACAAATTGAGGTGTTGAAATATTGTGTTGGCCTTTACGTAATGACCTAGGTTTCTGTTTTGAAAGGTGTCTATCACTTGTATAATAAGCTCAACTTATTTTAGAAATTTTGTCTTAAATTTTGATCAAGCATAAATCAATAACCAAAAAAGTAGATATTCATGAGTCAAGTTTTCTTTATTGCTTCTGAAACACTGTTTTTTTCTCCTAATTCTTAGAAAACAAAAGGATAAACCCCCAGAAAATAAACAAAATGAAAAAAAGTAGAAGACTTTGTTTTGCTTTTGCTCAAACCTTTTGAAATGTATCAAATTTTCTTTACAATGTTTTGTGCTCACAACAATCTTTTTGGCTCGCCACCATAAAATATTTTGTTATTTTTATCCAGTTTATTTTTATCTTGATACTCTTTAAACCACTAGAATCCTTCTTTCTATATGCTCGGTAATTTTTCTTTAGGCCATTTCAAAATTTTCAAGATTGAATGTTAAGGGATGATTTGTATTCACCTTTTGTTTCTGGTAGCTTACTTGATTACATCATATGAGAAAGCAACTTGTCATATCTTTGGTTATTTACTTCTTTCTGTTAATTTGAAGCAATAAATAGTGCTGAGAGAATTTAAAAGAAAGATTACTTGGTTGTAGAAACAGTATGCTTAGAAAAAAATTAAAGAGATGAAGATTTTTTATAAATATTAGTTTAAATTCAATAATAAAGAGAATTTGAAGAAATATTGTGGCTCAATAAGAGTTAAAAATGCAATCTGCAACACAAAGAATGCAGTTTTTAAGAATTTATACATGTTTACTAGAAAAATTAAAAATTTGACTCAAATAAATACATTATGAATGAACTTTAAAATGTATTTTTTTAAGAAAGAATATTCTATATGGATTGGTAAGATATTTTCATAAGTTTTTCAATAGAAGTTATGTCAATTTAATTGATTTAAAAGATCTTAATTTCCAAAAGAAAAATATAAATTCGTTCTACATCCATCGTATTTGTAAAGCTGAAATTGGAGATGCTGTAAAGAAAATCTATAAAAAACTAATAGGATCGGGATGACATTTTAATAGATATTTAGAAGTGTATGAGCGAGCGATTAAAGAGTTTTTTGCCTTGCTAAGCTGTTTAATATAATTTTAAAAATTAAAATGATGCCAAGTGAATGAAAAAATAGTACATTAATATCTGTTTACAAGAGCAATAGAGATGTATAATATTATGCCAACTATAGAGGAATTAAATTAATGAGTCATATTTTAAACTTTGAAAGAATTAATTATGTTGTGATACTATAATATTACAGAACAAGTTCATTTTTATGCTAAATAGATCTATTGCAGAAGCTATTCATTTAGTAAGGTGTTTAATACAAAAATCCAGAGAGAGAAATTTGCATTTGATTTTATCAATTTAGAAAGGCTTATGATAAAATCTCAAGGAAGATGCCTTCAAGAGTTTTGAAAAAGAAAATTGTTAATACAAATTCTACTTCCTTGTGACTGATACCACATTTGTCACGATCCTAACCCGACATTTGAGCCATGAGTGTCTTCCATGGGTGTTTGAAGGGATCGGGTCTGATCCTGCATGAGGGCACCAAATTATTATGACGAGAAACAATCAGATTTTTACGTGGAAAACCGGCTGAGCGGAAAAACCATGGCTCCTTTCGGGGAGGCTTAAAAAATCACTAGAATCAATCTTTTCTTTTTGGGATTACAATAAGAAAGCTGAGGGGATTTGAGGTAGAAGTTTTTTGGGGTCCAGCTCGGGAGAGCTTTTCCCATTACAGTGAGATATTTATACCCTGGTCCACTCTGTAGAGTCATTTCAACAGAATGGGCCTCAGCTCCAGTGACAGACCATCAATGTCCGCAGGGGGGGCCACTCCCTGGCCTTTGCTGTACGATGTACGGACGGTATAGTCTGACGACATGAGGGCTCATACCTCTTGAAAGCAGTATGGTCACTGATACTTTGCCAGGGGCCAGTCAGTTCTGCCTTCTGCTGTTCGTCTCAGTCTCTTTGGCGTCTGCTGTTCGGGGGTGATACTTTCTCATGTTCGACGTCGAGCACTCGTGTCGTTGAGGCCACGTAAGTTTCCACGTGTGCGGTCCAGATGATTGAGCGCGGATCCAGATGCAACATGTCCCCTCGATAGTCGTAAAGCGTATTGATGCGCGTGCTCGGGTGCCACATGGGCTTGTGGAATCTATGAATATCTGTGGAGCATCGGACGGTTCTTCTGTTGATCCCAGGAGAGATGGTGTGGCGATGGCCATGTTCTCAGGCGTCATTGGGTTTGTTCGGGATGAACTTTCTGAGGCAGGGGGTCCTGCTCACTTGGGTCAGGCGAGCGCAAGACGGTCGCTCGCTCGTGAGGTGCCGCCGAAAAAGCCAAGAATCTGTCTCTCCAACGCAGGGGAGGGCGCGCGTGCGACTTCCAGATCCTTTCAAGGTGACGCTCGAATGGCCCCTCGGTGGAGAACACCATCATCGTGGCTGACGACGAAATGCAGCTGGGGAGAGAAGGCGCGGAGAATCAGCCTCCCGCTCCTCTGCCTACGGAGGCCCTGGATGCGTTGCTGCGGGAGCGAAGCACTCTGACCCCCGTCTCATCCTCTTCAGGCCCCTCGGCTGGTCCGGAGATCTCGTAAGGGGGCGGCCAAAAGGGACCCAGCTCTAGCAGTTCGAACGCACAGTACTTTGCGCGCAGCATCTGTTCGCACATTGACCAGGTCGAAAAGCGGCTAGCTAGCAGGGGTCAAGCGGCAGCCCTCGAGTAGAAGATGGAGGAAGCGCTTTCCCTTCTTCGGAGACTGGAGCCATCTGAGGCGGAGAAGGCGATCATGGAGCTGGAGTCGAAGTGTGCCTGCTTCGAGGGCGACTTGGAGGCGGCGGTTGCCGAAATCGAGGAGCTGAAGAAGGAGAGGGCTGCGCTGGTGGCCCGAGTCGAAGAGCTGGAGGAAGAGAACCGCCGTCGAAAAGAGTTCGCGCGAGCAGTTCGGGGTCTACTCGCGGAGTCGGAGGTCGGGCTCTCTCCTTAGAGAGCTGGAGAAGGAGCCGATTTTTTTTTTGACGAAATGTAAAAGAGATGTTTCAATGGAATGTTTGTTCGTGAAATGTGCTTTCTTTATCATTATTTATTACTTTGATGTGACTATTGGGAGAAACGAGGTGAGACGCGTGCGCCAGACAGGTCTGAACCTTTAGGATTAGACAGTCTAGGGGTCGCCCTCGAGGAGCGGAACCGTCGGGGTTCAGGACTATAAAAAGGGTCATGGCCCAACCATGGGTCCCTACTACTGTCATTTTCCTAAGTCCAAGATGGTTAAGAAATTGCGCAGCAGAGCGAAAGAAATGTGGAGCGATTACCATGCTCTTTAGGGTGAGCTCTGTGTCCTTCCTTCACACACTTTCGAGATGGAGGTGCTGCAGGTGTGGGGGAGGAACTCGGAGGTTGGGTTGGAGTATCCATCGACGGGAGCGAGGCTCATGACCTTGCCGAAAGGAAAGATAGCGGTATGTCTTCACCATCTGTGCGGCTGGTTGTTTCTTCCCTTCCAGCTAGAGTTCGTGAACATCTTCAATCACTTCGGCATTGTTCCAATGCAGCTCCCGCCAACGCAGTCACCATGATCTACTGCCTTATCAAGGAGTTGTGACGCCGACAGATTCCTTGGGATATTGATATCTTCAAGGCGGTCTTTCGGTGGGAGGCGAACCCTCGCCTGCATGGGTGCTTCGTCTTGAAGGGCAGGTACTGCCAGGTGTTCAAGGTTAGGGACACTGGTTTTGCAGATCGGTACAAGAGGTTTTTTCTTCGCTGAGCCCTATGGAGTGAGTTTTATCATTCCACACTTCGTAGGTGAGGCGAGGTTTTTGGGGAAAGGAATTGGTTTTGAGGATCCACGTTCTCGGGAAGTGGACGGTATTCGAAAATGTGTGCACGATGTAGAGGACTACCTGCGCGAGCTTGAAGTCGACGTGCGGGCTTATACAAGTAAGGTTTTGGCTGTTTCCCTTTTTTCTCTTTTCGGTTCCGACTCCGCAGTTGTTTCGTTTGCAGGTCAGCCAGAGCTTGAACTGGGCTGGTTCTGGATTCGGCAAATAGGGAACAAAAAAGTCCCCCACTATCGGCCTGGGCCTTCTCGTCTTCTGGCGAAGAAGAAACGACCAGTACCTGGAGCGTCGGCGGAGGGAGTTTCTTCGGCGGCGCCTCTTATTTTTGAGGAGGGTGTCGATGACCTGGCGTACATAGATTACGTGCAGGTCAGTGACGATCCCAAAGAGCAATGCGGGAGGTGTGAAGACGGGACGGGCTCTGGCGCCGAAGCGGATTCTGTATGTCCGAGCGTCGAGGAGTCTGGGGATGGTGTTCGGAATGAACCTCCATGAGTCGTTCCCGAAGGGAGTTCGGACTCGGTGACCAGACTTGGCGCTCGGGCCACCGATATGCTGGATGTGGTGAGGGGTCAAGTGGAGCAACTCACCAAGGAAGCCATGGTCCAAGATAGAAAAGCAAAGGAAAACGGACTTCTGTATTTGGAGTCGGAGAGTCAGCGTCGTCTTGCCGAAAAGCGTCTACGCTCGACGATGCGAGGTCTGGAGGAGTCCAGTCGTCGGGAAGCTGAACTTCAGAGGCTTTTGGAGGAGACATTTGATCAGTCTCTCGAGGAGACTCGCAAGGAAGGAGTCGCCGAATTCCGCCAGTCCCTTGGGTTCAAGGCGCTCATAAAGGAGGTGTTGGAGAGTTCGGTGTATATGCTCGGTTCAGCTCTCCTCGATCGGGGATTAGTGAGCCGCGAGGATCTCGAAGGGCTGGACATGAACGAGTGTATTCTTTTTTGAAAGTCGGCCGAAGCCTATATATTAAAAGCAAAAAGCATCATGTACACAAAAAACAATCCTTTAGAAGGATTGCACAAAAGTCTGTTGGGAGGGACATGGTGTTATCCCAACAGATATCAGAAACAAAAGATGAAGAAGCAATATAGTGGGCAGCCTCATTGGCTTGCCTATACACGAGCATATTCTTTCGGAAAGCCGCTCGTACCAGTGTCCTTTCTTCAAGATGTCGGCGGAGAGGATGGGGCGGATGTTCGCCTTCGTTTCAAATATGAAGGTGGCCATTCCTCCTACTGAAGCCGAAATGGAAAGAGCTGAGGGAGCCGCCGGAGGGGTTCCAGCTCCGGAGGAAAAACCAACCTTTCGGGGAAAGGGGACTTCAGAAGGGCCCTTAGTTGTCTCTCCACTTCGCTCGCGAGATCCAATGCAGAATCTGCCGCGAACTCCTGGTGCTGACTTAGTGGATTCTGACTCTGAGGTTTCGAGGAGGGATAACGATTTGTAAAGTCTTGTAACTTGTTTTTGTAAAGCAGATCTTTGTAATGCAAAGTTTTCTTTTTTGTTTTCATTTTGCACTAGATTTCTGCTTGTGAAACTATTTTTGGCTTCTTTGGTTTGATTTCCTGGGACTTCGAGAAGGGGAGTGCCTTTGACTGCCAGTTGCCTTGGCGCTAAGTCAGGATTTTAGGCTTGGGATTTCGAGAAGGGGAGTGCCCTTTTACTGCCAGTCGCCTTTGCGCTAAGTTAGGATTTTAGGCCTAGGACTTCGAGAAGGGGAGTGCCCTTGACTGCCGGTCGCCTTGGCGTTAGGATTTTAGGCCTAGGACTTCGAGAAGGGGAGTGCCCTTGACTGCCGGTCGCCTTGGCTCTAAGCTAGGATTTTAGGCCTGAGACTTCGAGAAGGGGAGTGCCCACTTGTCTTCATAAAACAATGTGCGATTTACAAGTGCTTTATAAATAAAATCTCCTGATGTTGTTGCCGCTCCAGGTCCTTGGCAGGAGAGTCCCGTCATGCCTTGCCAGTTTGTAGGTGTTCGGGCTGAGCACGTTGCGGATGATGAAAGGACCTTCCCAGTTAGAGTCGAGCTTGCCTGATGCCTGATTGTTTCGGCTAACGGTATTTTTTAATTTCAAGACCAGGTCGCCTTGTCGGAAAGGTCTCCTGTACACATGCTTGTTGTAATACTTTTTGATTTTTTGTTTGTGTTCCACTTGTCGAAAAGCTGCTAGCTCCCTGTCTTCTTCGAGGAGGTCAAGCTCGAGTCTCCTTACATTCTCATTTTGTTTTTGCCATTCAAGTGAGCGGGTGGGTCGAAGTTGCTGGCGTGTTCGACCCGTGGGGAGTAGATATCTAGCTCGTCCGGGACGAGCGCTTCTCCCCTGAAAACAAGCGAGAAAGGCGTTTGACCCGTGGCCGTTATTGGCGTGCAGTTGAGTCCCCAGATAACCGCCGGGAGTTCGGCTTCCCATGATGAGCCAATCTTGTCAATCCGCTTTCTTAGTGTGTTGAGGAAGTTTTTGTTCGATGCCTCTGCCTGGCCATTCGATTGCGGGTGTCAAACTGATGCGAAGCTCAGGTTCATGTTGTTTTTGGAGCATAGATTTCGGACGGCTCGGCTGGTGAAGGCGGTTCCATTGTCGCAGATTAGGGAGAGGGGGACGCCGAACCTGCATATGAGCCGTGTCCATATGAAGTTCCTGACGTTCGCGCCCATCGGCTGTGCCATCGCCTTTGCCTCGACTCATTTCGAGAAGTAGTTTGTTGCTAGCAGCACATGGCGCAGGTTCCTTCCAGATTTCGAGAATGGTCCCAAAAAGTCGAGGCCCCACATCGAAAAGGGCCAAGAGCTGGTTATTGGGTGTAGCGGGGCCGCCGGTTGCCTAGGAATGTTCGAGTAGATCTGGCATTGGGGGCATTTCTGGATGAATTCCCTGGCATCCTTCTGGAGGTTCGGCCAGTAATATCCCTGGCATAGGATTTGCAGGGCGAGATTCCGTCCCGCGGCGTGGGTTTCGCAGTCTCCGGCATGGATCCGTTCGAGTATAGTCCTCGAGTCCTCTTCGCGGATGCACTTCGCCAGGGGTAAAGAGTAGCATCTCCTAAACAATTGACCTTGGGACATGATGTATCTAGCGGCTTTCACCCGAAGCTTGCGAGGCTTATGCCTGTCGTCTGGTAGCTCGCTCGTCTGGAGGTAACGTCGGATGCCATCCATCTAGCTTCCGGGGCTGGAGTCGATGTCGAAGATTTCATGGTCTTCGAAGGCGGGGAACAAGATGTTCAGTGCGCCGCCCCTTTCTTCTTTGGCAAGCTCGTCTGCTAGCGAATTCATCTTGCGGGGGATGTGAAACAGGAAAACCTTGGCGAAATGTTGGAGGAAAGTTTTGTCAAGCTGGAAATACCTCTTGAGCACTTCGTTCTTTGTCTGGTAGGATCCTGTTAGCTGGTTCACCATTAGTTTGGAGTCGCTGTAGATATGGAGGTGTCGCGCTTCGAGGCCCTTGGCGAATTTGAGCCCAGCAATGAGGGCCTCATATTCGGCCTGATTGTTCGTGACGGGGAAGTGTATCTTCCCTGATCTCTGAAGTCGAATTCCCCAGGGACTAGTGAGGACAACGCCAATCCCTTGGATGCGCTCGCCGGAGGCTCCGTCTACATAAAGGATCCAAGATTGCGGCTTCTCTGGAAGTTCAGGCTGTTCGGCTGTTGTCAGTTCGACGACGAAATCGGCGAGCGCCTGGCTCTTCGTGACTGTCCGTAGGAGGAAATCGATGTCAAACTCAGAGAGCTTCACGGCCCACTTTTGCAACCTTCCGGAGATTTCAGGGAAGTGGAGTATTCTTCGGAGGTGCTGATCCGTCATCACCTTGACGGGGTGAGCTTGAAAGTAATGACGTAACCTGCGGGCGGCAGAGATCAGCGCAAAAGAGAATTTTTCGAGGGGAGGATACCTCATTTCGGCGCCGTGAAGGACGTGACTGATATAGTGGATCGGGTGCTGTCGGCCAGCCTCCTCTCGAACAAGTACTGCCGACACCGAATTGTCGGTAGCGCTGAGGTAGAGGAGGAGGTCTTCGTCTTGGATTGGGGCGGAGAGCAGCGACGGCGACAACAAGTACTCTTTAATGACTGGAAAGCTTTCTCGCAGTCCTCATTCCACGTCTGGTGCTCACCTCGAAGGATCCTGAAGAAAGGGAGGCAGCGTTCGCCGGATTTCGATATGAATCTGCTGAGCGCCGTGACCCTTCCGTTCAATTTTTGTATGTCATCAATTGTTCGAGGTGACATCATCTCTTGTATGACCTGTATTTTCTCGGGGTTCGTTTCAATGCCTCTGGCCGACACCATGTGCCCCAGGAACTTGCCGTATGCTGAACCGAAAATGCTCTTGAGGGGGTTGAGCTTGATGTTGTAAGTTCAGCAAGTGTTAAGCGTTTTGCGGAGGTCTTCGATGTGCTATTTCACACACTTGCTCTTGATCAATACGTCGTCGACGTATGCTTTTATGTTCCGCCCCTTCTGCTTTTTAAACACGGTATCGATCATACGCTGATAGGTCGCACCCGCGTTCTTTAAGCCGAAAGGCATCACCTTGTAGCAGAAAGTTCCTTGGTCGGTGATAAATGAGGTGTGCTTTTCATCGTCTTCGATCATTCGGATCTGACGGTAGCCTGAGAAGGCATCGACGAAACTCATCATTGAGTACCCTGCCGAAGAATCGACGAGTCTGTCTATTTTTGGCAAGGGGTAGAAATCTTTTGGACAGGCTTTATTTAGGTCTGTAAAGTCTACACACATCCGCCATTTTCTAAAATTTTTTTTTACCACCACCACATTTGCGAGCCATGACGGGTAGGTGATTTCCCTGATGAATCCGGCGGTCAGGAGCTTTTCGACTTTCTCTCGAATTGCTCGCTGTTTTTCGCCACCAAAGCTTCTCTTCTTCTGTCTGACGGGAGTTACTCCCGATACCGAGAGGTATGCACAGTCAAACTCCCCCCTCATTTGCCTGACATCGTCTTCACCGCAAGGGACCTTCCCAGAGAGGGGGTCAACCGCGATGACCCCATAGTCATCATTGCTGAGATCAGAGCTTGTGATGTCCACCGGACCTTAGTCGACACCGGCAGTTCGGTCGACATACTATATCTCCACGCCTTCAACGAGATGGGCATTGGTCAATGCAAGTCTCTCCCCCATCCATGACAATCTCGAGCTTTTCCGGCGACGTCTACCGACCCGCAGGCTACGCCACCCTGCGTGTCGCTCTCGAAAAGGGACCCAGAAGACTAGTGAAGGAGATCGACTTTATCATCATGGATGACACCTCAAGCCACAACGCAATCCTGGGACGGCCTGCAATGGCGGCATTCCGGATGGTCGCATCCACCTACCACCTATGCGTAAAGTTCCCCATGTCGTTCGACATCACTACCATCAGGGGGGGACAAGGCCGGCACCAGAAAGTGCTTTGAAATAAATGCGTGCCTCCACACAGACCACCTGGATCCCAGAGACTATGCCTTGCCGCCGGTCGAACAAAACGATCATGTAACCGTCGCCGACCGAAAAACTGTATTAATCTCTAAAGATTTTCCAAATAATGACCGCGGTCGTGCCAAAGATTGACAGGACGACCTTCTTGCCGTCGGCTTTCGACGTTGCTGGCGTCGAAGAGATGATCGCCAGGGGCTCATCGCACGGAAAAAGCGGCCGTGCCGCCTTCGGCATGGGCCCCTCGATCTTCTTGTAGCCGGTGAGGTAGCCATTCTCTATATACTCATTGACGAGTGCCCGAAAAAAGCAGCATTCGAAGAGGAGATGACCATAACGTTGGTGGAACTTACAAAACTTCGTAGGGTCCTCGCCAGGTTGAGGTGGCTGGCGCTCGCCACGGCTCTTGATGAAGCTCTTGTCGCTGAGGATTGAAAATATTTCCTCGATGATGTAGATCGGCGTAGTAGGACGCGGGGAATCACCTTCGAACTTGCGCTTCCCGTGGGAGGGGTAGAATTTCCGGTCCCGAAAGTTTCTTCTGGGAGTGTTGGAGTCCGTCTTCGGGGTCTCAGCCTTCTTGTCCTGCTTGGTCTTCTCCTTGAGGGCCCTGGCGTCCTCGAGATGGATCCGTTTTTCGGCGCGGACCCTTGCCTCCATCAGTGTCTTCGACATGTCGACGAAAGAGTCGTACAATTCTCCGGGCAGAATGCTGTGGACGAAGATCATGGTCGATCTGTCGTCGGTAGTGTCTTTCGTCTCCGCGTTCATCTTCGAGAACCGATCCACGTAGTTGCGCAACGATTCATCGGGAGCCTGGCTTATCTGCCAGAGCTCATGGATTGTTTGGGAGGTAGTCCTTGAGGTTCCGAATCTAGTGCGGAACTGCTCGGAGAACTGCAGGAAGCTTTGGATGGAGCCTTGGGGAATTTCATCGAGCCAATCCAGCGCCAGGCTCGTCAGAGTATTCCTGAATAGACGACACTTGTATGCGTCTGAGACAGGGTCGCTCGTCGCCAGGGCGTTCTCGAAGCGCTTAACGCGCTGGGCCGGGTCGGTGAGGCCGTCGTAGTCGCCAACCCGGGGAGCCTTGTAGGCGCGCCGTGTCGGCGCCGCCATTATGACAGGCGAGAATATTGTATCCACCGGGGGGGGCTGGAGGATACACCTCGGGCCGACTTTTGGCGGCAGCGTGGGTGCTGGCCTCCTCAGTGGGTAATTCGACGCGCTCCGCGCTCGGCTGTGTAAGCGGGCCTTCGAGGGGTAGAGCTAGATGAAGAGGTCTTTGCTGCTGGAGGAGGGCCGGTAGGTTGGCGAGAAAGGTGTTCATCATTTGGGTAAGCGTGACGATCGTGTTCGTAAATGTTTGAAGCTGCCGGTCGTAGTTGAAGGAGCTTTAATTGAGAATAAGCTGAGAAAGAGTCGACTTAGATGGTTTAGAATATATATTGTTGGCCACTTGAAACTCTAGTAAGAAAAATTGGTTTATTGGATTTTGCTCATGTAAAAGGAGGAATGAAAAACCTAACTTATGAGAAGAAGTATAAAGAATGACCATGTATTTTTAGAGCTAAACGTGAAGCTCTTATTTGATAGAGTCCAATGGAAACAAATGATTTATGTAGCCAATCCCAGCTAATGGTATAAAAACTTGGTTGTTGTTATTGTACTTCTCTTTGCTGATTGAAAGTTTGGTGTACTAGTGAATGTTTTCGTACCATGTTCTTTTTTCAATCCCCTTTCATGTATTTCTATGTTGCTTATAAGATATAGCTAAAATGGCTCAAATGAGCTTTAGTAAAAGAAACCCATGCAATAAAAATTTCAGGTCATTTATGCACATGCTTTTCAGAAAATTCAAAATGCTTGCCTTGTTTGATCATACTTAATCATTTTTGCGAAATGCGGACAAATGTTCTTTTTTTCAAAAAATGGTCATGGTATCTCTTGTAAGAACTATGTCGGTGCCGCACTGAAATTTTCCTTGTCTGTTTAACGTTATTGGTTTGCAGCATGTGAAATTTTGTTAGTGTAATTTGTTGATGTGGATAGACTTCATGTAAGTAATAATTGGGGGATTTAGATCCTTTGCCTTCTTGTTTCTA
Source organism: Apostasia shenzhenica (assembly GCA_002786265.1). Lineage (NCBI taxonomy): Eukaryota > Viridiplantae > Streptophyta > Magnoliopsida > Asparagales > Orchidaceae > Apostasia > Apostasia shenzhenica. The sequence goes on from KZ454678.1 coordinate 1,009,167, forward strand.
TAATGGAAAAATACCACATGGTTCTTCTGATGCCTTCTTTTTTTACATTTTCAATTTCATTTTCTTTTTTGCATTTTCATTTCAAATTCAGTGAAAGGTTATCAATACTGGTAATTACTCTTTTCACTTTCTTTGAATATCTAAATATTTATGCAAAAGCTGTCATTGGTAGTACATACCTTAAATCTGAGAAAGTTGGAACTGATTAAGTAAATACATCCATTCTTTTTTACTATATTGAACAATTTCTTTTTGATAGTATACTATATTGAACATTTGTTTTGTCTTTAGTATAGCGTTATTTATCCTGATTCCTGTGTTTGAGGCTTAAAATTATATGGTTGTATTTTCTTATTTGTGCTGATATTGAGGCATTATGGTGATATTCTTATCGAGGTATATTAGAGAACAATGTTTGGTTCCTGAATCTTGACTAGGTGTTTATTGTTATTTAATCTTTGCGATGTATCTAATTGTTTACCAAGAAACTTGCGTGCCTCATTTGAACTCACATGGCTCGACAGTCACCTCCTTCTTTAGAGAGCTCGTAGTAGGGTCTTGGTACTCGTGCTCTACAAGTATGACTTCCCTTTCAACTTGCACGAGTAACAAACACCCCTTTTATTCAGCCCTCACTCAAGTACCAGAAAGGCAGATCAGCTTATTCGCTCCAATGCCCCACGAACTCCACCCTTCCTTGTTAGATGGCCGCATATCTCTAGTGGCAAATATGTTCTCACGTCCAAGAAACTTCTATCATCATTACATATGGTAGATTGGATCTAAAGTGGACACGCAACATGTTGTGCGGAAAAATTGTCAAGTCAGTTTGTCCAAATACACAAGGAAAATTGGGTTGAACTTAACTTAGCCTCCGACTGCAAGAGGTCGAATAGCCTGAGCAAGGCCTGTGTTATTGAACACCGAGTGAGCCAATCGAACTTCCCCGTCAGGCAACCTATGCGAATAGTTTGTTCGAGTAGACCTTTGTTCTCTCCCTCATCAAGATAATTAATGCGGACTGTACACAACATGGGTCCTCAATATGGTGCCTAGGCCTAAGCCTAGGGTAGGTGACCCTTACTACATGGAGGGTTAGCCCTAGGTATGGGCTAGCCCTAGGTATGGGCTGGATATTTTTAACCCGTACTTAGGAATCCCCTCATTAATAAGGATCACCTGCTCCACTTATTTCTCCCTCGATAAAGACCTTATTCAATGCTAAGGGGGACCTTTTTTTTTCATTCCCCTTCATCTTTCATCCCTTTGACTTTCCCCTAAAGGACCCATTTCAAACTGGGATTGTTCGACTGGCTTCTGCACTCTTTGGCTCCTGAGGTTCTTGTTAGGCTTGAGGACTTGGCTAGGATCCCACCAATAGTGAACCCTCGTGCCTAACCCACTTTTCCTCGACTAACGGAGATACCCTTTTCTTTCGCTCATCCTATCATCTTTTAATTCCTGTGTAATATCATAGTTTGGATTTCATTCGCAAATAATTTGGTGCCTTCATGTAGGAAAATCACCACAGCTACCATAGCCGAAGAACCATAGAACACTACTAGCCCACCTCCTGAAACAAATCCCTACCTAACGACAATTATCTCTTTCATTGCCAACATAACTTAGTTGACACAGACAATGAACCAAGTCCTGTAGTTGTTAGCAAACCAACAAACCTCTACTCCTTCTCGGCCTACAAACCCTCCTCCGTCCATCACCTGACCAACAACCAGAAAAAGTTATCGCTAATGGCAGACCAAAAGTCGTCGCCGGAACTGCGGACTATTGTCGTTGATGCGTCGCTCTTGCAAGCGTAGACACGACATCCTCTGGTCGCACTATCACGGTTCCCCCGTGCTCCTTGGCATGGCTCTCAGCCATGTTGGGCTTCCCGGGGATTAGGGCTGTTACTGATCCGATTTCGAACCGAGCCAATACCGGCTCGAAATCGGATTGATCACATTTCGATCGACTCAAGCTCGATTGAGTTCGACTTCGAGCCGACTCGAGTCGATTCCAATCGACTTCGAGTCGATTTCGATTCATTTTCGAGCCGGCTCAAAAATGAATCAAATTTCAATTTTTTTTGAGCCGATCTCGAGCCGGCTTGAGATCGGCTCAGTTTATAATATATATATATATATATTATATATGTATTATAATATAAAATGTATTTTAATTCGAGCCGATTTCGAGCTGGATCGAGCCGAGCATACCCCAGCTCAAAATCGGCTCGAAATTATTACCGAGCCGAACTTTTGGCTAGTTAGTCGGCTCATTTAGATCGACTTGATTTCAGTTCGATCTAAAATTGATTCAATTTTCGATCGATTTTCGATCTTCGATTCATATTAACACCCTTACCGGGGATCCACACTCTGGGACGACGTTGCTCACTAGTTCTCCAACGCTCTGCGAGCCCCTCTTGCCGGACATCCATTGGGACGCCAAGGAATTTGTCAAGAAGTGCCCCTAGTGCGGGTGGAAGCAGTGGTCATGTCCGACTTGCAATTTTGACGAGTGGACCAGGGATAATGGCGAGCGACAACGCCTTGACCTTGACCTTTTAGAAGGCCATCGACAATAGGTAGGGCTACTTATTGGATCGGTTCGGGCCAGAACCGGTTCGTTAAAGACCTATCCAGACCAGAACTGATGTCTCCGGATTAGTACATACCTGATCCAAATTCATAATTAATTAGCAGGGCCCGCCCCCTGCCTATTGCGCCACCTACACTGCGCAGTGTGGTCTCATGGGTGGGCCTTTATACTTTTTAAGAAAAACAAATGTGGGGGTCGGCCGCACTGCGTAGCGTAGCCTGCACTCTGGACGGCATGACTACGTGGGCTGGCCCACAATTAATTTTTTTTTGCAAATGGTCACTTGATCGTTTAGCTATGAAGCACAAGTACGATACGACGATACAGATACGATATGATACGATAAACTTAAAAAATATAGGATATAGATACGTCAGGATACGACTGTTATATATGTGTATATAATATGTTATATTCTCATATTTAAGACAAAGTTTTGTAGTAGATGAGAACGACTTATACAAATTGTTGCTATAAATTTCAAAAATATCTTTTAATTTTTTTTCAAATTAACTATATTTTTTCAAACATTTTTTATATCAATTAAAGTAATATTATGGATAATTTAATTTAAAAAATATCTTTTAACTACTGAATTTCAAAAAATTTAAAATTTAAAATAATATCATAAAGTTTGTTTAATTACTCTCTAACTTATCAAATTATTTATGTGAAATAAGAGTTTAAATATATATCAGTAGATTAGTTTTATTTTCAATTTAAATTTCATTCAAATCAATTAGCTTAATACAAATAAGATACAATCAATAATACAGATACTGTGACATAAATCAAAATATATTGACTTGATTAAAGTATATACATGTTTTCTTTTCAAGTTTCAAAATAAAATGGCTAAAGTCATAATGGGCTTGATTAAAGTAAAGAAAATGTGATAGATATTTAATAGAATAAAAAATAATATTGGTTAAGGTAAAAAAAAACAAAAATATTACTAATATCTGTAAGTTTACAAAAAATGTTAGCCATAGTAAATAGCACAGCTGCTTGCGAATACCATTTTTTTTTATTACCAAAATACTAGCGTGTGTAAAATGTTTTGCAATCCCAATTCTATAACCTAGCATATCTCTCTCAATTTTAACGTTCAAATCTATGCATAAGTTGTTCTTTATATATGAGATATTTTTTTTATTCTTTATCGTGTAGGCTGAAGCGATTGTTTTAACATTTTTTGTCTAATTAGAAGTATTGGGAAGTATTAGATAAGTATCGGGAAAGTATCGGAAAAGTATCGGGGAAGTATCAGATTTTTAAAAAATAAAAATAAAAATGATACGCCACGTGGCGTATCTGATACGTATCGGTGAAGTATCAGGGAGTATCGGTATTTGATACGGATACGTCAGGTTTCATAAAGTATCGGCGCTTCATAGCCGTTTAGTTATTGAACTAAAGAGAGACTTTTTGTTTTTGGCGATAAATACGATTTTTTGGAACTGATTTATGCCCCTACTTAATACCTTAAAAATTTTTGCTTCTTAAAACTCCTAAAGCCTGACTTCTAAACATTTTGGTAGCAAGCTATCATTTGATAGTGGAACAGATTTGGATTATCATCTTGTATAAGAGGCTGGACCTGCAAAATAGGCCTGGTTATCGGACCGGACCGGACCGGTTCCGGTCCGATTCTACCGGTTCGAGGTCCGGTTGGACCTGGAACCGGTCCGGTCCGGTTCCAACCGGTTCCGGATCCGGTCCGGAACCGGTTACCTTACCTTGAATCCGGTCCGAGTCCGGTCCGGATCCATATATTTGGGTCGGGTTAGGTTAATCGGGTAAATGAATTTAAAAATATTTTTTTTTTATATATTTTATATAAAAAAATATATTTTATAAAAATTAATATAATTTTTTTTTTAATATATGAGAAGCAGCTGGCAGAACCGGTCCGAACCAGTTGGGCGGCCCGGAACCGGTTAGAACCGGTCCGGTTCAACCGGTTCTGGGCCGAACCGGTTCTTACTGGACCGGTTCCGGTCCGGTTCCGGATCGAACCGGTCCAATAAGCAGCCCTACTGCAAAAGGAGATATTTTGGTAGAGGAAGGGGTTATTGCTGGTACTTCTACCCAGTCTTTTGCCACCCCTACTGTCACATCCCTAACCACTCCAACTCTGACTGCGGAAAGATTCAAAGGTAGATTGGAGTTGATCAGGTGTAACGCAGACGATTAATAAAATAAAATTTATTTAAACACAACTATAAGCCATATAAATAGTAAATGAAATTGAGTATCACTCACTATACATATATTTCACATCTTACAAAATTTTTTTACATTCAAAACTAATATCACAAACTATTTACCTGACCATAGATATTACAGTTTTTATATCATTATCTACATTGTATTTTATTCTACCCAAAACTAAAAGCAGTAAACAAAATAAAATATTACTCGGCCTCGCCCTCCTTTACTGATACCCTTTACATCTTTGTGTGCACCAAGTGATGTACCTGTCATAACATGACAGGAGTCCATTAGAACAGACTCAGTAGATAAAACAATATTCCATAAAATAAACAAACAGAATTAATAATACATGAAGACTGAACAGAATCAATATATATCCACAAAACAAAAATAGAATCAAGGAAATTTATCTCCATTACGACAAGCCTTATCATACAAAATATACTTATTATGTTATATACTAATTATTAAACTCATGATTACTTTTATAAATTTAATAATTCAATTTATTTTATTTTGGGCCATAAGTTTCTCAACTAATCACCTGAAATGCCATTTTTCTTTGGCGATTGTCACCTCCCCGTGAGTAACCTTTTCAAATTACATCACGGGACACCGTCACGTCAATTATCATCAGGATCCTTTCTCAATGGCTCTCATTAGCCATTTTTATGAAGTCGTCACTCCATCAGCCCAAAAGTGCTTTGAACGTCGTTGCGTCAACATCATATAATTCAAGCTCGTGCTAGACATGTGTGATTGCTTGTGAGAAACTTTTCTTTAATTTCAATTTCTGCCTTTAAAACAATACTTACATAACAAGATACAAAATCATTTAATCACCCAAATCTCATAGATTTCACATTTTTCTTTAGAGTCCAATTTAACAAAATAATCACAAAGAATATTCTCAATAATGCTCGTGCAATTTATAACTCATTAAATTACGAAACTGTAATATAACAACCACAATTTCTACACAAAAATTTGCCAATCATTATTCAAAAATTCCAAAATTTAACAAGAATAATTAACATAATGGAAAAGATTCATCTACCTTTTGCACCATGATTTGAATAAGGTTGGGAAGTGGGATTTTAGCCTCCAACTAATTTTTCCTTCTCTTTCTTCTCCTTTTTCTTTCTTTCTTCTTTTTCTTCTTCTCCCCCACTCACGGCAACAAAGGAGGGAAAGAGGACTGTTGCTGCTACTTTCTCTCCCTAGCCTTCCTTTTTTTTTCTTCTTCTTCTTCCCACTCACGGCAACAAGGAGGAGGGCTGCTGCTACTGTTTGGTCTCCCTGGCCTTCCATTTCTTCTCCTTCCTCTTTTTTCACTTGTTGCTGCCGCTGTTTGGCTCGGCGGCGGCTGGCGGGCGCGGAACACAAAGAGCGGCGAAAGAGGCGGAACCAAGGAAGAGTGAGGCGGCGAGGGAGAGAGAGAAAACTACAGCCCCTTCTTATGCTTATCCTATTAATGAAAAATTGCAATTTAGTCTCAAATTCCTTATCTCCTTATAAATAGGTCCAAAACTCTTCACACATAAGTCCAAATCTCTTTATTATAAACCCAATTCAGATTTAATAAATTCTATTCCATAACTCGAGTTGCTATAAATTATAAAAGTAATTCAATTTTAATGAAACATGATATCAAAAATAAAAATTAGTACCTGGATATCACACCTACTACATCTCAAAGTCGATCAAAACGCAATAAGGTATAGTATTATTTTGATGTTAGTTCTAAACCGATTATTAGCGCAGGTAAAATTGAGTACGTAGCCACTTGCAAATTATATAAGAAATAGTATGTGTACAAACCTAGAGGAACAGGTGGTGGAACATGCACGTTCAAAAATATCTAGTTTGATTTCACAAATTTGATACGAGTACTTGATAACCAATAAAACTCAAGGCTTTGCTGACCCAATTGAATCTTATCATGAGTTCTACACCATGGACTTTTTGAAATGATCGACATAGAAACGGACTAGTATGTTTTATAGTCAGAAGGTAGATTGGAGCGAAAACATTTAAAGGTAGATTGGAATTGATCAGGTGTGATGTAGACGAATTATAAAATAAAAATTTATTTAAACACAACTATAAGTCATATTAATAGTAAATTAAACTGAGTATCACTTATTATATATATATTTCACATCTCACAAAATTCTTTTACATTTAAAACTAAACTATCAAAACTATTTTCCTAACCAAAGATATTGCAGTTTTTATATCATTATCTACATTGCATTTTATTCTACACAAAATTAAAAACAATAAACAAAAGGAAATACTACTCGGCGTTGCCTTCCTTTACTATCCCTTTTGTATCTTCATGTGCACCAAGTGATGAACCTGCCATAATAAGACAGGAGTCCGTTAGAACAGACTCAGTAGATAAAATAATATCCCATAAAATAAACAAACAGAATTAACAATACATCAAGACTGAACAGAATCAATATATACCACAAAACAAAAATAGAATCAAGGAAATTTATCTCCATTACGACAAACCTTATTATACAAAATATACTTGTTATGTTATATACTAATTATCAAATTCATGATTACTTTTATAAATTTAATAATTCAATTTATTTCATTTTGGGCCCTAGGTTTCTCAACTAATCACCTCAAATGCCTTGGTCATTTTAGAGATCGTCAAATCCTCGTAACCTTTTCAAATTACATCATGGTACACCGTCACGTCAATTATCATTAGGATCCTTTCTCAATAGCTTTCATTAGCCATTTTTATGAAGTCGTCACCCCATCAGCCCAAAAGGGCATTGGACGCTGTCGCGTCAACATCATATAATTCAAGCTCGTGCTAGGCATATGTGATTGCTTGTGAGAAACCTTTATTTAATTTCAATTTCTGCCTTTAAAACAATACTTACATAACAAGATACAAAATCATTTAATCACCTAAATCTCATAGATTTCACATTTTTCTTTAGAGTCCAATTTAACAAAATAACCACAAAGCTCAATAATGCTCGTGCAATTTACAACTCATTATATTACTCAACTATAATATAATAGCCACATTTTCTAAACATAAAAATTTACCAATTATTATTCAAAAACCTCAAAATTTAATAAAAATAATTAACATAATAGAAAAAATTCATCTACCTTTTTTGCACTATGATTTGAGTAAAATGGTGAAGTAGAATTATGGATTTCAACTAATTTTTCTTCTTTTCCTTCTTCTTCTTTTCTTTCTTCCTTCTTTTTCTTCTTCTCTCCAATCACGGCAACAAAGGAGGGTAGGAGGCTGTTGCTGCTATTTTCTCTCCCTAGCCTTCCTCTTCTTCTTCCCACTCACAACAACAAAGGAGGGCTGCTACTGTTGCTTTCTCTTCTCCCTGGCCTTCCTTTCCTTCTCCTTCTTCTTTCACCTGTTACCGCTGTTTGGCTCGGCGGCGACTGGCGGGTGCGGAACACAGAGAGCAGGCATGAGAGGCAGAACCGAGGAAGAGAGAGAGAGACGGTGAGTGAGAGAGAGAGAAAACTGCAGCCCTTCTTATGCTTATCCTATTAATGAAAAATTACAATTTAGTCTCAAATTTCTCACCTTCTTATAAATAGGTCTAAAATCTTCACACTTAAGTCCAAATTTCTTTATTATAAATCCAACTCAGATTTAATAAATTTCATTTCATAATTCGAGTTGTTATAAATTATAAAAATAATTCAATTTTAAATAAACATGATATCCAAAATAAAAATTGGTACTTGGATATCACAATCTGGTTGGTAAATTGGGTTTTAATTTAAGTATAATTTATATTCTAATTTGGATCCAGGTGATTGATTAAAGAAAAAGACAATATTTGATTAGATTTGAATAAAAATCAATTTTATGATTAAGTATGTGAAAAAAGGAGAGATTTATGTTTATTTTTATATGTGAGCTGAATAGAAAAGAAAAGCTATATTCTTCATCTTAATATAAATAGGAGTCTGCAACTGTTTGGAAAGAAGATAAGTATGAGAGTAGAAGAGTGGGGAGAAAGTAAAAATCACAATTGAGGTAAGATATGTGATCTCTTCCTTGTGAAGTTGAGGAAATTATTAAGGTTGATCCTTGTATGTTTTAAGACAAGTGAAATAATGAATCGATAGGACAAAATAAAGTAAGATATATAGATCTTTGCATTTAGTCAATAAGATCATGGTAAATGAATTTTTATTATATCATGAAGTTGAAAAGTTTTAGTGATATATTATCCTTACAAACTTGATGTTTATTTTTTGATATGAAGAATGATTATGTCATGCATGATAAATATGATATGTTATATGATCGTTTCATTTAATGTTTATAATGTGACAAAAATTATGGAATTAGGTTTTAATATCTGATGTGGAATATATATGTTATATTGGAAGAATGAGCATGTTATACGTGAAGAATATGATAATTAATACGTATATTTTATTTGATATTGGTAATACCATAATAATCAAGAAGTCAGGATTTATGATATGAAATCTAAATATTATAGTTAAGTTATTAGTTGTTACAAAGAGACCATTGAGCAAGTAATGAAAGAAAAGATATTTGCATTCATGATTTGAAGACAATAATAATTACTTAAAGGTAGGTTTCTCACAAGCAATCACACATGCCTAGCTCGAGCTTAAATTATATAATATTGGCGCGACGGTGTTCAATGCCTTTTTGGGCTGATGGGGGTGACGACTTCCATAAAAATGGTTAATGAGAACCATTGTAAAAGAATCCTTATGATAATTGACGTGACGGCGTCCCGTGATGTAAATTCGAAAGGGTTACTCACGGGGAGGTGACGATCTTTAAAGTAACTGAGGCATTTGAGGTGATTGGTTGAGAAACCTAGGGCCCATAAATGGAGTTATTCAGTTCTAGTAAAGGCATTTATGATATTAATTCTAATGTATAATATAAAAAGTATATTTTGCATATTGAAATTATTATAAAGAAGATATTGATTTTGTTTCTTGTCTAATTCTAAATACATGAGATTTATTCAGTCTGTATGCAGTGTTAAGTTGATAATTATTATTTGAGGTATTGTTTTATCTACTGAGTCTGTATTAACAGACTCCTGCCATTTTTCGTGGCAGGTGTGGCACTAGAGGAATCACGGGAAAAGTGAAGAGAAATTAAAGGTCCGGCAAGTGATTTTAATTATATGTTGTCTGTTCTAAAATTGTTAAAAAAAATGTAATGTCTGGCGTCCGTGTAACCAGGACGTCACAACTATGTTGTTTACACGAAGTCTAAAATTCAAAGGAGTTGACTTTACTAAGGATTTTCATCAGACTTATGATGCCTATCCTTAATAGCAGGCTTCTATGCTCTTGATACGCTATTTTACAAACTTAATGAACTAGGTATAGTGATGTTAAAAAAGGATCATAAGTGGGTAAGTCCCAATTCTACAACTGGACAAAACCAATATACAAAGTTTAAGGTAACTGGGTTGGTTGAAACAACTCACCTAGAATCTATATTCCGTGATTCCCTTGATTTATTGGAGTGTCCATAAAGGGAGAACCCATGGCTCCAAACTGATTACTCTTTAGCTACTTATTCAGCTAACTTAAATCAATTAGGCTCCATTTGTCTAGGAGTTTTAAATTAACCTGGTTTAATTTTAACCAGGCATATCACATCACACATAAAATTTAATATAAAAAATTAAATTTATTTCACATCCTACAACACATATTACTAAAATAATAACTAACTTATATCACATCCCTCACATATTCCAACATAATAACTAACTTTATATCACATCGCTCACATATCCCAACATAATAACTAACTTTATTTCACATCATTCACAACTTTTAATAAAAAAATATCTTTATCCAAATTTAATTTTAACCTTCTTAAATTTAACCTTACAAACAAACAGACCCTTAGGTCCATAGTTGAACCCTGAATGATGGAGCTATGAGATCTTAATATGGCTCTTCCTCCGTTTATCCATCTAGGTGTGTTGTCTTACTTGGTTTGGGTAAGTCGACTCTGTCCTTAATCTGATGAAGAAATGTGTAATTAACTACAAATGCTTGTCTGTTGGATGCCTTCGATTCTCAGATCTTTGAAGTATTAGGGTTAAGTTCTCTAATGGTAAAAATCTATTCAAATCTATCTCAAAGGCATGTTTCCATGACAGTCGAATTAGTCCGACACACTCATCGACACTTTATCCTATTGGTGGTGCACAAAATACTCAAACTTGTAGTCCTCTACTGCAACTTATTTATATGCGATCCCTTTAGTCTCTAGAAAATCTCATCTTTAATCACTTTTTTTCAACTTCTCAAAACTTCATCTAGCTATTGTCCTCCCCCTGGTTAAAATGTCGGTCGGGTTTAGTGGGCTAGAATTTTGATAACGATAGCACTTAAGGAAATAGTGTTTTCACCAGTAATTCCTTTCATGAAATGGTGTCATATAAAATACAGATTTATTTTATTCTGTGGAAAATTCTTTTCGTTATTCCTTGCTTTTTTTCTTAATCTCATGCTCCTCATAAAACTGGTCGTAATTGGAATTTTGCTGCGAATTTGGAATTCTGAAATGAAGTCCAGCCCATATGAATGACTACATTTTTTTTTTTATAATATGAATGGCTACAATTTGAAATATGAAGTTTGAAATCTACCTCGGGTTTGGTTGACCCATAAAGGATCGACTCAATCTAATATCTGTTAATACATATATCCCCATCCTCTCACACATGTAATTACTCAAAAAGTCTTTCACCACAAAATCAACTACTTAAATAAAATATAAATGCAATTCCACTTAATTATTTAAGTGACAGGCTACATACACTACTTCGAGTCAGTGCTGGTCTTGTTGCTCCTACATCACATGCCATGGTCACTGATGAGTGACTACCATAGCAATTTGTGATGAGAAACTTGAAGCCCTTTCAAGTCATTCTATCTAAAATATATTTACCTTGTTTTTTGTGTATAATGAATTTTAATGTTTTAAATTATGGTTTTAGTTTTGCTTGATTAGTGGTCCCTAGCTGATCACTACAATTTTGAGATTCAATATTTTCCCATTTTGGGCTCTCAAGCCTCATGTAGTATGGCTGTCCCTCTTTATAAAACTTCAATAATTCTTAGTGTATTGTATAACTTCAAAACGTATGCTTCTTTTACCATGTTTTCTGAATAACTGAGGTGCTATGTCACGAGCTGCTTCTGATTTCTACATCTTTTCTTGGTTATTTTTTACATAGCCAGCAGTGCTACATTTATGTCTTTATAGACATGTAATTTCTTTTATTTTTTTATTTTTTATTGGCAGGTTGAGGCAGAAGAACAGCCAGAAATTTCCGATTTTTATGCAGTTTCAGCAGTGCCATATTTTGTCTTATGTAAGGTTAGTGTATTGCAAACTTATGAGATATAATTTCAGCAGTGATATTGCCATTTGTTAGGTTAGCATATTGCAAACTTATGAGATATCTAACACTGACAATCCCTAAATCGTATGTTCATGGTGCATTTTGATGCTATGGTTTCTTTGTCCTTTTCTTGGGTCAATATGTCTTTTGGTGCTAATGAGTTCTAAGTGTTGCTTTTGTGGTCACGAAGAACTGAAGAAGGAAGCAATTAGTCATCATCGTCAACGTTGTCCTTAAGTAACTTAGGGATGGTTTCATAATGCGGACACTTATGGAGTCTACTATCATCAGGTTTATTAAAGATGCTTCTAAGTCAATTCTACACTTGCTATTTGGTTAGATTGAATGTTATTAAATTAGTTGAGTTATTAAATTAGTTGGGTTGAGTCGGTTTAGTTATGGTTGCTCAACTTTATTTGATTAAGTTAATTAATTTAAATTTGAGAGTACTTATTTATTATTTAATTTTGGCTTGAATTTAGGAATTTTATTTAAAAATTTAACTTTGTTTAATTTTAAAATCAGATTTTGTTTAGTCTCACCTCGCTAAATTAGTATTGGGGCATTGGAGATCTTATTTGTAGGACCAGAGTTTGTTCTTTTTTTTATCCAATGATTTTTGGAATTAAATCTTGATTCATAGAATTAAATAAATTCTGAAAGGAAAGGCAGAGGACCAGGATGAAAATTCCTGTTAAGTCAAATTTTCTTTTCTTTCTTTCGTCTTCAAAACTATAACTGTTGTTGACATTCCGCATCAATTTTGATATCAAAAGCAAGTTCCACCTCCGCTTCCATAACACTATTGCATGTCTTTGTTCTTCTCACTTTATTGTCATGCCTTCTTATCTCTATCATGTCTCAATTTAGCCTCAGGCATTCAGACGGCATGCTAGCCCTTGCGCACATGCAAACGGTTAAACCTTGTGCATGAGCGTGGACCGCCAATCACCATGCATGCACATGAACCGAAAACCATTTGCATGCTCTAGACTATTTGCATGTATGTGGACTCTCCATCACACGTGCAATGGTTCAGCCAACCTTTGCACGTGATCACGTGCCGAGTCCTCCACTTGTGCTATCATATGTGAACTCCTTCATACACAAACCCAGCACCGGTTAAGCTTCTACACTCAATTCCTGCACTGGCTCCATCATTGCATTCTTGTGCCCATAAGTGGGGCGAAGAAAAAACCTTATTAAAATTTCATAGTTCCATTATCCTAGACTCAACCAGTGTACTTGATTCATTATAGACAACCATTTAAAAGGCTACAAAACAGCCTTTGAAGAACCATGAATTACATCGTCCACGAACATTCTAATGAATTCAGATGGAACATGAAGAGTCAATCCCAGTTATGTTGTTTTCAACCGATCTGGCCTACTCAGGTTTCCTATAATAGCTTAGCCAAGTTATGAAATCTAGGTTTGATTGCTTGTAATCTTTTTTGGCATCTCTTAATTAAACTCATTAACTTTGTCGGGTAGTATTCCTAAGAGCTTGGCAGTGTGCTATTAAGGGATAAGCATCATAAGTCTAATGTACACTTTAAATGAAATTAATTGTCCCTTAGAACTTACATTCTATTAGGATAAGAGCATAATAGCATATCAAGGGCTCGAAAGCCTATTGTTACTCTGAGTTTTGGTTATGACAACTTATTTTAAGACACGAGGGCTTGTCATCGAGATTTGAAGACGTTAGTGATACATATTCAAGGGTGTAGAAGGTTGCCACTATGGTATGGAGTTGTGCAGCATAGCACGGGCATAGAGGCTTGTTGTTAGATTAAGTTGAACTTCGACAACAATTTTAGTGGGGTATGATTTTCTTGTTAAGGGTTTGGATACTGACATTTTAGGGGCATGACAGCCTATCATTAAAGGTTTGGTGTGATGACGTTTCAAGGACATAGTAGCTTGTCATCAAAGATGTGAGCTATAAAAATATAGCAAGGGTTTGAATGCTTGTTGTCAAGATTTTCGATTGTGACACCATGATAAGACCCATTGGGATAAAGAGTTTTCTATGGTGACTTCACTTGGGGATTTGGATTTTGATTTGAACGGATGGCAACATAGTAGAAGGCATGGTTGCCTACTTCCAAGCTTTAGGTTAAAACGTTGCCAAACTCGCTGGGGGTAAAGGAATTGCCTTATTTGAAGAGAGTTTTTAATTTCTATGAAAGTTAATTTGGCTCAATGTTGTGGATTCAATTTGATGATTTTCTCCACTGGAGGTCTAAGAAGCACGGACACGACACGGACACGGGACACGACACGACACGGACACGGGGATACGTCAATTTTAAAAAAAATAAGACAACACTTCTAGGACACGTAAAATAAATAAAATTATTTATTTTCTAGAATTTTAATAAAAATAAAAGAAACTATAAATTGATCAAATATATGTGATAGTAAAATTATAAAAAGTTAAATGCATTTAACAGGACTAATCAAATATGAAAACTATAATATTCATTCAGAAGAGTTTCGACACCCTTGTCTCCAACCATATCCATTTTGATAACATACTTCCATAATGGGGTGGTGTCATCAAAAGAATATTGTGATTCTTGTGATGATGTTGTTTCTGTATTCATCTACGTATAGATTAACAAAAATAAATAACTATAAGTTCATAGAAATTAATTATATATTAAATTAATAATGATATGACAAAAAAATTTAAAAACATGGAAGAGAAGAAGAAAGTGAAGAAGGTGAAGGAGAAGCAGGACGAGACAAAAACAGTGAATAAAGGAAAAAAAACAGAGAACAAGAATAAAAAAACACAAAAAAGAAGAGGAGGAGAAGAAGAAGACGGAAGAAGAAGAAGATGGAAGAAGAAGAAGACGGAAGAAGAAGAAGACAGAAGAAGAAGAAGACGAAAGAAGAGGCAGAAGAAGAAGACGGGAGAAGAAGAAGAAGACGGGAGAAGAAGAAAACCAGAGAAGAAGACGGAAGAAGAAGAAGACCGAAGAAGAAGAGGCAGACGGAAGAAGAAGAGGCAGAAGAAGAAGAAGAGTCCGAAGAAGAAGAAGACGGAAGAAGAAGACGGAAGAAGAAGAAGACGGAAGAAGAGGCAGAAGAAGAAAACCAGAGAAGAACAAGGAGAAGAAGAAGGTAGAAGAAGAAGGAAATGCAGACCGCGACGGGAGAGGCGACTGCCGGCGAGAACTGGCGCTGCGACCAGAGAGCGATTGTGAGATGACCGCGACGGAGAGAGGGAGGATACACGCGGAAAACCTAGGGCAAAACATTCGAACCGGTTTTTTGGAAAAATTAATTTTACTTTTTGTTAAAATTTAATTAATTAATAATTGAGCAGTGTCCAAGTGCCTTGCAAGTGTCCTAAAAGTGTCCAGCTGTGTCCTAGAAGTGTCCAGCCGTGTCCAGAAGTGTCTTAGAAGTGTCCAGCCGTGTCCTAATTTTTTTTTTAAAATTAAAATAATTGGACACGTGTCCTGCCGTGTCCCGCCGTGTCCGACACCGCCACGGCTACTTCTTAGAAGTGTCCGTGCTTCTTAGCTGGAGGTTCATGATGCATATTAGGAAAGTAGAGTTCAATAATATTTGATGTTTCCATTTTGCTTGGCAAAATTGAAAGGACTTGATAGGGATTTGATTGGGTTGAACAAAGAAATACTTGAATGATGAGATTCCCTCAGTGATTTGACTTTGGAATTTTGAGTTGTGTGTAGCTCTTTGATTTAATTTGGATTTGATAAAAGATTTGGTTTGATGTGGAAGAGCCCCATCCATTCAAGGCACTGAACTTACAAGTGTTCACTTCAACACTCATCCAATGAAAGAATCTTGTAAAAAAATTTGAGGTAAAGGTTGCAAGTGTCCGAGAAAGGGAAGGTCTTCTTGTGTTAGGGTATGAATTATAGTACATTTATCACCATTCATCTACAAGTAGTCACTTCTACATACTCTAATGGAAGGATCTTCTTGTAGAGATTTCCATCATAGGATAGCTATGAAACACTGATATTTCATGAAGTCTAATGTATTTATATTGTGTTCATATCAAATATTGATACTTCCTAATATATATCTGATATGTCACGTTGCGTATCAATTTTTTATATTTATTTTTTAATAATTCGATATTTTTTCATACTTTCCAATACTTTTAATTAGAGAAACAAATGTCAGAACGGACGATCCGGCTCACACGATAAAAAAAAAATCTCATATATAAAATATAACTTATGCATAAACTCAAATGTTAAAATTTGAAAAGCAATATGAGAGCTTCATGCATGCTATTGTTTTAGTAGCAAAAATTAATTTAGTACCGCAAGCTGTTGTATCCTCTACTTTAGCTGATCCATTTTCATGGTCTTATAGACGTCAATGATGTTACTGCTTTTTCGATCTTAACTGATATATTGTTATAGCTTCTGTTGGGTGTCAATTATGCTTGTTCTTTACCTCAGTTGAGCTCGTATTGTCGATTGTACTCGTGCTTCATAGTACAATAATAACTCCTTCGTTTCTACCTTGAATGGCTACGGGTTGCCTTCAAGTTTTGAGGGAGCAAGACGTACGTTGTCTGCTTCCTTTTCTTCTATTTCTTCCACATGATTGTGGTTGTTTCTATTCTCTTCTACATGTTTGGAGACGTACGGACGTCGTCTCCAAACTGATTCAATTCAAATTTCTAACTCTGCAAATAAACTTCATTTGCTAAGCATGCATAGGTCAATGAGTCAATATTCAAAACTATCTAAAAAAGGAAGAGACCAAAAAGAAAGACATTACTTTAAACAAAAACTGGAGAATACTTGAGATTCTTATTTTGCCATCCTTCAGAAAAGGAAAGACGCTTCCAGGTTTTTATAAACATGTTTCCTAAGTTACAATTTTTCATATAGGGAAAATTTAAGTCATTAAGTCATGAACCTATGGTTGAATTCATGGAGACTCACCTGTGATTGTTGTCATATGTATTTTAGCCACAAGATTTTCCATCCTCCCCTTACTCCTAAAATTTATAGGTGTAATGAAAATCATGTGTATTGAGTGGCTCGCCATCTGAAACTGTCACTGTTTTCCTGTTATTAAATTCAATTGTCTTTCTTAGTTATTAAAAAATTATTTAGCTGGTAAAACAAACAAATAAGCTTCAGCCAAGCAAAGCTGCATTGAAGCCTTTATTAAGGAGCAATTAATGAACTTGTGCCATGATTATACGGTCAAAGGTATAGATGAAAAAATTTTGCAAGCCCTAAAGATGTACCATAGAATACAACCTTTTCACCAAGGTTGATGAGACCCAAGCAGAAACGTGAAAACTAGGAATTCACAACCTAATATGCTTCCATTATCTTCTTCAGCTGGCTCAAGAAGAATCCTATAGCAACACCAATGACCAATTTTTGATGTTGTACCACTAAAAATCTTGCAAGCGTCCACGAGCAAGCTTGTTCTTCAGCTCAGGAGTTCACCATCCAAAATTGCACAAGCCACACCACCCATGCAAGTTTGATGTACCGCAAGCTCATACGAGCACAACCAGCAACAGCCTAAGCTCACATGCTTGAGCTTCAATAGTTCAAATGAGCCACACGTGTATTCAGTACCAAGCTCTCCTCAAGTAATGGCAAAGCATGAACATGCCTCTTGCCTATGGCTTGCAAGACCATGCAGACATTGTTATGGACGTGCTAGGAATCTAAGCTAAAATTACATTAAGGATAGATCACACCAGAAGGCTACAAGCTTGAACAAAATAATGCAATTAATCATTTAGGTTCCATTTGGAAACCAGAATCACACCACTGGATCGGCTCAAGGTTGGTTATCCTAAGAAGGCTGCTAAACATTCAAGTATTCAACTATTTATCAACTGAAGCTTGATCTCACACCCAGCAGGTGAATAAAGACCAATTAACCCTCACAACCTTGAGCCACCCATGATATGGCTTAAGAAGAAATCCATCTCTCACGTGCTGACCGATTTTTTGCTGCTCCCTTCTTTTTCTGTCTATGCTTCCTCTGCTTCTATTGATGATCCATGCATGTTTTTAATGCATACCTGACACTTTCGAGTAAGATTAACTCCCTTTTTCCTTCTATTATTTCCTGTAATAAGCCTCAAATATCTATATACATTCACCTTGCAAAGTCTTGTATCTTAACCTATTGGTCCTGATTTTATCTTATTAATGCTTATATTGTTAGAATTTGGTAACTGATAGGGCGCAATGGAAACAAAGGATTCATGTAGCCGACCCCACCTAGTGGGATTAAGGCTTGGTTGTTGTTGTTGTTGTTGTTGTTGTAATGCTTATATTGTTAAGTGTTCAACGGTATAATTTATATTGTTAGTGGTCACCAGTTTTGTTGAAATTGTTCATGTTATTAATGTTTATCCAGTAATTATGCTATTCTTTATGTTGTTGGTAATTATAGGTTGTGTCAATATTGTTTTTTTTATTGGTTCTATTTGGTTAGAGGAAAAAAACATTGAGAAAAAAATTCTTCAAAATATGCGTATAATAGAAAATAAAGTTAGTTATTGTGTGGAATATGAAATAAACTTGATTGATATATTTAAAATTGAATGGGATGTGAAATAAATTGCAATATTTAAAGTGTGTGCGTGATTGGATGAAAAATAACTTTTCAATGTTGTCATTATTGTTAAATGATTGGAGAACAGTCTAGCCATGGAAATTCCAAAAATAGCCTCCAACCAATTAAGGCCTGATAGTACCTTCCTTTGGCTTCGAGGTTTCATTCTCCTCCCTCGAATCCGATCAATCTATTATCATTTGACCTGATTTTGTCCGCCCAGAACCTGGGCTAGATCACTTCGAATTGTCTCCATGCTATTAGGAGTTCGAATTTGATGAAAAAATGTGGAAGAAACATCACCATCTCGCAGATGCTATGGGTAGGCCTCCTTAGGATGGTGTTGTAGCCTAATGGAGCGTAGATGACGGTAAAAGTAATCATATGTGTCACCTTAGATTTGTATCCAAAGGCAACAGGAAAGTCAATGAAGTACAATAGAAGTGCCTTTTCTCCGAAAAGCACTGTGAGATTGTAATCACCGTAGATGTTCATTTGCAAAAAAATCTTTCAAAAAGAACATCAGCAGAAGTACATGTGTCAATCAGGACCCTCCTTACATCAGAAGTATCGATCTTGAGAGTTAAAACGATGGGGTCGTCAAAGAAATTGTCCTGCTGATGCATATCTTCTGAGAAGATGATGGAGACTATTGATGCAGCTCTTCTTGATATGTTGCCAACAACGGCAACTCTTCTTCTTCGAACCCTTGGAATGTACTTGAAGATCATGTCGATGTGGGTCACGTCAGATGATTCAGGTGTTCTAGCATCATCCCCTTGAATTTTCTTGGTCTTTCTTCCATCACAGTTGTCCTCAACAAGTTGCTTCTTGGCCTTTGTTTCTTCCAAGAACTTTAGTAGATGCCTCGTATCAATGAGCTTATCAATCTCAGCCTACAAGGATGACATTGAAACAAACAGTGCCTATACTTGCGGCCTTAGGTGCAATAATCTTTGGATTATGTTGGGAGGGGGATTCGAATTCTTTTGGCAAAGCAGCGATAAGACCTTCCCTAGTCGTCATTACATATACTTATGAGATGCTCATGTTCAATGGATGTTGAGATTCATGCCTCGACTGAATATTTCATCTCTACCTTTTTAACTTAATATTTCTTGATTAGGTCTTGTACTGTCTTGTAATGAAATTTTTTTCATTGTTTGCTCAAATGCCTTTAATCTCAGAGGATTGGATTGTAATTAAACCTAAGAAGGAAAAGAAAAGTTTCTATGGGTGAGTTACTTGCAGATTAAAGAAATCTTGAGATTTCAGCGACACGCCGTAGCAACAATCACATTTTCATAGCAATTGTTGCTCTTCATCGCATTTGGTATGCTAGAAATGGCCAAGTTCATTGAAAACCTTATTTATCCCTGACAACGATGGCGTCTCAAGCTATTCTTTTCGCCTCCAACTATTCATTCCTCTCCAGCTTGGGGAACAGAAATCCCATGAGCCACTTAGGTTTCGGTAACCCTTTTTCTCTTTTTTTCTTTTTTTTTTAATAAAACCCTTTCTCTTTTGGATCTCCTTTGGAATTGGATTAAAGTGAATTTTGTTGGCCTTTAGGCCTTCCCAAGAGGGGGTGAATTGGAAAAAAAAATTTCGAATAAATTGTACTTATGAAAACAGCAGGTAAAATACGTGCACAATCAAATATTCAAAATAGAGAGAAACAAGTTAAAGTTAGAACGAAAATAGGTTAAACAGAGTACCAAAAAGCAGATTGGTCAATCTTACCAAATAGACCGGATGAACTTGAACAGTGTAGAAAACAGAAACAAAAAAATCAGTTGATTTGGGCAAATAGACTAAAACAGCAATATCAACACAAAAATAACTCAGAACAAAAAAAAGTGAGAAATATGATTTAGATACTATATAAATCAATTTTATTAAAGAAATTTGAGCTTATTTTTAAGTTAAAATTAGATTTAATAATTTATGTATTGGTCAAATTTTACCGCATTAGGAAGGAGAGAAAAATACACAAGCAATTTATAGTGGTTCGACTTCCCGCCTAGTCCACTCCCCACGCTCCTCAAGTGGGATTTCAATCTACTAGCAAACCGGCTTTTTAACGGGAACTAAAGCCAAACAAACTCGATTACAATCTCACCGGCTTTTTCTAAGAACCAAAGCCGACCAAATCGTACAAACGCACTGGCTTTTTTTAGGAACCAAAGCTGACCAAACCTTACAATGAATTTTTGTACGGGAAAAATTCTAACCCACCTACTTTCCCACTTAATGGGAAAAACTAAACACCTCCAATAAAGGAGAGAACAAGAGAAAAAAGTGAGTTGCTAGTCTAGCTAGCTAACGTTACAACTTAAGCTCAAGAAGAAAATTACACAAGGAGCTTTATACACGTAGAGATTTGCCAAGAGAGAAAACTCGAGAAAACCGAAAACGAGTTACCAACAACTCGTTTAAAAACTGAAAGAAGCTAGTTGATGCGGGACGGAAAACGATGCCAATGATATTTTATATTTATATTTAGCAAAATTAATTAACAAATTATTTTAATTAAGAGAAAAATATTTTCTAGATAAATTATATGATAAATAAGATTTTGAATCTCGTAAATTAAGATATTTTAAAATTAAATTAAATTGGATCGTATGATAAATAAGAATTTATCAATTTAGATTAGGGCGTCAATTTAAATTCAATAAATCAGATCCGAGGTTCAGAAATTTAGGACAGACGTCTCACAGTTAACAAGAAATATCGGGTCACACAATTAGAGCGAACTTAATAATTCAAGTCAAGCGAACAATTTGTGTTGAAATCAAATAATCAGTTTAGTTGTGTTCGGAAAAGAATTTACCAGTGACGATGATGATTAACTGATCTGATCGAGTACTGGCGATGCGCGGGCAAAAGCGCAAACAGCGCGCGGGCGCAAGCACAGGCGCTCGAGCAGGCGCGCAGATGGGCGCGCGGGCAGGCAGGCGCACTGGCAGGCGGCTGTGGTCGTGGCGGCAAGCGCGAGCTGGCAAGGCGCGCGCGGGTGGGCAGGCGTGTGGGCAGGGCAGGGCGTGCTGGCGGCGCGCGGTCTGGCAGGCGGGCCGCGGTGGGCATGCACGTTGGCGGCGCGCGGTTGCCTGCGGCCCGCAGACGGACTGGTGCGCAGTCGGGCGGGCGCGGGCGCGTTGGCAGGCTGGCGGCGCGCGGGAGAGGCGCGCGCTCAGGCTCGCCGACTTTCGGGCAGGTGGGCGGAGCGGGGCCGCGGGGCAGGCGGGCTGGTGCTCGGTCAGGGGGGCGGTCGGGAGCGCGGGCAGGCGTGTGGGCGGGCGCGTCAGACGAGTCTAGCGAAACTGTACGGCGCTGCGAGCGGAGCGAACTTCGGAGGTAGGTGTGCGCAAAGATTTTTTTCTCTTTTTTTTTTGAAAAGTGGATAACTAGGCTAATTTGAGGATTCTCACCAAAGGCTAACCCTACCCATTCCTTTACCGGAATATTGATCCCTTAACCCGGATTTAGGCTCTGAGAAAACTCAAACATCATTTCATTCATCAAAACACTCTATTTTACAATGCAAGGCGACCTCTTTATATAGAGAGATCTTACGTAGAAATTTGAAAATACAATATTAAATGCAGAAAATAAAATACCAAATAAATAAAACCAATATGGAACTAAGTCTATTACAATAAAATAAAATCAACTCCAAATGTGGTGAGTCTTCAAATCTTCCAAATATGCTCTGAATCAAATTAAATCAAATCAAATCTAAATAAAGCTAATATGAAAATCTCTATTAGCTTTAATTAATTTGAATTTGAATTTTGATTCAGTCCATAACGTCATCCTAGCCATCCAATTCGATGCTGATCTGTGTCCCCACCAATTCTCCCCAGGTGGGAGGAACTCGACCCCGTCGAGTATGAGTCATGCGGCTCATGTGTCTTCGAGTGGGTCAGATCAGTTGTAACCTTTAAGCTTCCTGAAATGATAAAATTCTCCACCGAACCAAATATCACTGATAATTGAATTCTATTAAAATTACTTGCTTAACAAGTTTATTCAATTAGCTCTAAATAATTATTGAGGTGGATTTTAGCTGTGGACTCTCGTGGGTAAAGCTACACTCAAAGGGAACAAGAGGCTATTGCTTCACTAGGTATTACTGTTGGGTCCTGATAACCAATAAATCGAAAATATTAAAAGTATCAATTATTCCCATGATCTAATAATAATATTCAAACTTATTCAGTTGACCCAATTTAAAAAAATTTTAAAATAAATTAAATTAGAGATTTAATTATCTTAAATTATCATAATAAAATATTTAAAAAAAATTTCTACACTTAATTATAATAGCTCACCATTAATTTTACTGATTTCATTTATTTTATATAAATAAAGAAACTGACACATGCAATGAACTAAAACAAAATGCAAATACAAATATTGACTAAACTCAAACCTACGATATTAAAAAAAAATATATGTAAACTAGATTTATGACCTTACTAAAGCTTACGGGATAATTAATTCTGATTATAGAAATATGGAAAATAGGTTAGAGTCACGAGAGATGCGGTTCCTAATAGGTGCCATAAAGTTCTCCAGAAATATCTGGCGAACCGTACAGCACACCAGTTAGATGTTCGCGTAGCCAATTACTCAGTTTCATGCGCAATCTGCCTACATTGGTCTATAGGTGTCGAATTTTTACTAAATCGAGGATATGCATAAGTATACTTAACTAAATCAAACCTATTGACCTCAGAACGACCGTGACATATAATCATCTCAATATGATCGATAGTGTTATCACCACAATAAGATGATTTAGTAGCCTCTATCGAATCTATGATCTGCTCTTCTTTATGACTCAGCTCTATGATTGTTTTCTCAATTTGACTTTCAACTTCTATCCTATAGCTATCTTCCTTCGTGCATCTCATCCTCATACTTTTCGTACTCTTCGGCTAAACCAGGATCTGCTATCTAAATGGATATAGGTAAGGAATCAAGTTCCAATGCTTCAGGAAGAATGAAGGTCTCCGTGGAGAACTCATTCAAAGCTTCTTTCACGAAGAAACTAGATTGATCACCTATAGTCTCAATAGGTCTGGCAATGAGAGTAGGAATTGGAGAAAATGGTACTAATCTAGGCTCATGTTGTTTAGGTGATAAGCTCGGTCAACATAGCTTCTAATTTGAGATACATGTGAATGGGGAAGCTAGACCTAGTGGGCATATGCAAACAAAAATAAATATGCCTAAATGCACTCTATTCAAACCATGCTCTGATACTAAGTTGATGCGGGACGGAAAACGATGCTAATGATATTTTATATTTATATTTAGCAAAATTAATTAACAAATTATTTTAATTAAGAGAAAAATATTTTCTAGATAAATTATATGATAAATAAGATTTTGAATCCCGTAAATTAAGATATTTTAAAATAAATTAAAATTGGATCTTATGATTAAATAAGAATTTTAGACAATTTAGATTTAGTGGCGGTCAATTATTTCCATAAATCAGATCCGAGGGTTCAGGCAAATTTAGGACAAGTATCATAGTTATTCACAGTATGACAGACTTCGCGGAGTCACACAATTAGAGCAACTAATAATAATTCAAGTCAAGCGAATTAAATTTGTGCTTGCCAAATAATAATCAGTTTAGTTCGTGTTCGCGAAAAGAATTCTACCAGTGACCGATGATAACTTAGATCTATCAGTAGTACCTGGCAATGCGCGGCAAAGCGCAAACCGAGCGCGCGGCCGCGAAGCACAGGCGCTCGGTAGGCGCGCAGAATTGGCGGCCGCGGCAGGCAGGGACGCACTGGCAGGCTGGTGCGTGCGGCAGCGCCAGTGCAAGGCGCGCGCGAGTGGTTGAGGCGGGCAGGGGCAGGTGGCTGGCGCGCGGCGTGTGCCAGGGGCGGGCGTTGCCATGGCAGTGCGCTGTCGAGGCAGGCGCGCGCGGGCTTGCATTGCGTGGCCGCAGGCGGACTGACTAGGCGGACGGAGGCTGGGCGCGCGGCGCAAAGCGCGGGCGCGGCTCGAGCTCGCGACCTGATCGAGGCAGGTGGGCCCGGGGGCCTCGCGGCTAGGCGGGCTGCGTGCGCGGGCAGGCGTGTGGGCGGGCGCGTCGGACGAGTCTAGCGAAACTATATGGCGCTGCGAGCGGAGCGAACTTCGGAGGTAGGTGTGCGCAAAGATTTTTTTTATCTCTTTTTTTTTGAAAAGTGGATAACTAGGCTAATTTGATGATTCTCACCAAAGGCTAACCCTACCCTTTCCTTCACCGGAATATCGACCCCTTAACCCGGATCTAGGCTCTGAGAAGACTCAAACATCATTTCATTCATCAAAACACTCTATTTTACAATGCAAGGCGACCTCTTTATATAGAGAGATCCTATGTAGAAATTTGAAAATACAATATTAAATGCAGAAAAATAAAATACCAAATAAATATAACAAATATGGAACTAAGTCTATTACAATAAAATAAAATTAACTCCAAATATGCTCTGAATCAAATCAAATCTAAATAAAGCCAATATGAAAATCTCTATTAGCTCTAATTAATTTGAATTTGAATTTTGATTCAGTCCATAACGTCATCCTAGCCATCCAATTCGATGTTGATCTGTGTCCCCACCACTAGTTAAAAAAAAATTGTTTTCAAGAACTTGGAATGCTTAAGGAAGAATGTCTTCAAGTAAGAGCAAGAAAACTTCAAGAAAGTCTCAAATAATCTTTTTCCAAAACATAAGCTTGCTGATTTCAGAAAGGGGTGGCAATATATGACCCGACCCGTGAACTCGACCCGAACCCGACTTGCAAATTTCGGGTATAGGTCATGAATTTTGACCAATTTATTAAACGGGTCGGGTTCTGGTTGGGAATAATTGGGTCGGGTAGGGTTCGGTTTGGGCATTTATCAAAAAATACTCTATAAACGGGTCGGGTCGACCCGCCAACCTGACCAATTTATTAATCGGGTCGGGTTCGGGTCATGGATTTTGACCCATTTAATAAATGGGTCAGTTCGGATTGAAGCTATTTGGGTCGGATCGGATTTGGGTTAGACCCGACCTGCCAACCCATTTTGCCATCCCTAATTTCAGAGAACCCAAGTGCAGGAAACAGAAAAGAAAACCTGAAGTTGTTTGCCAGCAGAGAGAAAAATGCAGTTTCAGGTTTTTTGCTTGATTGCTAGCCAAAAGCTTCTGCAAATGATCACTTCTTCAAGAGTGTATACAGATTTTCGCTAGAGAAGAAGTTAGGGAACACTTAGAGCTTGAGAGTAGAGCTTAAAACACTTAGAAAAAATTCTGCAAGTGTATGTTGTGTAGTTCTACAGTTTGGACAGCAAGAAAAATTGATTTAGCTAAAGGAAAATGCCCTAAATTTAAATTAATCAATAAGAGATTGTCATGTGTCCATGTCCTACCCAAAGACCAATGAGAGGAAGACAAGTGGAGGGCATTTTGGATATTTTTTGGGCTAAAAAAGCAGTGAATAAGTTCCAGATTTTCTGGAAATATTTTTCAGAAAAAATGACAGCAAAAATAAGAGAGTTTGAGAGAAAAATTATAAAAATACTAATGTGTGCTTACTTAGTATGAGGACAAATGAAGGGATGCCAGATTGGATTATTTTGCCCTTAAAACATGCTAAAAAGGACCACCATATCTCAGCATAAGTACAAAAAATCTAAGCAAAAGGATATGGGTTGGAAAACATCAACTTAATGTTTCTTTTTTTGGAAAAGGACAAAATAGGAGAAAAATAAGGGCTTTGTGGACTTTTCATAAAAAGGGAAAAAATGACATTACAAAGCTTTGAAAATATCAAATAATGCCTTTTAACACAGCCAAAATAATGAAATAACGGTCAAATAAAATTCTGGGCGGACTCGGCTGGTCTGTCCAGGCCCAGCAGATCCAACCGGTCGATTTGGTAAAATTGACCGGTTGTGCAGTTTTGGCTTAAAAGGTGATATGTTTGAAAGATTTTTGGGCCACTTAAAGGATGAAATAAGATAACATTCTAGGCCTACTAATGCAAGTGAAAAGAAGGAAAAAACATCTAGAAAAAACGAGTAAAATCTCTTGGCAAACTAACGCGTTTACATTAAGTCCTATGAAGTATAAGGAAAAACAAATGGTGAGTTCCGCTTCACTTGGATTTGACAATATCTATCTTCTAACGGACGATTAGCTTGTTAAAAATATACTTAGAAGAGAATTAGTACTAAACCTAAAGTAATTGTGATCATCAAAATCAATGGGGTTCAATAAATTTTGATGGAGCGGTAAAGGACAGTCGCAAGGCGGGTGCAACTTTCATTGTTCAAGATCATTTGGGCTTCCTTGTTGAAGCCAAGGGCTTCAAACTTCATACTTATGCACCTAGTAATTGTGATCATCAAAATCAATGGGGTTCAATAAATTTTGATGGAGCGGTAAAGGACAGTCGCAAGGCGGGTGCAACTTTCATTGTTCAAGATCATTTGGGCTTCCTTGTTGAAGCCAAGGGCTTCAAACTTCATACTTATGCACCTATTGTCGTCGAGGAATTTGCTGCTATTAAAGCACTTAAGGCAATTCAACAATGGAACTACTATGTGGAAGGCTTTTAGATTGAAGGTGACCATCTGTCATCATTATTGATATCATTAAAGCATTTACGGAAAGGGGCCTACAAAACCTCTCCATTTTTATGTATATTTTGAAGGACTTTAAATCTTATAGGATCACACACATGTGTACATCCGCAAACAAAGCAGCCGATTTTCTAGGTTTCTTTGCTTTTTTTTAGGATATCACTTGGAGTGGGGGTATGTCCTTTCCAAATGAGTTTCGCATCCTTCTAGGTTATAATCCTCATTATACCTTTTGATGTTCTTTCATTTTTCCTTTAATACAAGTTGGGGTACGGCCAAATTTTAGGAAAGAAATCTTGAGTTTACTTATTTACATATTAATCGGCTAAATCATAAAATTTATATTATACGAAATCAAAGAATAATTGTTGTGAATTAATACTTGACAATTGATTGTAGTTTTTACATTCAAGCGCCTAATCATTTAATAGACTTTTCAAAATTTTCATTCCATGATAAATTGATCCACCTTAAATTGTAAATATCAGTTAAAAATACTTCATTATCAATTTTGTTAAATTTCACCATTATTATTTTTTAAGATTTGCTCAAATTTTTTAAGTTTCCCTCAAACAAAGATTGAATGACGCCTTTTTCTTTGAGTGAAACACCAGAAATGAGATGTTTTCAAAGATGCTGCTGACTTGTGCGTAATTTTAAGGGTCTGACTGTAAATAAATAGATTGAAGGGGTGTAATTCAACTAAAGTTTTTGCGTTGTATTGTAATTTACCATTTCAGATTTTTTTAGATTGTCTTCCAAATCTTCTAAATATTATGGATCGATCCTTTTCACTCCTATGCTTTATTTGGGTCTTAATCAGATGATTCAACATGCTCCCCCATCCCTCCCTCTCATCTTGGTCCTTTAATATATATATCAACGATAACATGTTGGTCAGAACTAATTTCTTCTCTGTTCAGTCAAGTGGGTTACAGTTGAGTACAGAGTCTAGTTCTGAACGGAAATTGTGACACTTCATAATGTGTTAACAAACACATTTTATCCTTATTAGGACGGAAGAACTTTTGACATACTTGAGGGTGCGAATCCATCTAGTTTGGCAAATAAAGTTGCAAAAATCGCTGGGTCTGTTGAAAATGTCAAATCTACTACACCTGCAAGTCTTGGGTTGGCAGCCGGTCCTACGGTTATTGAATTAGCGAAAGAGGTGGCAAAGCATAATGACACCTCTAAGACTGAAACCACTAGCTCTAGTCTGACAGATACATTAATGAAACAATTGCAACAGCTTGTCAATTCTCACCCAGTTTTCCTTTTCATGAAAGGAACACCCGATCAACCAAAGTGCAAGTTTAGCCGGAAGGTCGTTGAAATTTTGAAGAACGAAGGGGTCGAATTTAGGAGTTTTGATATACTGTCAGATAATGATGTGCGTGATGGTATGAAGAAATTCTCTAACTGGCCAACTTTCCCTCAACTCTTCTGCAACTGTGAACTTCTTGGTGGCTGTGATATTGTAGTTGCGATGCATGAAAGTGGAGAATTGAAGAAAGTACTCCGAGATCATAAAATCTCTCTTTCTAAGAAGGATCAGCCGTCATCTGTAATTCATCAATCCCATGTAAGTAGTGATACAGACTCGAAAGGCCTCAACCTTACACTAACCTCTCGTCTGGAGAGTCTGGTCAGTGCTAGCCCTGTTATGCTATTCATGAAGGGAAAATCCGAGGAGCCCAAGTGTGGTTTCAGTAACAAGGTTGTCGAGCTTCTCAAGCATGAAAAAGTTGAGTTTCAGAGCTTTGATGTGCTTTCCGACGATGAAGTGAGGCAGGGTCTAAAAGTTTTCTCCAACTGGTCGAGTTATCCACAACTCTACATAAAGGGCGAGCTAATTGGAGGATCTGATATCATTCTGGAGATGCATAAGAGCGGTGAATTTGAGAAGCTTTTAATAGAGAAAGGTATAGTTCGAAAAGAAGCAATCGAAGAACGTTTAAGGAGGCTGATCTCGTCATCTCCTGTGATGCTTTTCATGAAAGGTACACCCAATGCTCCCTGCTGTGGCTTCAGCTCGAAAGTTGTTAATGCTCTTCGCGAAGAGGGAATTGAGTTTGGGTCCTTTGACATTCTCTCTGATGAAGAAGCAAGGCAAGGGTTGAAGACATATTCAAATTGGCCAACCTTTCCTCAACTTTACTACCATGGTGACCTAATTGGGGGATGTGATATTGTATTGGAATTGCAGAAAAACTCTGAGCTTAAACTTACTCTCTCTGAATAGGAGGGATTTTGATCATCAGGAAAAAGAATCTATGATATTATGATGTAGCCTTCTAACATTAGTCCAACTTTTTTAGTGTTTTATGTAATAAATCTTGATGTTTGGTTGTTTGCCTGATAATGTTGCAGAAACCTTACAAAATGGTCAATTATGCAGCAGAATTTTTATGTACTCTTTTATATTATATTCGTTGAGCTCATTTGCTGAATATTTCATTTCTACATTTTAACGTAATACTTCTTGATTGGGTCTTGCACTGCTTTGTAGTGAAATTTCTTTCGTTGTGTCTAATTTCAACTTGGTTAGCTTCTTATGGGTGAGTTGCATGTTGAAGTAATTTTGAGTTTCACTGTCTACTTGAAACTGACAGTAATCTTAAGAATCTAAATCTTAGAATTTATAATTGTCGTGGATTAAAACTCGATAATTGTTTGTACTTTTTGCATTCACGCATCTAATCATTCGCTTATACTGATATTCAAAAACTAAATGTTTAAGAAGTTCCAAAAGGTGTAGCTCCGCTCTATCTGTTCGTCTGTATGTCTCCTTTCCCCTTGTGATTCTTCTCTGCCTTCCTCGATGATTGGGCACCAAAGAAACTGTCTAGAACCGTTACTAAAGATGGATGAAGGAGCGCCCCCTGTTTTTCGAAACTCCTGTAGAAGATTTATCTTTAATTATGAAAGTCGACACATTGAGCTTGTCAAGATCTCACAATATAATATCAAGCATCAACGGCGATGGAGTTAACACATTGCATTAAACATGTTGGGCAAGCTAAAGACAAGTAGTCATGCTTGGCATCAACAAGATGCATCACGAAATGAGAGAATTATGTGGCCCGACTTGTATGTAGGGCTAACTATTACTTCGAGAAAAAAAGTTATGTATCCAATATATTTTCTAATGAGTTAGGGTCTAAGGTTTTTTTTTTTATGAACTAATTATTAAATTATTTAATAAATTACATTCATAATTTATTAGATAATTCAATGGATTAGATCCCTAACCCTCTATTGATCAATTTATTGAGTAATTCATTGGGTTGTGTCGCAAAGTCTAAACTACAAAAAACCCAAGTCCTAGACATAACCTTGGGCCTCTAAAGCCCGATTTGGTAAATGAAAATTTTAATCATATTCAACACAATCTTTAATTTAACTAACTAATCTTATTTTATATCATATATATATTTTTTGAAAAAAAATTCAAATCATTCTTCTTTCTTCAACCAAAGATTTAGGGTGAATTCTGAAAATACAGGTTTATTCTTGGTTTCTTCCCATGTGCACCCTCTTACAAGTCAGTAAGATGCTTCTGGGAGGCAATGGAGCAGCTATTCAAAAGATTGGTGTTGGAAAGCGCCGGCTTCGTTTGGTTCGAACTTTTTTTTTTAATAAGAAAAAAATATATTTTATTTTTTTAAATTTAATGAAAGAGAAATTTATTTTAATATTAAAAAATATATAAAATGTGAAATACTTTAAATTTTAATATTCGTATTTGTATTAGATGTGAAATAAAGTTAATTTTTATAATTGAAATTTGTGTTGGATAAAAATTTACCTTGAACCAAATGAGGCATATAAGTAGAAAATAAATTGTTAATGACCAAGTTGCATGGCATATTAGTGTCATCCACATGGCAACGATAGTAATTGGCAACGAGATTGGATGGTCTAAGGAAGTGAACTAGAGAAGAAAAATATTTTTTTTTCTAAAATGGAAAACTATCTCAGGGTATCGAACACGAAAATTCCCAAAGAACAGGAGGCAAAACCTTAAAATATCTTCTAAAGCTGCCATGACCATGGTCGAAAATGATTAAACCTTCCTCACTTCTCTATAAATTTGCAAAGATGCCAGAAAAATTAAGAGGGGATATGGTGTCGCTATTATATGACTATATAAAGCGATTAAAGGTAATAGTCGTCATTGCATTAGTAGTCCCATAAATACTAAGAGGAAACGAAAATATGTATAAAAAACTTTTTCTTATGAGAGCTAAGAGAGAAAGTTTGTCCTAGAATGACAAGTCGAATGAGCATTATCGAAGGGCCCACTATTCTTCGATAATAGTAATCTTAGTCTTAGGCTCCTTCAAATATTAGTACCCTTTCCTTTTATTATCTTGATTCAGCTTTTATCCAGGGTTTTCAGAATCGGACCGGACCTTGGGCCGGTTTCCCCGGTTTGGTTCAATATTAGAACCGAAATTAAGTAAAAACCGGGTTGAACCGGTGAAAACCGGGTTGAACCGGGTTGAACTGGTAAAAACCGTTCCAACCGTCAAACTGGAATTATTATTTGAGCTTCTTATTTTATTTTTATATATTAATATTTGGGCATTAATATTTTAATATTGATGCTATATTTTGAATAATAATTATTTTATATAATGGATGTTTAGCAAATTTATTATTTTTTTATCATAAATTTATTTCGAATTATTATAAAAGAGACAAAATATTTTGAATGACAAATTGACAAGAAAAGTAATTATATTTATTTTGTTTTGTAATTTTAAATTTTTTATATATTTCTTGTAGTAGTAAATTTTTTAAATTAGTTGTACTATTTTTTTAAAAATATTTTTATCATATTTTAAAAATTAATCTCACATTTAGAAAATTTATATTTAATTATGATGTAATTATTAAGTATCCGGGGTTCAACCGGTTGAATCGATAAAACCATGAACCGGTCGATTGACCGGTTAGATTTTCGGTCCGGTTCTGAAAACCTTACTTCTATCTAGAAATTATCTTTTCTATAATTACATCCGTTTAATGCATATTTAGTGCATTATAATTTTCTGCATATTTTTGAGTTCCTTATAAAAAAAACTCGGTGCGATTTTTCTTTTTTTTTTTTTCTTTTTTCACATTTTAGTCTATCATTCAATTTAATTGACAAATTTTCACTTTAATACATACTGAGAGATTATACGATTTAATCTTATTTGATGTCAATTATACAGTCTGATCTTACGGAATACGAAGATTGTATTCCTGAATCGAAGCCAAACAATCAAAATGAACATAAATCTCCTATAATTTAAAACATTCAATAATTTTGCATAGATAGCATGATGCACAACATGAAAATGTGATTTCATACTTTATATAATGTTGCCTAGCGCAAAAAAAATGTGATTTTATATTCAAATGCAAGGCAATTATAAGCTCATCCCTAAAGATGTTTGAGTTAAATTAAAATAAACTTTATAAATCACATTATGAATAAATTTTATATTAAATAATATTTTAAATTTTGCACAAAATTTAATATTAAAATAAAAAATATTACATAAAATAGAAATAATTACTTATACGTCACATCATTTAATTTTATTTATGCTTTACCCATCATTCTTAGTTAATTACGCTATGCACAGTCAAAACATTATAAAATCTTACATACACACATTTTAATTTATTTCTATTATAATGAGTAATCATAATTTTTCAATAACCTAACTATAATTAGATTACAAAAAATCTGAGCCGTTCATCATATTATTTTAAGGATATTTAAATATATTTTGAATGAAAATTCTAAAAACTTAATGTTTAGGTGGCGGCAAAGGAATGAGACATCCGCGACGTGAATTGATTTTAGGACAAATCAGCTTTTTAGCGTGGTATTGAGGAAGAGAAAAATATGTACTATTAAGAGTAAAAATATGATTTTAATGGTTTACTAATAGAATTTTTTTTTTCAAATAGATTTTGATTAAGTTTTAACTCAAGTGTGTGTATGTAAGATTTTATAATATTTTGAGTGTGCATAGCGTAATTAATTAAGAATGGATGAATAAGGCATAAATAAAATTAAATGATGTGACATATAGGTAATTATTCTTATAAAATATTATCTTTTATATTAATCAATAATAGTCTCACAAATAAATAAAATATAACTTTCATTTATATTTGCCTTATTTATTGTGAATCAATATATTATTATAATATAAATATATATATATATATATACACTATTTTTGCGTAGATTAATACCTAATTTTTTCATGGATCAAATCTAAAAACAAAATAGAGATTGTCCAACAAAAGAACACAAAAAACCCAAATCAAAATAAAAAACAAAAACAAAAAGCAACAAATTTCAAAAGAAAAAAATAAACAAATCCCTAGAAAGTTCACAGCCCTAATTCCGAACTCATAAAATCAAAGAACAGACGGGGAGATGAACCAAAATATCACAAGATTAAGAAGAAATCTTCTGCTGCTACGCTGATTCAACACGCCACAATGTAGATCGGAAGCTTACGAACGAGAGGCAGATCGCATGAACAGAGTAGGGATCAGCCGTTGCGCTTGCGGATCTTCTGCCATCCCTTCTTGCAGGAATCGCCGACGATCTTCACCCCGTTCTTCAGTAGATTCTTGAGGTCCTTCGCCCGCTCCTTCAACTGCTTCTCGAAATCAGCCATCGCCGCCGCCGCGCCGCTGCCGCTGCCGCCGCAGAGAGATCGGAGAAGGATATTGCCGGTTTATCGCCTGCCAGACACGTGAGAGAGAGAGAGATTTTGTGGGGATGGCCGGTGGGGGAATTGGGAGATTTCAAAACTAGCGGCGGCACGTGGAGCGGCAGCATTGGTCGACGGCGCCCCGAATCTTCGTCTCTTTCATTGATGAGATGGAAAGGATAAGAGCAAGGAAGAAAGGTATGCCTGACCTGAGGTGGTGCTTAAAATTGATATATTTTTTTAAATTTTTTATTTTTTGATAAAATTTTTAATTAATTTATAACTTAAATTTTTTTATAATTATAAAGCAACTTTTTAAATTATTTATTGTATATTAAAAATTTTTTATATAATATTGTAAATTTATTTGAGATAATTTCAAATTAATTTCTTAATTAAGAGGTTTAAATTTTTAATCATTTTTGACTTAATTATAACATCCTAATTTGAAAAAATAATATAAGATTTAAGTAAATAAAATATTTTTTAAGATTTTGAGTTTAAGATTTTTTTTTCGTAACTTTGAGTTTAGCATTTAGGATATAAACTTTAAGTTTTAGGATTTAGATTGGTAGATAGCTACGGCCCCGTTTGTCTAGGAGTTTAAAATTAACTTGGTTTAATTTTAACCAGGCATATCACATCATACATAAAATTTAATATTAAAAATTAAATTTATTTCACATCCTACACATATTACTAAAATAATAACTAACTTATATCACATTCCTCACATATTCCAACATAATAACTAACTTTATATTACATCTCTCACATATCCAAACATAATAATTAACTTTATTTCACATCATTCACAACTTTTAATAAAAAAATATCTTTATCCAAATTTAATTTTAACCTTCTTAAATTTAACCTTATAAACAAACACACCCGTATTTATGATTTAGTTTTAGAGTTTAAAATTCAGTTTGAGAGTTTATTTGTTTATAAAGTTTAATTTCAACAAAGGTCTTCTATTCTAAATAATTTAAATACGAACTTCTTAGTTCTTTTATTCTAAAACCTTATCATTTCTAATTTTATTTTATTTTTTTGCTAACTTTTTTGGAACATGCTTAGATTTGACCAAGGTTTAGTTTTAGGGGTAATTTGGTTCGTTATTGTCTTAATATTATATTAAATAATTTAAATGTCATAACATCTAAATGTCATTTTTTACTAATAATTTTATAATCTAATAGAAGATTATTTGTAAATGTCATTAAACTAAATAATTGTCTTCTCTAGATGATATAACATAATATCAAAATAACATTGAACCAAACGCCCCCTTAGTTCTAACCCGCTAAACTTTTTTCACATAACTGTTTCCTTCTCGCACTTCTCGAATTTCTTTCACTTGATTTTAATTGTGGTATTGAGAATTATATTTTCTCTCACGTGAGCACAACTGTTATAGCTCATATTGAACAAAAATTTCAAACTATCTGAAGTTTTAGTTACAAATCAAATTAATTCTTTATTTAGAGTAATTTGCTGTTTACACTTTAATACCATACTTATTTGATGTTTTCATTGGAAAAAGGTTTCATATTTTACTAAAGTTGTTAATTAAGGGTGCAGGCTATCGAAATTATCATAAATATAAATGTATTCTCTACTTAAACTTATAAGAATTAACATAATTGAGCAACTTCTAAAAAAAACTTATCTAGAACTACTCAGCTTAAGTACAGTTGATTTAATAGTCCTCATCACTAACCTCATAGTTTTTTTCTTATAAAGCACCTCTAGCTATAAATTAAAGTTACATTATTTACTTATATAGTTCAAGAACTCCTCTCTATTTCTATTTTGAGATAATATATTTTTATGTCTTTCTCGCCACTAATTAGGTCAATAAACATGCTAAGAGCTGTTCCTTATACCAATAATTAGTCAAAAATAGCGGCAGCTAGTAAAGATGGTGCCAACGATGGTAGTGAAGGAGGCGGTTAGCGGCAACACCTTGGGGGAGCTATCGTCTCTCCCCCTCTCTCTTCCTCTCACTCAAATTTGGAACAATAATGGAGGTTAATTAAAACTCTAATTCCTTTGGTTATATATATATATATATATATATATAGTCCATGAGTATCTTGATCTTCATCTCTGAATTGAGCTAATTGATCTTAGGGATTCATTTGGGATCACATGATAGAATGGATAGGAGTGGGCCGGCCATTGTTGGGCTACTTTGGACTATAAGCTAAAATTAAAGCCCAAATATGAAAAGTATAATTGTCCTTTCAAGATTTTAAGCTCATTTATAATTAACCACATACTGATCATAAAATGTTCTCATCCTCATACGAGAAAAATAACTCTCCCACCAAGTATAAAATATAAAATAAAATATTTACATATGCAAAAAATAAAATGAAAAAGTGAAAATAATGCAAATAAAATGACGGTGAAATCACCCTCAAGCTAAGTACGAGGTCGTCGTTGGGGTTGGAGTCCAGGTGCTCCATATCATTAATATGGCTTATACATATATTCCATTTAACTTAAAAATCGACACAAAATCAAAAAAACAATTATTCACTTACATAAACTTAACTCAAAATCTAAAAATTCAAATCAAATTTGACTCGAACATCGGAAAGAAACTCCTATAGCCCAAAGTAGTTCTTTGGCTACAAAATGAAACCCTAGGAGGAGTACAATTAGAATTCGAGGTTTAGTGATAAGGACAAAACTCCTTGAAAACTATTGAAGATAAATTTAAAAGGAGTGATCATTTGTGAGAACTCAAAAGGAATGCTGCATAGAAATACTTCGGATATTGACATTGTGATGACCTTTAAGAGAAGAGAACAGAAAGTGATTACCGGATCATGTTACAAGAGAAGTGAATCACTAATGTAAGAAGTAACTTCTAACAGACTTTTAGGCTTCTTAAGTGGTGAGAGCGACATAAAAATGAATCATTTTACATCAAAAAAAGAAAAAAGTTACTAGGCTGTACAAGCAAACAACGTGATCTCAATATTCAGAGGTTCTTTTTTTGAGAAAAAATATACGACTAATAATAGAAATAATACAGCTAAACTTGTTTGAGCTGAAATAATCTTAGGACGAGTGATATTCTAAAACGTACTGAAATCATATAGTTCTCTAACACTAAATCAAAAAATTCCTATAAATTTAGAACACAATATATTATAATATGGTATCAGGATTGATCTAATAAAGTATGATATAGTTTAAGGGTAAATCAAGTGGAAGGCGGTAGGCTGGGAATGACCCGCAGTAAAAGTGGGCATGGAGTGATCGATATATTAAGTGCAATGATTGTATTTGAGTACACACTAAGATTAAACAAAGATATTTTTTTATTGAAAACTATGAATAATATAAAATAAAATTAATTATTATATTATGATATGTGAAGGATGTGATATAAAGTTAGTTATTATGTTGAGATATATGAAGGATGTGATATAAGTTAGAAATTATTTTGGTAATACATGTAGGATATGAAAAAAATAATAATTTTTAATATTAAATTTTATGTGTGATGCGATATGCCTATTTAAAATTAAATTATATTAATTCTAAACTTCCAAACAAATAAAGGTTTAGAGGTCCACATATCAAAAATCAAATAAGAAGATACAAAGAGTAGCTACTGAGGTAAAGTACAACTTATGACACAATTCTTTTAGGATTGAATCATGAAATACATTGAAAGCTGAGAAACACGAATCAAACTTCAACTCCTCTTAGCCCTTCACTCACAATTTAACCTTCAAAATTCTAGAAGTTTGTATGTGTGTAAGACTGATTTTAATCAAAGTTAAAATTAATTTTATATATCACATCAATTTAGGGTGGTAATTTAGGTTGATGGCTCGGGTTTTTGAGTTAACCCATTTATTAACTCGATTTATTTAAATTTGACCCCAAACTTGATTCATTTATTAAATGGGTTGAGCATCAAGACTTACACCTGGCCCATTTAATAAATTTGTTACTTGACCTGACCTGCCAACCCGATTATAATAATTTTAGGGGTATTATAATTTGATAAATTCGATATATATTTTTAATTTGAATTAATATAACTATAAAATTTAATTAAAAATATTGAAAATACAATTAAATTATAATATATATATATATCAAATAATTTATATTGAAATTAATAATAAAATAAAAATGTATTACTTTTGATAAACAGGTAATTAATAGGCCAAATTCGAGTTGACCCGCCAACCTATGCCCAGGTTCTTTACAGTGGGTTAAATTCGATTTGACCCACTTATGACCCGTGCTCGTATAAGCTCGACCTATACCTAATTAAACTGGGTTGGATTTACGGGTTAGATCAAAAATTACCACCCCTATATATCATATACAAATTCAGATCTTAAATTAATAGTCGTACACAAACTTTAATATTAAATTCAACTTTCATTCACATTTCAATTAAATTTAAAATACAAAAAGTAATTTTATTTCATATTTTATATATATTAAAATAAAATTAATTTTACATTAAATTTTATTTAAATTATAAAATAAAAATATCATTTAAAAAATTTCCTTTCTACGTTTATTTCATGTAACAATCATTGTTTCTTTGATTTAAATAGAATTATCTTTCTAATTGGGAACAAACAACAAAAATTTGGGCCAACAATAAAGTGCGCTATTTAACGCCGCCGGACAGGAAAGCAGAAATTTCCGTCAGTGCAGCGGATCTACCTCAGGATCTCGCACTTCGAGACGACGACGTCAGCCGGCTACACGGGTCCCAGCGGCGGCGGCCGCCGCTATGTCCCTAACGCCCCCCACCTCATCGTCTCCGTTATCTGTTATTAAAGCGAACTCGTCTTCCTCGTAGAGCGGGGCCGTCTCTGTCTTCCCCCTCGTCTACCCTGCCACCCAGCGCAATCTCCATTCGAGGTACGGATAGTAGGATACAGAGCTAAGGCTTCCGATACTGGAAACCCTAGCTCGACTGATCGTCGGCTTGGCAATCAATCTAACGAAAGTTATTTTCTCGACATTTGTGAACCGCGATGTTGTCTCCAACTCCATCAACTGCCCAGTGTATCCAGTACTCTTCATAAAAGCATCATACCCATCATAACACATCTTCCATATTAGCTAGAGAAATCAAGTGCATTCATAATAATTCCATGGATGTTTGTGGGGGCCTCTCCTGATAGTGATTTCTCTTATGTTCGTTTTGATTGTTCTTATTATGCTACTTCTTTTGTGTCACTTCGTGTGGCTTTGCTTTGAGCTCTTTTTAGTCTTGTAGGTGTTGATCCTACCACATTCTAGTGGATGTCCCATTTTCGCCCTAGTTTAGCTCTCTTTACCCTCATCTGTACTCAAAATCATCGGCATATTGTTTCTTTTTTCAGTATATTGATTAGGTAAGTTTTTTTCTGAAGGGCATTGGAAAAGAAGCTAAGAAGAGTAAATGGGGTTAATGGCGCTCATTTCACCAACGTCTACAGTGCGGATTTACGAGTCAGAGATGCTGAGTGGTGCGGAATGGAGTGTGAAATCAAGAGTGGAACTTGTAGGATATTTTTCTTTGCTTCCTAGTGGTAGAAGAAGATGGCAAGGCTTGCAGATGGAGGCTCTTGGGTTGAGAAGAGGCCGTAAAGTGATGGTGGCAGCGAGTCCACCAGCAGAGGATACCACTGTGGTGACGGAACCTTTGACAAAGGAGGATCTTGTTGCTTATCTTTTTTCTGGATGCAAGCCGAAGGAGCAGTGGAGGTTTTTGTTCTCTTTATGGAAGTTTTAAGTTTGTTTATAGTTTTTGATTTTGATGAAACTGGAAGCTAATTTATGGCTAGATTTATGTGGTGTTGATGACACGAGAGAAAGAAGATATGAAATGAATTGGAACTAAGACATACAAGGAATAAAATAATATAAGGCCTTGGAAGGGGAGAGTGAAATTGCAGACTAGAACTTCGAATGCAGGTGGGATAAAATGGTAATAGAGTCCCAGAAGGGGGAAATGAAATTTGGGTGGGCTTGAACTACTCCAACTGCTCTAATAAATTATAATTTAAAAATATTACAATTCAAATTAGTTTATGTATAATGTGAATATCATCAGGTAAATATTTCATTATTCAAAATAAAAATTGACAATTTTATGATAAAATTGAAAAGTCAATACAATTGAAAAGTCAATACAATTGAAAAGTTTGAAAGTTATGATAAAAATGTTTAGGA
This sequence comes from Apostasia shenzhenica, assembly GCA_002786265.1. Taxonomy (NCBI): domain Eukaryota; kingdom Viridiplantae; phylum Streptophyta; class Magnoliopsida; order Asparagales; family Orchidaceae; genus Apostasia; species Apostasia shenzhenica. Next base: position 1,049,618 of record KZ454678.1, read on the forward strand.
TAATTCCTACATGTTACAAAAAATTTATATTACATACATGCCACCTGCTTCATAAAATTTAAACTATGGAGTGACTTGTATTTAAACTAGTGTGTAATATTTAGAGTTTTGGGTGGCATTTATGTAAATCCCCTAACAGTTTTTAGTAAAACATACTAAATTTTATATATAAATATATGTATATATTTATATGTATGTATGTATTAGTTAATAATGTAGTTAAACTAGTCTAGTTGGTGGGTATGAGTGACAAAAGTATATACTCACCTTGCCCCGTCACGGGTTTCACATGCAAGTCCCAAATCCTATCTGTGGTATGAATTTGAACCCAAATCTCTTCTATTAAGGATGGGTATGGACAAGTTAAATGAGTTTAGGTATAAATTATCATTCGTATGTTCAATCAATATTTACTAGTTTCCCCAAAAATCTTACAAGTGAAGTCTATCCATTTTGCTCATCCAGCTTAGTAGTATGTCCGGCATGGTTAATATGTTGTTTTCATAATAAACAATAGATAAGTTGACTTTTTATTGTTTTGGTTTTATTTTATTGTTCCGTCAATATAGCAAGTAGCATGCTGTTGTAAATGCACTTGCAACTTCAAATGGAATTATAATGATTAGTTCTTTTTTGAGTCTTGTAAATGGGGCCTCGGGGAATTTCAAATTGGAACTTAATGCTTTTCATAATATTTGTTTATGTGAAACCAATTCGTCATTCCTAAACAATGCTTAATAGAAGTGCCCTGAGAGTTCTGCTTTTCTAAGTTGTATCAAGATGCCATCAGTAAATTCAAAAGTTGGAATGCAAACTGAAATTTTGGGTACGTTAACAGGTTGAGCCCATGCCAGTTGCCATTCAAAGTATTGAAGTTCAAAACTTTCAAAAAGTATTAAAGTTTAAGACCTTAGTTTCAGAAAATTATTGACCTTTTTTAAAAAAAAGTACTCATGATCTTATTGTTCTTTTGGTTCCATTTCAACATAAATTCATTTAGGATCTCAGTGTTCCCTTGGGTTTGTTTCAACTTAGATGCCATTGTACATTTTCTATTAATGGGAGTTATAGTTTTGTGTATATATGAGATAAGATTATCAAGATAAAGCTTTTTGAATTTTTAACCTTCAACTTTTTGTATATTCAAGCTTATGTATGATTGAAGTGGTCATCTAGAGGGGGGTGAATAGACGATTCAGGAATTTAAAAAACCATTCACACAACTAAGAATAAATTAGTAATAACAAGTAAGAAATAAAATGTGAAAGCAATGAAGCAGAAGAAGAGACAAATAATATACGTGGTTTGACACTTCTTTGTGTCTACATCTACTGCCTGAAGGCAACCTAACCCAATCTAATAATCACAATCTCCTTTCACTCTAGGGCAATGGAGAAAGTCTCTTACACCACACAGCAACCTTCCTTCTTTCTAGGTTTTAATTTTCTAGAAGTCACACACAATCTAACTTTCACTCTATTCCTTTAAAGATAAAAAAGAAATATAATCCAAAGAGAACAGCTGGAAGAATAAGAAAATGAAACAATATTACCTAATCGATCTCTTTGTGCAAGATGATGAACAACAAAGGATCACCCTTATTCCTTGAGTACAACTATAAGATCCTTTCGAAAAGTTACAAAAAAAATGTCAAGTGAACGCCATAAGAAGAAAATAACTTTTCAGAAGCTTTCTCAAAGAGTTTAGAGCAATTTTTACAATCCAAAAGCCTTAATCCATTTAGCCGTCAAATGTTATTTAAATCGATTCAAAATAACTTGAAAATATGGAAGAAACGAGCCTAAAACGGAACAAAAATCACCCATAAAAAATCTGTCAAAACAATGTTGGTCTTCAAAAATCAATCGTTTATAGAAATAGGCTGAAATCACTATTGCGGTCATTGGTCAAGCAACTGGTTGACCACCATTGGCCGACCACCAAAAATAGTGTTCTTTGCCACTGGTCGACCATTACAAAAAATAGTGCTTTCTACCACTAGTCGATCGCTGCGACTGGTCAGCACAAAAATAGTGCTCTCTGCTACTGGTCGACCAAAAACTGCCAAACAACTCCATCAAGGCAAAAATAAATAAAACGAAAACCAACTCAACTCGAAATCGAATCAACTTATTTCAAAACATGATCTAAGTGCTCAAGGACTCATGTTAACCCATAAAGTCAATATTATAATATTTTCTAGCCAAAATAAAATTATCAAATCTTTATCCATTGGGCCTCTTTGATTTGATTTTTGCTCTTTTATCTTTGCATGATTATTCCTTGCTTCCTTAAAGTCAATGTTCTTGATTCATAAATTTCTACAACCACAACACTACAAAATTTGTTAGCAACTTGCTAACTTAAGTTGTTGATCAAACATCAAAAACACTTTATCACAAAGGAGGGACTAACAGCTTATTGGGATTAGAGAAGGTTATACAACCTAGAACTGGCATTGGATTTTGGATCTTTAATCACAAGCAGCTTTCGATTGCATACTCTTTGTTGTTGAACTATTTTCTATAGAAGTAAGCTTAATAAGTGTTCTAATCATTGTAGGACTTGTTATTGGCAGGATAGGTACCGAACATGAAAAGTTTGGCTTTGAAGTAGAGACACTGCATCCTATGAGCTATGAACAAATTGCTGCCTTGCTAAATGGTATTGCTGAGAGATTTGACTGGGACAAAGTAATGGAGGGGGATTATGTCATTGGGCTTAAACAGGTGAGCGAAACATTTTTTGTTTCAGTTTCTAACTTTGCAAGTTGTTGTACTGGACATTGATTGGGTATTTTATAATTGGACACTATTAACCATGTTTAATGTGCTGATATAAACTCGTGTGTATGATGGCTTATTACATTGTGTAATTTTGTGTATGGTTGCTGCAACATTAAACTGTTATTATTTTACACCTTGATCAGCTGATGTATAAATTCAAATTATTATCCACGGTCACAAGTGAACCGAACTGACTTGAAAAGGGAGAAGGACCTATTGGCTGATTTTTTTTTTGTTTTGTCCTTTAGCTTTCAGGCATATGAATAGGGATACAACTATTCAAATTGAAAAAATAATCATCTTATTAAACAGTTCTTATTATGGTTAGACATTTAAAGACGAGCTTTATCATCTTGTTCCAGTGCTCCAGTTTCAAATGTCCCCCCAACTTGTGCAGGGAAAGCAAAGCATTTCACTAGAACCTGGTGGCCAATTTGAACTCAGTGGTGCACCTCTTGAAACTCTGCATCAAACTTGTGCAGAGGTCAATTCACACCTTTATCAGGTCGGTATCATTTTTCTTATTCATATTCTCTATTCATGTGTTTTCTTACAGTGTTATGTTTTCTTTAATTGTCTTTAGTAAAAAACTCATAACAGCTACAATCTTGTTTTCACTAATATGTCTTCTGAATTGGGCCTTTCATGGATATATACGTCTCTTTTCTGCATTTGCTAGTCCTATACTGTGCGCTATCAATCTTTCTTTTAAGCTTCTTGCTCTTTTCTCTGTTCTTCCTCTTACTGCACCTTTTAATCAATTCATCTATTACTTGTTTATTAGTTGAAAGGTGACCTTTTATTATACGCAATCTGCACATTGCAGGGGATCCCTACCTTGGAAATAGTTTTTTTTGTACAATATTGTAGAGTCAGGAGCTTCACATATGATATCCTAATCAGCTTATTACATCAGAACTCTGCTACAATCGGCCCCACATCATCTAAGGGTACATAGGATATTCTGAGTTATCTTTTAAAATTTCAGTTTTGATTTGCTCGCCTAGTTTTCTTCCACATCTTTGTAATTTTGAAAAGTTTAATCTAGATTTTGATTAAATGATGTAGAAAGTTTTCATTATATCATGTGCACTTAGAGGATGAAATGTCTACAAGTGTGCCGAACTGATCCATCTTAACTGTGAAAATTTACTTTTGAGACACATTTGAAGCAAATTTTTGCTTTAGATGAGTTAGTTCTAAGGCTTCAAAGTTCTGGGGATTGAAGGCTTCCTATAAACGCAAGCATTTGTAATTAATTACCCATTTTCTTATTGGAAAATAGAACTTTTGATTGAAAGAAATCAATGTAGCCAAACATAGTAAAATAACACATTTGCATGGATGGATGAAAGAAGAGCCTAAGATCCTATAGTTCCATCGTCAAGGGCTCAACTGCGGACTTGATTCATTTAAGCTAGTCAATTAGGTAGCTAAAAAGTGATCCGTTATGAGCCATTTGCTCTTTTCTTTGGGACACTCCAATGAATCAAGTGGATCACGGAGCATAGATTTCAGGTGTATTGTCTTCAACTGACTCGATCAAATCAGAGTTTCTATATTGCCTTTGTGCAGTTGTGAAATTGACTTGAATCTCTTGAACTTCAATCCATCTAGATTGGCTAAGTGGAAGTCAATTTTAACTGTGTGACTACCTGAAACTGCTGTCTACATGAATTGTTCAAGAGATTCGAGTTCTTTCCTAGGGAGATAGCTTGGTAGTCGTAAGTTCAGCCACAAAATCGACGATGGCCTAGCCTTTGATTGCTATTCCTATGACGAACGTAATGTTGAACTCGCCCAACTTGATAGACTACTTTGGCAGTTTGCCAAAGACTTCTGCAAAGTGGAGAATCCTCCTTAGGGGTTGATTCATCACTACTTCGATGGGGTTAGCTTAGAATACTGGTGCAACCTCCTTGCAGTGACCACGAGAGCCATTGCTAGTTTGAGTATTGGATATCTCAGTTTGTCGACTTCCATAATAGACCTGTTATTGAAGCCCCTCATTAAGTCTAAAGAGTACGACTAATGCTACCATGTAGGAGGCTTCCAAATGTAACCATAAGATTTCTCTTTCGACCGACTCACTGAGGATAGGAGTCACAATCAAGTACTTCTTCAGTACTATGAAGGTGTTCTTAGTCCTAAAGGGCCTATTTGGTCTTTTGGCCATATGAAAAATTAATATAGTTTATTCATTATTAAAAGCTAAAAGATAATATTGCATAAATTTTAATCACATTTTATAGAACATTTAGTATAAAAAATCGATTTTATTTTACATCATACACCACTTTCAATATATTATTTAACTTCTTCACATTCTATACACCTTTTAACATAATTAATTTTATTTTTCATCTTACACATATTTCAAGGCAAGCTCATAATCTTCATGACATGATCAATTTAGTCTCTTTGCCAAACAAAGCTGAAGAAACAGAGACACTTGCCACCCAACTTGGATATAAATTGCTCCAAACTCGTTACTTAGTAGACCAACATTAGTATGCTGGAGATTGTAATTAGAGAAGGCAAGCTGAGGATTGTGACACTCAATGGATGAAGTGTCAACGAGAGTGCTGGATTGATTCTACTTGATCGTAAAAACTTACTTTTGAGACAAATTTGAAACAAATTTTCGTCTTAGAGGAGTTAGCTTTGAGACTTCAGGGCCTCGTTTGTTTGGCCGTTGAAAATTAACCTGCTTTAATTTTAATCAAGCATATCAATCACACATAAAATTTAATATTAAAAATTAACTTTATTTCATATCCTACACACATTACTAAAATAATAACTAACTTATATCACATCCCTCACATATCCCAATATAATAACTAACTTTATATCACATCACTCATATATCCTAACGTAATAACTATTTTTATTTCACATCATTCACAACTTTCAATAAAAAATATCTCTATCCAAATTTAATTTTAACCTTGTTAAATTTAACCTTACAAACAAACAGGCTCAGAGGTTTAGAGATCAAAGACTTCCTATAAATGTAAGTCCTTGTAATTAATTACTCATTTCTTGATCGAAGAATAAAATTTTTGATTAAGGGGTGGGCAAAAGTAGCTTAGCCCAATAAAGTGCTATATGTGGATGGAGGGATAGAGAGAGAGAGGAATGGAGGAAGAGTCCTGTCAATATTTCATGATTTTATCATCCAAGGCTCAATTGCAAACCTGATTCATTTAAGCCACTTGATTGGATAGCTATAAAGTTGATCCGTTAGGAGCCATGGGTTCACTCCTTCTAGTACACTCCAATGAATTAGGAGATCATAGAGCACAGGTCTTAGGTGTGTTGCCTTTAACTGAACCAATCAACTTAGACTTCCTTTATCAGTTGTCTAGTTAAGAAATCAGAGTTTATGCACTTGTAATTTTTTTTAATTTCTTCGTACTTAGCTCACTGAGCTTGCGTGTATCGCATATCAAGGGCTTAGAAGCCTATTATTAAGGGGTAAGCATCACAAGCTTGATGAAAATTTTAGGCAAAATCAAATCCTTGAGAACTTGAGAACTCTGTGAAGAAGTGCTTAACAATATAGCAAGGGCATGAAAGCTTGATGTTACAAAGATTTACAATGGTGTAGTGAGGATATAAAAGTCTGGCATTGTTTGATTTGCAACATATTTGAAGGTGTGTGAGCTTGTCGAGATTTTGTAATGATGTGGTGAGGGCATGGAAGTCTGTCATTATTTGATTTACAACAGCGTAGTAAGGGAATGGGAGCCCATTGCTAGAGATTTGGTTTGCATAGCATATCAAAAGCATGAAAGCCTGCTATCAAAGATTTGATTTAGAATTTTTGAATTTGGCTTTAGATTTGTTTTGAAGTATTTGGATTTGGATATGAGGTTTGGATTTGGCTCTAATTTGGAAAGCTTTGACTTGAGATTTCAAAGATTTTGTTTTGATGTTGAGATTTGGGTTTGGGGGTGATTTTGGATTTGGATTTGGTTTTAATTAAAAGTGAGATTTTTATTGAATTAAATTAATCACTGGTTCAATTTGAAGAAATTATTTACTATATTTGATTATTTGTTTGGTTTTAATTGTGCAATTAAATATTTATTCGAGTAAAAATTATTGTTAGATTTTATTTGTAAGGCATCTGACTTTAATTTTTGAAATCTTGGATCTAATGTGTTGAATTTTAGATCGATCGCCCTAATTTAAATTGATAAATTCTTATTTATCATGATCCATTTTAATTAAATTTTAATGAGATCTAAAAATCTTATTTATCATATTGTTAGTTTTTTGATATTGTTATTTTTTTGAAAATATTCTAAGCTTAATTAAATAATTTGTTAATTAATTATTACTAATTATAAATCAAAAATATTATTTGCTTTCCCCTCCCATATCATACGTCCACTAATTAGCCCATCTAAGAAATTTCATTGATGAAGTGAAAAGAGTTCAGTGAATTACAATGTCACTCTTTCTTTTAGTTGTAGGAGGAAAAAGAAGATTTGTAGCTCGTTTGTTGTTCCTCCCCCCTTTTGCATGGGGGAAGTGTGATGTTTATAAGCCACCAGAGTCTTAGCTAGTGGGAATCAAGTGAAATATCTTTCTGGAACTATCAAGGTGATGTAGAGATAGTGGGGCAATAATGCCATAGTGGAAGTGTGCTCTGGCAATCAATAGTTGAGGAGCTTATAAGATTATGCCACATGTCCCTTATAGGCTCTATTACCAAAGTATAATGATGGCAGAATGTTCTTGGACATTGGGGCATATTATAATGGCAAAAATATGTAGTGATTTGTCAGGAGGTCGAGGGGTTTATGCTGTAGTGGAGCAGAAAAAAGTTGGATCTGCAAACATATGGAGATGTGTTGGTCTATCATCTCGTTACTTGTATAAGGAAGATGCCAGTTACTTGTGTGAGGGCGATTCCTACTCTTGTACTGATTGAAGTAGCTAGTATTTGTACTCCACGAGTATGAGGTACCATATATGGGTAGAAGAAAGAGAATCTAGTGAGCTATCTTTGTCTCGACCTTAACTAACTTGACCGTGTTGTTGACCTGTTAACTAAGGATCTGTTCCTTTGGCCACATGGACGGTGGAATGCAAGTAGACTTTTTCTAGTAAGCAATTACATATATTCTTTACATCGTGTCAATATTGTTCAGGAAGCATATGCATGCACATATTTATGAATTTATGGCAAAATGGTCTTCAATAGCCCCTTTCATTCAATTTACTACATAAATTGTTGTTTTATAGGTAAAAGCTGTGGCTGAGGAAGTGGGCATTGGTTTTTTAGGAATTGGTTTTCAGCCAAAATGGGCTTTGAAGGATATTCCTGTTATGCCAAAGGTATCTTTCCTTTATTCTTTTTGGTTGAGCTGTTTGGATTCCAAATAGTGGTTTTTTATTGATTGCTTGGTTAGATTTTGTTTTATTTTTCATAAACTGATAGATTCCAGGTGGTTATGTTGTGCTTTGAGCATAAGAGAAATGGAATAATTCTTCCAAAACATCCAAGTTTGTTCAGCAAATGAGATTCTTAGAAGTTCCTTTTCAGGGAAGATACGAGATAATGAGAAATTACATGCCAAAAGTTGGATCCATGGGACTTGACATGATGTTCCGAACGTGCACCGTTCAAGTGAGTATCTTTTAAGTTGTAACCATTTAATCATGTATTTACTCTTTATGAAGTTTATTGATGCATTGGTGATGAAATAATTTGATGCCATAACGAAAAAATCATGCATGAGCATGTTTCTTTGTTGGTCATAGGTAAATCTTGACTTCAGTTCTGAATCTGATATGATAAGGAAGTTCCGTGCTGGTCTTGCTTTGCAGCCTGTATGTATCCTCAATTTCTTGTTTCGCTTTAAGAGCATAGTATCTCCCATCTTATTGTATGCGTGAAACAGATTGCAACTGCAATATTTGCTAATTCACCATTTACTGGAGGAAAACCAAACGGCTTTCTTAGCATGAGAAGGTTTTTCATATGGATTTGCATTCTTATGTTTCTTTTTCTCAAGTTGCTTCGTTCTCATTATTTAGTTGTTTTGATGCAGCCATATATGGACTGATACTGACAATAACCGGACTGGAATGCTTCCTTTTGTTTTTAACAATAATTTTGGGTAACATTTATTATTTGTTCTCCCTCATTCTTGTTGTCTTAGGAAAAATATCTGTCATCTTAATTTCTTATTTGGCATCAGGATCGTATATTTGATCTCAGGAAAAGAGTTGATTATTTTTCAGAAAATTTCTTGTTTTGATAATATGGAAATTGTGGGAAATCCGATCCATATGATTGCATGACTTAGCTGATGCTCCTCGATTGGAAAACTCCCTGTTTTAAATCATTCTGCTACCATTTATTAGTGAAAATTTTAATTATCAATTTTTTTTGATTTCTAAACCTTGAAACTAAAAGATTGTCCTAAACGTTATAATGAGATTTGCTTTTTGTGACCATAAGTCATGGTTTTGAATCGAAATATATAGTATCTTTGCTTGACACGAGTAGGATCTTCTACAAGGATCCTCAGTGGTGTGTCTTAAATATTTGGTAAACTTTCTCCTCTGGTTTCTATGTTAACCTTTTGTTCAATAATAAGCAAAGTTGATTATATTCTCTTCTATTTTATGTGAGAACCTGTAGAAGAAACGGATGCAAGGTCAATCAATTGCCCTAATACTCTAATTAGATTTTCCATGATATTTCGGTATGCTTATATTCTTCATCAATAAAAGAACGGTAGTACCTATCTGCTTAAGGTGAAAGTTGTAATATTGTGGGAAAGTAAAAATTCAAGCACAACTCAGAAGCTCATAGTGTTAAAGAGTGTAATGGAGAGATTTATCTAGTAGAGAAGAAGGGTTTGAAAGAGAGAAGAAGATTGATGAAAAAGAAGAGGAGAAAAGAGAAGGAGAGGAGAGAGATTTGTGTAAAAATAGAACAACAGAGAATTAGGAAGCATGAAGGACAGATATTTTCGTGGTTCGGTGATTTCTCATCTACATACACAGCCACACAGAATATTCTTATTTAACGTATCAAGTTACAACAAAGATTCGCTTATGTAGGCATGAGTCAAGACATTGGTTAGCCTAGCAGAATGCTAAGTAGTACACGACCAAAATTGATGTAAAGTCTACTCTAAAATGTAGATGATTCAACTCTGTTGGACCTCGACAAACATGCCTAGAAAATATTGTTAGTGTGATAATGAGTTACGCTATGCCAATCAACACAAATATCATGCCAAGTACGAGATAGAATGAATATAGACTCATACTAAATAAGAGACTCAGGACGGAATCTAAAATTCATCAAAATTGCATAGGAGTTAGATCTATATGTTAGGAATCATCTCTATCGGTCATGAAATCATGGAGTATTCTAACACATACAAAACATTTTAGCAAGTTATATATACAGAAATAGCCCACTATTTCTTGCTGTATAGCTCCTTTCCATTTCTCATAATTCATGTGTGATTTGGGCCATTGATCAAATGTGGATGACGTCAACATTCAGACGTAAATCACGTGGACTCTATTGCCTTAGACAGTGCCATGAGCATAGACCTCCGCAATTTTGCCCCAAATAAATTTAAGATTGCTCCATAGGCCCACGCCCCTAAAAAGCTGTAATTTTCCACCATGTGAAGCGGGAAAATCACCCCTAAAGTAGCGGCTATTTATATTAGAGATATTAAGGTTTGGTACAATTACATACACGGTCTTGTGATTATTATCTAATCACTATATAGTTCTCAACACTTCCCCTCAAGTTAAAGAATATGTCATGTAAACCCAGCTTATTATGAAGATAACTCACTCTAGGACCCCTGAACGACTTAGTCAACAGATTGACTAACTGATTATTGGAATTAACATGTGTGTTGATAATCTCCTTGGATTGAATCTTTTCTCTAATAAAATGACAGTCAATCTCAATATGTTGTCTTTTCGTGTAATACTAGATTGAATGCAATATGCATGGCTGTTTGATTATTATAATATAGTTGCATAGGCTCTGACAAAGTGAAGCCCGAGTCTTTCATTAGTTATTTGAGCCATACTAATTCACAAGAAGCTATTAACATTGCCTTGTATTGTGCCTCAGCATTGGACGGACGACAACATTTTGCTTCTTGCTTTTTCAGGAGATTAGATTTTCACAAAGTAATGCACAATAACCTGAGATAGAGCATCTATCAGAAGGAGATCCAGCCCAGTCAATATCTATATATTTGTCGGGCTCGGGCAAGCCGATCCGATCCTATCCTCCTGCTGCAAGAACCATCAACGTCATCTTTAGCATTGATCCTTCTACTGCACGCCGCCAGGTGATTTAAGTCGACGGCATCTCTCATCAACTCTCTTCCTCTATCCTGTTCACTTTCTGTCATGAAGATCTCCCCCGACAGGGCAACCCTCACAATGACCTGATAGTGGTCACTGCCCGAGTCCCTGATTTCGATGTTCGGCATGTACTCCTTGATTCAGGAAGTGCGGCTGATATTCTGTTCGAATCTGCATTCCTCCAGATGAGACTCTTTTAATGTATCTAGGACGTATTTCCTTTGGGAAATGAAGATATCTCCTCCTGAACTTGCTACTTCGATGCCCAAGAAGTGTCTTAGTTGTCCTAAATCCTTGGTTTGGAACTTTTGGTGCAAATGTTCTTTTAGCTTTCATATCCTCTCATTATTATCACTCGTGATTATGATATCATCAACATACAATCAACAAAATTTGTTTTATGGTCTTTGAGGTCATATAGAATACGGAATGATCTGGCTCACTTCTAGTCATTTCAAACTCCAACAAAGTAGTACAAAACTTCCCAAACTAGGCCCATGGAGACTACCTCAATCCATGAAGAGATTTCTTTAGTTTACAAACTAGTTCTAACTCCCCCTAACCAACGAAATCTAGAGGTTGCTCCATATTCACTTATTTCTCCAAGTCTCATGTAGGAAAACATTTTTGATGTCTAGCTAGTGGAGTTTCCAACGAGATATTGTACTAATGTTAAGAATAAACGAATTGAAGCAACTTTGGCAACTAGAGAGCGCATCCATATAGTCAACTTTGAATATCTATGTGTGGCCCTTAGGCATCCGCTAGTTTTGAGACGATCAATAATGTCATTAAAGGAGTATTTTATTGTGTACACTTATCAGCTGTTGACTGATGACTTTCCTAAAGGAAGCTGACTAAGAATGCAATACTGATAGTTTTTCAATCATAGCCTTCGAGTAGATACTGAAGAAAGAGAAGATATAAAGCCAAAATAATTTGGAGATAAGGAATCATAGGAGAAAAAGTGAGAAAGAGGATGGGAAGTGGAACACTGTTAGCACATTGTGACAGTCAACAAACTCGAGTATCTTTTTGAAGGGCAATAAGAACTCAAGAGTAGACTCTTATGTTGTAGATGCAGTCATAAAAAATGGAGTAGATTTAAAGGTAGTAACATTAGCTGAAACGAAAGCCTAATGAAGTTCTAGAGAATATTATTTGTATCCTTTTTGAAATCGAGAGTATACCAAAAACACACTTGATTAATTTGAAAGACAATTTATCTCTTCCAGGAGACAATTTGTGAACAAAGCATATACAACCAAATATACGAGGTGAAAGACTTATATGGGGTCTCGAAGAAACAAAGTGTTAAATGATATCTGATGATGGATAGAGGAAGGCATTCAATTAGTAAGATAAGATGCCTTGAGGGTTGCATCACCTCACATATAAGAGCAACACTCATATGAATCAGCAGGGTACGTGCAGTTTCAACTAAATATCTATTTTGTCACTTCGCAATCCCATTTTGTTGTGGGGTGTAGGAGCTTGAGGACCGATGCAATATACTATGAGTAGACATATAGGATTGAATAGCACTAGAAAACTATTCTTTCGCATTACTACTATGTAAGATATGAACGGGAGCATCAAATTGTATTTTAATCTTGGCACAAAACTAGATGAATATGGAAAAAAGCTTAGATCCATCTTTCATTAGGTAAGGCCATGTCATTTTAGAGTAATCATCAATAAATGTTACAAAAAGAGCACTCTTATTTATACGACTAAGACACATTCAAGATTTTGTAGTCCATACAAATCAGAAACCATCTTGTGCAAACTCTACAAGTTAGGTTGCCTTAGATGACTATGCACCTATAGAGGAGATGCGTCTACTACAAACGTTGGAAGGAGTCCCGGTCAAATAATAAAGACCTTTGGACTCATACCTTATACCAATCACTTTTCCTACCTTTGAATCTTGAATACAAATAGAATCAAGGAAAATATTACTCAGTAGTTAAAACTTTTGGTGAGTTTGTTAATGGAGATCAAACTAAATGGAAACTTAGGAGGATAAAGAACATAAGATAAATATAATGATGAAGTGGGAAAAATATTTCCAATACCTCTTACTAAAGAAGTAGATCCACCAGCAAGACTAATAGTAATTAGATGTGTGGACTCCTTAAAAGAAGTGAATGAAGATATATCACCAGACATATGATTAGACTCACCTAAATCAAATATCCAAGGTGAGGAGATAGATGCCAAAATGGGGCAAGTTGTTAAGGATTCATCATGCACAAGAGAGGTAATTAGAACTGTAGCTATTTGGGTATCTTCGAGTTAAACAGCACAACATAGAGAGAAATAGCGTTGAAATAAGGAAAACTCAAAGAGAAACACTACACGAGTATATGCCTCACTCATAGGAGGAAGTAGGCAATGCATGGTAGTCAGAGTGGGGTCTAACTTAGTACGTCTTCTGCAGTCAGAGCAAGCTTTGATGGAGGGTAGGATCAGCACAGCCTCACTCATAGGAGGATGATCAAAGAAGTGGAGCTTGAGCAAAAGGAGTCATTCACTGAGTGCAGCATCAAGAAGGATCAAGACACAATGCGACTAGTGGGGAGCGTGGGCCGAATGATCTTCTTTACTGCTAACAAGCCCTCAGTGGGCCAATGGGTTCTTGGGTCCTAAGTTTTGGTTCCTCTTTAATGTTAAAAAGTCTTAATGTTTGGATAATTTGTAAAGTTAGTTTGGTATTAATAGTTCATCAAGATTGCTTTTAATTTAACTGGTGAAATATTTATGGAATGGAATAGATGTTGAAAACGAAAGATGGAATGCTTGAATATACTCAAGCTAAACGAGTCAAAATATATTAGATCAAAATCGAGTTGAAGAACAAAATGATCAGTTTTAGCCCATTTAGATTTGTTGGACCTTATTCTGCACACATTAGCGACCCACTTGCGACTTCTATTTTCCTATTGAGCCAACTGTCAATGAGGAGCATGATCGCTTTGCTACTATTATTCTTAGTACGTTGAAATTGCCAGACATCGTCTTTGTAGCTTATGCCTCCTGCCGTTCCACATTTATGTTCCTTACATGTTCATTATAATACAAAGAAATATTCTAGAGCCTCTGTCTTTTAGTAGAGGTCTAGCTAAAAACCAACATAGTATATAAAGAGAATTGTTTCCTAATATTTTAAAAAGTTTTCTTCCATCTCTTTAACCAAAGAACTTAAATAAGGATCCAATTTAAATTCTGTAAATTTTTGAGACATTTGAAATGCATAAATTAAATATATTGTTGAGGTGAGATAGTACTTTGTAGCATCCAGAAAATTGTTTGGTTGCCTTTCTAAAAATAGTTAGTAATTTGAAACTTTTTTCAAAAAATTCAATCAAAAAGTTTTAATTACAAGTTGCAAAAAGCAAATAGTAAATCTCTATAGGGCAAAATCGATTCGATTGAACGATGAAGAGAATTTCATCTTATTTCAGTAGATAGAAGAAATGTAATACAAGTGTTTTCACCTTTTTCACAAAATCATTTCCATCCATACCTGATATGTGAATTCAAGTGAATCCATTTAGCTATATATTTAGTTTTTTCGATTACTAATTGATGGGTAAAAAACACAATATATTCTTGTATGTTTGTGAAATGAGATGCACTATAAGCAGGAAAAAAGAGAGTTGTTCAAAATTGGTTTTAAATGTTATGTTAAATAAGTCAAAGTTATGTTGCATTTTGAGACATTATCTAAAATAAGAGGAAAAATTTTATTTTTAATAAAATAAATTTTATAAACATTATAAATTTAGGGGATAATTCCATCTGGGACTTTGATATAGACCTTTAATTTCATACAGGTCTACCAAAATGAAAGCGTATCATTTAGGTCTCTTTCGCCCAAAATGTTTTTCACGTGGGTTCTTTTTAACGAATTTCATTAAGTTTAACTACTAACTTGCTATTTTAAAAAATTTAAATTATATATTTAAGTATTGAAAATATATTTAAGCATTGAAAATATATTTAAGCATTTTCAATTGCTATTTTAACATCGATTTTTCCTTCTTTACATCTAATGTTATAGTAGTAATTATTAATTCTTAAATATGTACTTTTTATTTTTAAAATAGTAATTTAATGGTCAAACTTCATAGAATCTGTTAAAAAGAACTCAAGTGGAAAAACATTTTGATAGCAGGGACCTAGATGGTAGTTTTTATCTTTGTGGACCAATGCAGAATCGAGGGTCTATGCCAAGATACTAGATGGAATTATCCCTAAATTCAAATCTGATAGCTTCTGTATGGGCTTCATCAAGAAGATCTAATTATAAAATATGTTTGTATAACTCATTATTTAGTTATCCATTGACATGTAACAACCATATAGCTTTTTTCATTTATAATTGTCCGGATTTATATGAAATATTCGTAAGATATTCAATTAAAGTTTTTTCATATTTTTTATACATACCCATACATTCTTTTCTAGGTATATTTCTAGAAATACGTTAATATGACGATTGTAAACACTGAACAACATATTCTAAATAGCCTTCTTTGCACGTTCGGTTTTCACAATAGAATTTATTAATATTCTACATGCCTTATCATTCATAAACAACTAGGTCATAGACCCACTTCATAGATTTAGTAGGGTCTAGCTATACAGTAATTTATTGACACATTTTTTTATCGAATTTGTAAAATTTAACAACATGCTTCTTAAAAGTATCAATCCCACTATCAGTGCCACCCAATTTGTAAGAAGATTACATAATTTGCAAGAAACATATTTGTGTTTTACTACATTACTAGTGGTTTTAATTTGCAAATCAAAATGGTCCCATATATTACTACGTTTACTCAACTTTTACTTGATATGCTTGATGATTGATTAAAGGGCCTGTAGTAGTGCCGACATCTTGCTCCGTTCCTTAATGCCAGTGTCGTTGAGGAATTGAATCTAATTTGTCTTCAAAGAACTCATCTAGAATAGGGAAGGCGATCAATTTCCTAACATAATCTAGATCCGAAGTGTATTGATGAGATGTGGTAGAGCCAATTTGATGACGTCAGCTTGCCATTTGTACATTGAATTTTAAAGGGAGCATTACACCAAGAATTTAGAACGAGAAACATGGATGTGGATTCTCCATTTTAAAGAGGACCGAAAATGAATAAAAAAAAGAAGGCCAAACAAGTGTAAACAAACATGCAACGGTCAACCTTTTTTAACTAATCAATTCCGGTCCAAAACATGTTCGGTTTGGTTCTTGTTAACGAAACTGGTCAAGTCTAGTTCGGACAAACTTGTTCCAATGGGAACTAGTGCAATAAGCATTCCTAACTAGGAGAGTCTATTCGGGCTCTGTGACATACATGTTGGTCCACTGCCTCATTTTGCTTATCATACCATCTAAGTAACTTTAGTTTCCTGTATCATATGCATGCTCCATTTCATCCTTTATAATCATGAACTTGTCCCTTGATTTTGTGCTTTGTAACCTGTGAATGATATCTTAAGATAATGTGCAATTGTTTATAATCAACTTCCTTGGCTGCTTGTTCCAATACATGTAGAGGCCCAATGGTGGTTTCAACCTCCTGACCATCACTTTTGCTACAATATTGTAGATTGTGTTGCATAAGCTTATGGGCCTCAATTATTTTGTGAACACTGAGATGCTCAACTTGGGAGCTAGAATTATTGCCATGCCCTTCCACTTTTGTGGCACTTTTCCCTTCTCAACGGGTTATTGGACTGCTCTGGTGGCGTCTTATCCCACCGCGATCCAGTATTGTTTATAAACACTCCCTGTTTCTAATTCTCAACCATTGTTCTATCCTCCATCCCTCATGATGCAAGTTCAGAATGACTCGCTCCCTACCAGTGACCCTCCTGTGATGTAGCAGTTAGACTCAGGACCTCCACTACCTAACGAGAGCAACAAATCTCCCTTGAATATTGGTAAGAGAAGTGGCCTAAGCCAGGAGTTGATACAGGATGGAGAGAAAGTTTTGCCCAAAGCAACCCTTCAAAAGGAAAGAACTATAACAAGTATAGAGATTAGAGAGGATTGGAGCGTATTTCCAAAAGGCGATGGACAAGAGAGCTTGAGGAACTTCGGAAGGGTGCCATTAACCCTAAATGGTGTAGGGACGCCAAAAGGGAAGCCAAGGTTGATTCCCTCTTTTTGTTCTCCAAAGATAAAGATACTAAATAATCCTATCGAAGATGCATAAGGATTAGTGTTCAGTCCAAGATCCCAACGGACAAATTCGACTACAAGTTTGAGCTCATTGCTCCATTTTTGGGTGTCTCACAACTTTTCATTCTTGCTTGCCACTTGTTACTTTTTCTTGGGATAACAATGGAGTGTACAACTCACAGGGGTGTTGCCATGGTTGTCTCTTCCTCTTTATCTAGATTAGGTCCTAGGATTTCTTCTTCCCTAACGGGAGATGTAGTCCATTGCATTTATGGATGTCGCCAACTCCAACAGAGTTGGAGCAGAGGCACTATTGTTATCAAGTTCTATTATGCATGACTATGTACAATGACAACAACTCTTTTTGCTCGGGCGAGATGCGTCTCTCCCCTAAAGATCTTTTGTAGTTTTCCCCCAAGGGCTTTGTTTACTTCTAATATATAATATATGTGCTTCGGCCGGATTTCAAAAAAAAATGAACTCCCTATTATGCCATCTTCCCCTAAGTCTTTGTTATCATCCAAAAAGAAGAATGCTTCCTTGATTTCTTCATCTCTTACTTCCTGAGCTAGCTGTTTAACAACTTGTGTTGACACTTTGTTTCTTGGCTAAAAGACTTCAAGGATGCTCTAAGCATAGTCCTCTACCCGTTGTTTCCTAATGATGGACTCAGTAACTTTGAGAAGGATTTCTCTTTTTTCAGTAGTTCTGTTGCCCTCTGAATTCAGCAATGCTTGGATCAAATTAAATGTTTTGCTTCCTATGGCCACCTTTGTTGTCAGGTCTCTGTGCCTCCCTCAGTCAATCCTTCAGCGTTGGCCCCCTTATTTTGAAGAGCAGTAATGACTTGTTCAAGTTCCTTAGACTTTGCTAGAAGGTCCCCTACTTTAGCCTTACTCCTTTTCTTCAATGCTTTGAGCCTTAAGTCACGCCTAGCATCTGCATCTATGGCAGCATAAACTCCTGTAGCATATTTATTTACATCAGGAGTCATGATCTCATCCAAAATGATCTGTTTGTGTTTCAGGATTAAGCTGACAGTGCCCTTCTTGCTGCCCTAGGCCATGGTTGTTCCTGCTGACAGTCCTTTGATGGCATGGCTTCAAAGCTTCACTTTCTTCCTAACAACCTGTCCCTTAAGTTACAAGACTCTCAAGTAGAAAAATCAACACTGGGTTGTGCTCTCTCAAAGAACAGGAAGCTGGTTTTTTTGTAGTGCCCCTATGGTTCCAATAAATGACTGTGTTAGCTGCAGCCCCTCCCATTCCTCCTGAAGATCTAAACTGCCTTCTTTGCTTCCTTTTTTCCTCTTCTTGTCAGAAAGTTTTTCTGGGTCGTCTACCTGCTGCTCCTTTGTGGCTTTCTTTCCTAGCCTTTGCTCTCTCTATATATATATGTATATTATTTTTTTTTCTTTCATGTAGGTTTCAGATCCTCAAACTTCCAAAACTTCCCTATGCTGAAAATACCTGCACTGGCTTGGTTTCCTGCCTTACAGATTCTGTTTGCCCTGTGCAACCTTCCCTGGTCATGAGCATCTGTGGGTGCTGTAGTTTCCCTCGTTAAATTATCCTCCTTCCCTTTAAGGTTGGCTGGCTCCCTGATGTTAATGCTGCTTTTTGCTTGGTCAATGGTGAAGATGCAGTCATGCTGCGATACTGAATTGCACGGATTTTTGTTCCTCTGGCCAGAATGCTGCTGCTGGATTTCCCCATTGTTGTTGCTCCTGCTTTATCGTTTAAAGCAGTTGAAGATGGATCACTGGGGGCTTTTCTAGGCTTCCACACATGATGAGAACTAGCAAACTTCTGTGCCACCTCTGGACTGTTCTGGTGCTGAAATGCTTATTCTCTGATGTCTGGTCTCTATCTCCCGTTCTGGGATTTCAATGCCTGGTTTATCTAATCTCTCCGGTGTTCCCTTTTTTCTTTATGTTAGTGACAATGGTCTAGGGCCCTAACCTGTCAACTTCCCTCTCCTCTTCTTTGCTGATTGGAGGGACTTCCAAACTCTTCTTTTGGGCTATGTCTTCAAGATCTGCTGAACATGCCGCTGCCTTAGAGAACTGTCCCTCTTCTGCTCTATTTTTTATCCTATCCTCTCTTCTTTGAGTTGTGTTGCTCTTTTCCACCATGTAATTACTCACTGATTTGCTATTACTAGGGCCTTGGATATTTGCATGCCCTACCATTCCACAGTCGAAACATAGGTTGGATGGACATTCATATTCAATTTTTTGATAAAATCTCTCCTTGGACCCTGAATCCAAACTCCAGGTTGTATGGGCTGGCACAGATCAAACCTTGATACACACTGTGGCCTATAATCCCCTTTCCCTTGAAGTAAATTGATCAAACAGTAGTGGGATCCCAACACTGGCTGTTACCGTAACTTGTGTTCTATGGCCCCAGAATTTCAAAGGAAGTAAATGTTGAAGATATTGCTCTTCAGGCACTGAAAAAAGCACTGGCTACTTTGACTCTTTCAAGATGATTCTAGAATAAGCTCCATTCATATTCTAGTATGAGCATTTGTGTAACGCAGAAGCAATGGACTAGAAACCAAATAGCTCTTAGCTATATGAGGGTAAGGGTGCCAGAAGCAATGGGCTAGAAACCAAATAGCTCTTAGCCATACGAGGGTAAGGGTGTGTGCATCAACCGTAGTGATAGGAACTCATGCTACTATTATGGTTTTTTATAGTGATAACTAGAGAAATTTTATTCTTTCTATTGACTTGGTAATATTTCTTAGCATATTTTCTGCATTGTCACATATAATTTTTTTTCATTTCATTGCTTCTTCGTCTTTTCTCCTTTCCAGGTTTGAGCCTTATGTTGAATATGCTTTGGATGTCCCCATGTACTTTGTCTATCGCAAAAAGAAGTATATTGATTGTTCTGGAATGTCTTTTCGGGTTTTCTTCTGACCTTATTTTTCACCTTTTTGCTATATTTTTGTACTTAAAATTAAAAAATTTGCATCTTATGAACCACAACTTGGTTCATGAACATACTCTACATAATAATCACAGGACTTTTTGCACGGCAAGCTTCCTTCACTTCCCGGGGAATTGCCTACACTTGTTGATTGGGAAAATCATCTGACAACCATTTTTCCTGAGGTTTCCTTGGCTATAATAACCTTCATCATCCTTGAATAAACAAGGTGAAATTTTTTAGATTTGATATGATTGTTCCTTGTGATTAGGTGAGATTGAAGAGATACTTGGAAATGAGAGGTGCAGATGGGGGACCCTGGAGGAGACTATGTGCTTTGCCTGCATTTTGGGTATTCCTCATAGCTTTTAGCTGTCATTTTTATGTGCCTTATCCCCCTTAATTCATCAAATGTGGAGTTTAATGGAACAAACACAATGAAACTTTTAAAACTGGTTATCAGCTTGTATTAATCCCATTTCTAGCCTCCAATTGTGGTTAAGAAGCTCAAAACTTAAACCATAATTTGAATATGCTACATCCATCCTTAATTAAAGATGATGATTAAAACTTAAAGTAAGAGATAAGAAAACTAAATATTTAACTGAAGTAAAATACATTAAAAATATAAATTAAAAAGTACTTTTTAAGAATAAAGATATTCAACAAAGATAAACGAATTACTTTAAAAAGCTTTTCAATGATAGTTATGATATTACGATTTATCTTATATCCAAAAAGTGAATAGAAATTATTCTTACATTTGGCATATTAGTAAAGTTGAAGTTTGGGAGGGAGACTTTAAAGAATATGAAGTGCAAAAAAGTAATAAAACAGAATGACGTTCCAATAGATGTTTGGAAATGTATGGGTAATAAAAGAGTTTTTTAGCTCACTAAATTATTTAATATAATTTTAAAGATTAAAAAGTTGTCAAATGAATGAAGAAAGAATGTATTGTTAGTTATTTACAAGAATAATAATGATGTACAAAATTGTACTAACTTGAGAGGAATTAAATTAATGAGTTATATTTTAAAACTTTGGAAGAGTGATCGAGCACAAATTACGTCTTGATATCAAGGTATCACAGAATCAATTTAGTTTTATGCTAAGCAAATCTATGAAGGCTATTTATTTGTTGAGATTTAATGAAAATGTTTAGAAAGAGAAAAAAAGATCTGGATTTGGTCTTCATTGATTTAGAATATACTTATGATAAAGTCTCAAGGGAAGTCTAGAGAGTTTTAGAAAAGATAAGGGTATACACTGTTTACATTCAATTTTTTCAAGATATGTATAAAAGGGTTATTATGTGCGTTCGAATATAAGAAGGTTTGACTAAGAATTTTTTATTTTAGTTGAATTACACAAAAGGGTCAATTTTAAGTTTATTTCTCATTGCGTTAGTTATGGAGGTTTTGATTAGACACATTCAAAAAAAAGCATCTTGATATATGTTTTGTAGATATTTGTTTGTTGATAAGATTAGAGAAAATGCTAACGTGAAACTCAAGTTATAAAGAAATACTTTAGAATCTAAAATTTTTTATTTTAACAGATCAAAGATTGAATATGTGGAGTGTAAATTTAGTTAATATAGAAGCGCTTGTAGTAAGTAAATGACAATGGATCAAATTATTAGAAAGCACAATGGCTAAAGTGGAGGAATGCATCTGACATATTGTATAATAGAAAAATTATATTCAAGCTTAAATGTAAATTTTATAAAACAATTGTAAGACCAGTGATATTATATATTGTTAAATGCTTATCTACAAAGAAGAAATATACAAATAAGATAAGTGTCGTAAAAATGAGGATGCCAAGGTAGATGAGTGGGTATACACAAAATAATAATATAAAAAATGTGTATATCACAAAAAGATTGGAGTAGCTTTAATTGAGGATAAGCTCGAAAAGAGTTAACTTAGATAGTTTAGACACAAATTGTTGGTCGATAGAAGCTTCATTGTAAAGTTGAATTATTAGATCTTACTCATGTAAAAGAGTAAGAGGCTAAAAAAGACATGATAAAAAATTATAAGAAATGATTTTACATATTTAAAATTAAATATGAATTTATTATTTAATAAAGTACAATCAAAATAAAGAATTTATATAGCTGATCTCACCTAGTGGGATAAAGATTTGGTTGTTGTTGTATATCCCTTCTTAATCACCTAACCATTTTTGCTTGTCTCAATTAATTTTAACTTAGGTTGAAATTAACTTTATAGGTCGCATTATGCACAATAGGTAGTCAACAAGTAGCGTAAAACTTGTCGAATCAAACATTACATGAATCTTTTAAGAAATTACACTAAAGCTAAGGCATTTCATGAAAGTGATGAGCTATGTTGTCTGAATACAATGAGAAATGTGTAAGAGCCTTTACATTAGCTCCAAGTGTAATGATAAGTGAGCAAGAGTTTTTACATTATATACAAATACAGATGAAAAACTAGTCCAAGATACTAGAACATAAGTTACTGAAATTTTAAAATATAAGCACCCTGACATGCAAATTTATGATTCATAGAAAAATTAATATTTTGTACATTTAAGGAACATAATGAGTGGGACAGAAAGTTAAAAAAATTGATAGTTTAGGTTTCAAAAAATAAAATTAAGAATTGAATTGGTGGAAGATTATGTAGTAGAAATTAAGAAAAATGAGGATAGAATTATAGTCTTAAAAGTTATAATTAATGAAATGATTATTAATATTTTAAGTGTGTATACCTCTCAAGTATGTTTGGATGAGAGTATATAGAAAAGTTTTGATATGATTTAGAAAAGTTTTGATATGATTTAGAAAAGTTAATATAAGATATACTTTAGGAGAAAAAAATTATTTATTGGAATTTTAATTAGATATATTGAAAGTATTGCTTAGGAATTTAATAGCATCCATAGTGGGTATAATTTTAGAAAAACTGATGAAGAAAGTAAAGTCATTTTAGAATTTTTCTTAACTTGTGATTTCATGATTGTTAATACTTTATTCAAAAGAGATATGAGAATGTTATTACTTACATTAATGAGTTTTTCAAGAATGCAGATTGATTATTTTTTTATAAGAGAAGAAATCGCTTGAATTGCAAAAATTGTAAAATCATTTTAAGTGAATGTTTGACTACCCAATATCAATTACTGCTCTTAGATTTCAAGATTTTTTAAAGTGTTGGAGAAGGAATAGTAAGTTGAAATAGTGCTCTCGGACTCGATAGTAGAATCTAAAGAATGAGAATAGATGTATCTTTAAGGAAAATGTTATAGAACTTGAGATATGGGACATTGAGAAGGAAATTGATATTATGAGATTGATAATTGCTAACTGCATCTACAAGATGATGTATTGCTAGGAGAAGTCAAATAATGAAGATACTTGGTGATGAAAATGAATATAAAATGGTTTAAATGCAAGAGCAATAAAATTAAGAGAAATATAAAATGGTTCGACGAAAGTCCAAGAAAACAGTTTGTAATATAAAAAATATAGCTTTGATGATTTATATAGCAAGCTAGATACTAGAGAAGGAGAGAGATATATATGCAAGATTTTCAAAGTAAGCAAAAGAAAAAATAAAGACTTTGTAATAAGTAAGCGAAAGAAAAAATTAAGAATGCGGACTAAAAAATACTTTTTAAGAAAGGAGATATCCAATATAGATGGATAAGTTAATTTCAAAAAATTTTTAATAAAAATTGTGGCAATATGATTAATCTTATTGAACTTAACATCTAAAATAAAAGTAATAATTGTTCATACATCTGACATATTAGTAAAGCTGAAATTTGGCAAGCTTTAGAGAAGATGAAGTGTAGAAAAAGAGAACCAGATGATATCTCAATAGATGCTTGGAAATATATAAGAGATAGAGATATAGCTTTGAAATTTAAAAGAATGCTAAATAAATGAAAAAGAAGTGCATTAGTATTTATTTACAAAAGTCAAAGTAATGTACAAGATTATGCTAGTTGTAAAAGAATTAAAGTAATGAGATATACTTTAAAACTTTGGGAGAGAATGATTGAGGGTTTGGACTGCTTATATCCAAGTTATTAAGGACGTATATAAATAAACTATTATTTGTGTTTAAACACAAGTGAGTTTGAGTAAAGATTTTTCTATCACAGTTAAATTACATTAAGGCTTGGCATTATGTCCGTATCTCTTTTCATTAGTTATATAGGTTTTAATTAGACATATTCTAGATAAGGTGTCATGGTGTATGCTTTTCGTAAATGATATTTTCTTTGTTGATAATACTAGAGATGAAGTTAAGACAAAACTTGAGTTATGGATGAAACTCTAGAGTTAAAAAGTTTTCATTTTAGTAAATAAAAAACAAATATATTGGGTACATATTTATTAAAAAAATATTTATATTGGTGATGTGATAATTAGTGATCAAATTATCAGAATAGTGAGTGATTTAGATATTTTAGATCAATTATATAAAATGATGGTGAAATAAATAGTGATGTCATTGGCAGGATAGATAAAATGAAGTCATTGTTATGGTGTATCATATGATAAAAAAATTTTAGTCAGACTTAAATGTAAATTTTAAGGAACAATAGCAAGACCAGCGATGATATGGTGCTGAATATTGGACTATAAAGTACAAATATAAAAATAAAATGAGTTGTGGAAATGAGGATGCTAAGGTGAATAAATGGGTATATACAAAAGGATATCATGAGAAATGAGTATCTACAAAAAAGTTGAAGTAGCATCAATTGAGAATAAAGTCATAGAGAATAGACTTAAATAGTTTGGACATATAAATAGTAGGCCGATTGAAGCTCTAGTAAGAAAAGTTGGGTTATTGAACCTTGCTCATATAAAAAGAGGAAGAGAAAGATAAAAAAAAGACATGACAAGAAACTATAAGGATTGATCTTACGCACTTAGAGCAAACTAAAGATTTATTAACTGATAGAGTGCAATGAAAACATATAATTCATATAGTCAACCCCACCTAGTGGGATAAATGTTTGATTATTGTAGGTTACATTACACACAAATTTCAATATTAAACTAATATTATTGCTAATTTTGTGCAAACTCCAACATTAAAACTAACTCTATTTCACAACCTACTCAAATTTTAAAATAAAAAATAACTTTATTTTATATTCTTCATGCATCTCAAAATAAAGTTTAGTTTATTTTGACTTTTTTTACAAATCTCGAAACAGAGATTTTAAATCAAAGTTATCTTTTACTCCAATTAAAATAACTTCATAAACAAACATGATCATTAATCTGGTCCGGAATGTACTTACGAAGAGAATGCTAAATGTCCATTCATGTGCTATGCAGCATAACAAGATTCTCCCGTAATAAATCATTTAACCAAGATTACTTGCTTAGTTTTGTGTATTGATTGGAGAGACTCCTCTGCAGGTGGGTCTGTTATATGATGAACTTTCATTACAAAATGTTTTAGACATGACTGCTGATTGGACTGAAGAAGAAAGACAAATGTTAAGAAGAAAGGTGATGAAAAATTTCCATTACAATCCTTTGATTTCATAATATGATTATTTAACCTGCAAGCACCATTGCACTAATTCTTTTCTGGCTCTTGTAATATTTTCGTCGATTATACAATATTTTGATTTATAAAGATTAGATCTCAGCGGTTACTATATTATGCAATCTTTGTGAATATAATGATTTTCTTTTTCTATCAGGTACCGGTTCTAGGGTTGAAAACACTTTTTCGGGACGGGCTGTTAAAACACATTGCGGAAGATGTTTTGGCACTAGCCAAGGTTATTTTTTGTTGCGTATCTTGGCATCAAATGTGTGAATGTGCAAATAGCTTCTCACATTTTCTAATATTCCGATGTAGGATGGTCTGGAAAGAAGGCTTTGCAAGGAATCTGGATTTTTGAAGGAAGTAGCTGAGGTGGTTGCAACAGGTACTCCTCTTAACAGTTAAACTTTAGTTTTTCGGATTTCATACTATTATTTGAAATTTGGAAGCCTTGGGTCTTCATTAGCTTACTTTATCCATAACTAGTGCGACCATTCTCTTAAATATCCTAATGGTCTTTGGCTTGAGTTGTTTATTTCAACTCAGAAAGTACATGAGGAAAATGCTTCCAATGGTAAGTGGTTCATATGTAATACGAGAAACATAAGTAATTACAGTGGAGAAATTAACCTTAAGAAGAGCAACAGAATGGAAAAGTAAATTGTACAGATTCATACTCTTCATGTAGCTCACAATAACTCATTTCTCTTAGCTTCTTGTACACGCTGTATTACTTTTCCAGAGAATAGTGGTTTATCATTAGATTCCATTAGTCTTGCTGTTGTATTGCCTTTCTCTTTTCAAGCCTTGTTTGATCTGAACTCCTGCGTTGTGTTTTGACTGTCATGTTTACCAACGAGCAAAAGCTATTAACTGCATTCCATCAACCATTTGGACTTTTTCTTGTCTTTCATGAAGAGAGGATGTAGGTTCAAAATGATAGATTAAATACCAATCTAAATTCCGCTCTACATTTTACAAATGTGTTTATCCTCAAAAAGTCTCCATTCTGAAGAGACAAGGTAAACAAGCTTAGTAAAACAAGATGCACATTTTAGGAGACTGTCCTCTGTTCAATAATGTTTTGGGTCCTAGATGTTGAGGACTACTGTAAATAGGCCTCGATTTATGTTTAATATTCATTTGGATCTCCAGTGTATCTATCTTGACTAGAGTTGGGAATAAGGCAAAACTCATGTAATATAGTCTATATATGTGCGGGATTTGGAGGAGAGAGAGAGGCAGGGGGTAAAATGGTAATTTGAAAAAATTTTAATAATAAAAAAATAAAAAAGGACCCATGTGATAATTTATTAAAACTCAGAGACTCTGATATTATAATTTTAAAAACGTAGACCTGTGCATTATTAAGCGTTAATGTGATGTCCCGGCTGCCGGCACCCACACCACCAGCAACCGAGGCGTCGGAACTGAAACATAACCACAACAACAAATAACCTCCACATATCGTTTCATCCTCTATTACCTTGCATCAACCTGCGGTACTTCACACCATGTCTCGTGATCTTTCTTATGCAGTACCTGCCACCAAAAATGGCAGGAGTTTGTTAATACAAACTCAATAGGTAAAATAGTATCCAACATAAAATGAATACAAATAACATTACGACATGAATAATAAAGAAATACATAACATGCAAAATGTCATCATAACTCCCACATGAGTGTACAAACACATACATATCCTCATACATTTTCATATCCTCTCACCTTTCTGCCTGACAAAAGTCCCTTCAGCTTGTTATTCTTGAAGCCTTGCAATGACAAAAGCTGCACTTTACATCGGTGATTCCACATCAGGACATCACCTAGCATATACTCATAAAATGAATACACATATCATCACCACATGAACAATAATTAACTGCACAACAGTATTTTCACAAATATACATCAACATCATATCATTGCACAGATAATCAAATCACACTCATTTCCTGGTGTATTTAACAACATACACCACATTAGACATAATTGCATAAACATAATAAACCAACAAATCACACATATTCCCGCGAGTAAACAAGATAAATACACATCATCACATCAGCACATCATTTCATTAACATAATAAATCGGAAAGGATTACCTACCAATCAATGCTTACAAATTCTGAAATATTTTCCTTTTCCTTTCTGCGATTGCTCCTCCTCTTTCTTTCTTCTTCTTCTTCTTCTTCTTCTTCTTCTTCTTCTTCTTCTTCTTCTTCTTCCTCTTCTTCTCCTTCTGGCAGCAGCTACTGCTGCTGCTGCTGCTCCTCCTGCTGTCCTGCTCTCGGCGGAAAGGGCGGAACGATCGGGCTGGAGCGGCACCGAGCGGGAAAGAGGGAGAAAGTACGGGCTGCCACGCGTGTGTCACACGTCATGCGGAAGAGGTGGAGAAAGGGGTCAGCGGCTGCCTTTATCTGATTTGTCACAATTATAATTTGGTCCCCCTATTTTCAACCTCTTATAAATAGGTCAAAAATCTTTTTTTTCAGTCCAAATCAGCTTTATTTTTTTTTCTTCCACCCATCCATTTTGGGATGTCACAGTTAAACTCATTGACCTGAGTGTAATTATCCCCAAATTTTATAATAAAGAAGAACAAATTTGATAGAATCCCTTTTAAGTTCCTTAGGCGTTATATTATATGAATCATATGAACCAAACATATCAGGCCTATTAATGAATATATATATATATATATATATATCACATAATAATACATATTATATTAACACCCCATTTAAGCTGAGGCATAAATATCCATCATCCCCAACTTATCACAAATATAGTTAACTCTAGAACCCAAATGGGGTTCGATGAAGATATCGACAAGGTGTTCTCCTGTTCGAACATGATGTATATCAATAATTTTCTTCTGAAATTTTAGTCGAGCAAATTGACAATCGATCTCAATGTGCTTAGTGCTTTCATGAAATGCTAGGTTAGAAGTAGTGTGTATAGCCGACTCGCTGTTATACCAGATAGTAGTCAGATTTTTCTACAGAAGTCCTAATTCAGCCAAAAATATTGCAACCACAAAATCTCTGAAGTGGCGGAGGCAATAGCTTTGTATTCTACCTCAGCACTGCTATGGGTTACTACATCCTTTTATTTTTACATTTTCCAAGATATTAGAGTACCTCCAATAAAAACAAGGTATCCAGTACTAGATCGTCTGCTCATAGGGCGTGCTTCCTAATTTGCATTCATATAGCACCCCATTTAATTATATATGTTTTCTTTGAAGGTAATCACTTTTCCTAGGCTTTCTTACAAGTATCTTAGTATTCTTATAACTGCATCTCAATGTAATTTTCTTGGTGCTTGTATGAACTGACTAACTACACTCACAATATAAGCAATATTAGGACAAGTCATGGTTAGATAGTTTAGCTTACCAACTATCCTTCTATACCTCTCTGGGTATTCAAGAAGGGCTCCTTGATCAGGTAATATTTTGGCACTAAGATTCATAAGAGAATCTACTTAGCTTATATCGTACTTGCCTCAACTAGTAGATCCAATGCATGCATGCGTTGTGGCAGTAGAATGCTGCCCTTTTTTCTAACAACCTCAATACCTAAGAAGTATCCCAACTCTCCTAGATCTTTTGTTTCAAAGTGATTTGCAAGGTGTATCTTCAAGGTAGCAATTCCCTGAAATCATCTCCTGTTAACACAATATTATCAACGTAGACTGTAAGGTGAATTACACTAGTAGATGCTCTACAATAGAAAATCGCATGATCCTTCTGAGATTGTCTTAGGACAACTTTCTGAATCATATAACTGAACTTACTGAACCAAGCTCATGGAGACTGTTTGAGGTTATAAATGGAGCAACGAAGTTTGCACACCTTCTCCCCTCTGAGCAACAAACCTTGGTGGCAGTTCCATAAAGATTTCGTCAAGTCTCCATATAAAAAGACATTCTTAATGTCTAGCTAATAAAGTAACCAAGAATATGGTGCGAATAAGTGAATTGAGGCCATCTTGGTGCCATGAGAAATGTCTCATAATAATCCAATTTATGTGTTTGTGCATTGCCTTTTCTACCTAGTGAGCTTTTAAACGTGCTAGAGATTCATCAGGGTGAACTTTCATTATTAAAACTCATTTACATCCACAAACTACTTACCAAGTGGCAAGTCTACAAGGTCCGAAGCGTGATTTTTATATAGGGCTTTCATCTCCTCTATGATGACAGCTCTCCATCCGTCATGCTGAAGTGCCATAATATTTGAAAAGGGTAAAAACATTGAACCAAGTTTAATCATAAATGCATGTAGGTTAACAGATAATCCTTTATAGCTCTGAGTGCATAAAGGATGATCTGTACACATCCAATACACTTTCCTCTGTGCAATAGGTAAGTTATTCTCCTTTGGACCCTCCAATGAGGAGTCCAACCCTATAGGTGACATGGCATTGATTTCAATCTTAAATGACTCATCTCAACGAGCTTCGAGTCTAGGCATAGAAGAAGGGTGGACATCATATATAAGAATCTGATCAGTGGTTGGATTTGAGGGGTTTGAGACATTTTTTTGCAGTGGGGTAGTTTCCTTTAGAAAGAATGGCTAAGATTCATTAAAAGCGACTTGTCTTGAGATCAATAGATGACCATGAGTAGGGGAGTAGCACATGTATTCTTTCGATACATTAGAATAGCTAAGATTCAAGGCTTTAGGGTCAAGTTTGGATACTTGTGGATGATCATTATAAATATAACATGTACAACTAAAAATCTTCAAAGGTAGATTGAAGGTGCACTAATCAGAAAAAAGAACTCTATGGGGAACTTTATTATTTAGGGTGGATAAAGGTAAGCAGTTAATTAGGTAGCATATAGTAAGCACAACTCTCCCCCAGAATTTGTTTGGTACATTCATTTGAAGGAGCAAAGTTCTAGCAATTTTTGTGAGGTGTCGATTCTTACATTTGGTCACTCCATTTTGTTGTGGTGTTCGAAGCACAAGATAACCAATGTACAATGCCATTTTTTCAAAAAAATTATTGGAAAGAAGTGGAGAGGTACTCATTACCCCTATCAAATTGTAAGGTCATAGCTTTGGTATTAAATTGAGTTTTAACAAAATGACAGAAGTCAGAAAAGATAGCAAACAACTCAAATGATACAATCATAGCAAATGAAGAATTGATTAAAAAAAACGTGACGGCTATATAAAGGCTTGGTGGTGGTTGTGCCATTTGATAAGAAAGAGGAAGAGGAAGATTAAAAAAACGTGACAAGAAACTATAAGAATTGATCTTACGTTCTTGGAGCTAAATGAAGAATTGTTATTTTATAGAGTGTAATGAAAATGAAGGATTTATGTAGCCGACTACCGAGTGAGATAAAGGCTTGGTGGTGGTTGTGCCATTTGATGGAAACCCTGAATTTTGAGTTGATTTGTTGTTTGATTTTCAAATATGTGTGTGTGGACTCGGGCACACCCAAAAGGGGGATGAATTGGGTGAGTTGGTAATTAAAGACGTGCTAATTAAGATGTGAAAAATTAGTATGATCGTTAAAACCAATTAAAATATGGATGATACAATCATAGCATAAAAGGAGAGAGAGACAAGGATTTTTAGGTAGTTCAGCACAAACGCCTAGTCCTTCCCAAAGTTTACCTACCCTTTTGCAATGCAGGCGAGGAAACCTATACTCCTTCACAAAAGCTGGCGGAGACACTGTTACACTTATCATTTTGCAAAAGCAAGCAAAGAACCTTAATCTGATCTCTCCTCTAAAGGCAGAGATCAAATCCTAGATGAATCCTAGAACTCTAGGATCCAACCTACACTCAAGATCTCCCAAGACCTTGATAAATGTAAAAGAAAATACAAATGAGAACTTGCTTACTAAATAAATTACAATGAGGAAACTAATGAGAAAAAGTAGAGATTTCTTAGCGCGATTTCAATCCTCTCACTACGAAGTCCCTTCCCTTTCAATTGGAGCAAACATTTATTAATTCATGAAAGATTTTCAAGTAATAGAGTAAAAAGTTATTTAATCAAGTTTTCAAATTACTTTGTATGTGTTAAACCTAATTCTATAGTTTACATTCCCGTTGGTGATAAATTATCCAAAATCTAAATGAAAAAAGGAATTAAAACAATCACAAATTTGATTTTGTGTATAGGTCAGACTGTTCGCTTGAACATACTAGACAGTCCATCTGGACAATATTTAA
Source organism: Apostasia shenzhenica (assembly GCA_002786265.1). Classification (NCBI taxonomy): domain Eukaryota; kingdom Viridiplantae; phylum Streptophyta; class Magnoliopsida; order Asparagales; family Orchidaceae; genus Apostasia; species Apostasia shenzhenica. The sequence goes on from KZ454678.1 coordinate 1,081,674, forward strand.
AAAGCTGATAGTTAGAATTTACTTTAAGGCCATCCGGAAGTCCGCCTTAGTTGTCGAATAGTCTGTGACACATCAATGCTTCGGATCACTGTACGGACAGTTTGCGATAGCTTTTGATCGTCCGGACAGTTGTCTAGACAGTCTAGAATTACACCATTTGTAAGTTTCATGGATTTGCGATGTAGTTATCTAATAGTTTTAGGTTAGATTCAACTCAGTATAATTTATGCACTATTATACATAATCAGGTACTCATTTTAATATCAAAATATACTTTGTTTTAGTGAGTATGTTAATTACTCATATTATTAGTTGCTGTTGAGCCAAGTTCTCAACCACTTTTACTCTTTCAAAGTGATTTGAATTTAAACCTCATAATCAACCCTAAAACTTGAGTTTTGTTGATATTTAATTTTCAGTCATCTTCATGCTTTTTATCTACCTTCGGTGAGAAATTTCTTGTTTATATTAACACAACCTCAAAAGTAATGTTAGTTCTTCAATAATTAGTTTGTTATCATCAAATAGAATAGGGCCAGACCCTTAGGGCTTGTTTGGTTGGAGGATAAATTTGGGTAAAGAAAGAGAAAATATTTTATTTTATAGAGTTGAGAAAGAAATTTATTTTAATATTGGGAGGTGTGTACGATGTGAAATAAAGTTAATTTTAAGGTTGGAATTTGTGTTGGATGTGAAATAAAGTTGATTTTTAAGCTTGGAATTTGTGTTGGATGTGAAATAAAATTTTTAAAATTTATAATAAATTTAAAATATTATTTATTTATTTATTTTTCCTAATTTTAGGTTCATACCAAACATGCCCTTAGAGCTAGCAATCTCCCCCTTCTGATGATGACAAAATTATGTATGCCTTTGTAATAAAGAGCAGTTTTCCATCAGATAGCACCAATTAGAATGTACAGAAGTGATATAGCAAAGGCATGAAATGGCATAAATAGCATGTAATGAGATAATGCTATATGACATTAATATGACATGAAATAGCATGCGACTAACCAAGTCTAATCTATAAGTGCTCTCTTAATTGTGCTCATACTAAGGTGACAGTCTACGATGCCAAAGCCATGAATCATGAGCAGATAATTTTAAGCATTTCAATGAACTTTCATTCATTCCAGATAAATCAACAAGATATATGTTATTGTGTCTAATACCCTTTAGGATAATTTGGTTATCTCTTTCAATAATACAAAAGTTTTAGTTAAAGGTGACTTTATGTTCTTTATCACAAAATTGACTTATATTAAGCAAGTGATGTTTAAGTCCATCAACAAGTAGAACTCTATCAATATAAGAAGAAGGTGTTTTACTTTTCTAATTCCCAATACTTTTCTTTTGGTATTATCTCCAAATATAACATATCCTTCATATGGGTCCAAGGATATGACATGTTCTTGTCTCTGGTCATGTGACTTGAACACTCATTGTCTAGGTACCATACACAAGTTCTTGAATGAAAGCGTGCCTACAAAATAGAAATTAAAGTTTCATTTTGGGTACCCAAACTAGTTTGGGTCCGGAATAGTTAGCATTTGCAAAATTATGTGTTTGTGGTGATCCTTTTGGGATCCATGCATGTGTTGTTATCTTGTACTCAGTAGATCTTTTGATTTGACAAACATGTGCAACATCCCCAAACTTATTGCAATAGAAACATTTTGCACTAGGTAATGCATGCATCATAATTTTACTATACATCCTAGCGTGAGTAGGATGTGTTCTACTGGATGTCATGCTCATGTGTATGGGAGGCTTATGCATGCTTGAGAGTTTGGTATTTTCCTTAATTATTTCCCATAGCATATCTTGTGTAGATGAAAGTTCATTTTGATAATATGTAACTTGCTTATTCAACTAATCAGTCTTATATAATCTTTATGCTTGTTTAGAGCATTCTGTTTTTCTTTAGTTGCCTGTTCTTCTATAGATAGCTCATGAGATTTTTTTTTATCATTCTAAGTTTCCAAATTTCTGTATTTTTTCTTCAAATTTTTAAATTTGTCAAGTAATTCACATAATGAATCTTCTAACTCACCATAGGATAAATCACGTACCTTTTCTGATTCTTCTTCCTTGTGTGCCTTTAAGCAGAAATTGAATTCTTCTTTGGCGGATCCATCACTTTCAATTGTTGAGGAATGAGAGTCACTCCAAGTGGCTTTCATTACCTCCTTTTCTTCTTCGTTCCCTTCTTAATAGATGGCACACTCTAGACGAATGTGTGCAGTCCAGGCTTTCTACACTCATGACGTATTATCTCATCTCTGTCTTTCTTTGTTGAAGTCTCTAGCTCCCTGTAGGGTCTTCGACTGAAGTTTCTATGTGCTTTCTTTCTTTTGAATTAGTTTTCTGAATTTCTTTGTAAGAAGAGCTAATTCTTCATCGAAGGATCCATCACTACTTGAACCCTCCTCTGCTACATACGATATGGAATTGTATGCTATGCCTTTGGTCTTCTTGGAAGAGGACTTGGATTCTTCTCTCTTCTTCATCTTGACTTCATAAGCAGTAAGAGAGCCCATGTGTAAATCAAGTGAGTCTGCCTCCGTTATGGCAGTACCTTCGCATCCCATTCCTTCAATAAGCTCATGAGAAATTTACTTGCTAATTCAAAGTTAGTAAAGATTTTTCCAAGTTTTCTCAAATCACTTACAATATTGGTGAATCTATTAAACATTTTCGATATAGATTCAATTTTTTTCATAATGAAGAGTTCATCGGTTGCAAGTAGATTTGCTTTTGCCTCTCTTACCTCATTAATCTCTTCATAGGTCCCAAATTTCTTTGTAAGCATCAAGAGAGCATACCTTAAGGTAATCATCAGGTGCGAGAGCACAAGATAGTCATGTGATTGCCTTAGCATTAAGCTCGGCCAAACTTACCTTATCGGTCATCCACTCCACGCTAACTCAATTGTTGTCTGACTTAAAAATTTATAGCTTTTCTATAGGAAATGATAATTTTATAGCTTTTAAGAAAGATGAGACATGAATGTGAATGCATTCAAGCTGCACAATGGTAAAAGCGAGATAGGAAATCCAAACATGACTTAGGTGTAGTAGTTACACAGTCTTGACTCGATCTTGCTCATTGAGTGTTATTACGTCAAATAGAATTGAATGGAAAAGAGAAATCCACGTGATAAATTAGTTTGGGTTGAAAACCTTTTTGCTGTTTACACAAAATATGACTCAATCTATCTCAATGCACTGTCACCTTGAACATCGAAGAGACTAACCCACGGTCAAGTAACGACAAACGGATGTATAGAGTTCTAGATTGACAGAAAAACGCCCCTTCTTGTGTTGAACAACCCTATAGGGTTGGCCTTCTCAAGCCAAGCGGTCTCGCTTTATTGGACCGCCTTCCTCGAGCAAGCATACTTCAGATGGTTCCTAGGGTTGCCCCCACTGAGAGATTGTCCTAGTTAGTAATCACATCCTAGAGGAAATTTCCTTTTGGACCACCTTTGCTGTCGTCCGACTTTTCACATCAATCGCAATTCTTGCTAACAACTACTTATTTGCCACACACTTTTCCTAGGTGACAGTAGCCACCAATAGGCATTGTTCTAAGGGAGTCACCAATAACAAATGAATAAGGGTTAGTTGTCGGTGCCTATTTGTGTACCTGGTTTTTTCTTTGAAACTTATAGACACCTGGTTTTTAGCGACATAAAGGCACCTCGTGGCTGCTTTCTCCCGATCTGAATACTTGCAGAACAGATGAAAGAGGTTTCGAATGTTCACAGCTTCTTAGTTGCCTGCACTCTTTATCCAGCTTCAGCTCTCACTACGTTTCACATGGCAATCTAGGTTCCATTGTAGCTCATTCTCTTGAAGCAAGGGCTGTTCCCCTACTCTGGCTGGGCAAATTTCTCTGTTTTGAGCTCATTGTAATGGGAGTTTCCCATTGTCGTCTGTTACAAATATATTGAAGTTCCTCTCTTTTTGTGCTTTTCCCCAGTATTTTAAAGGGTTATCCATCTAAAATAGTGTTGTGCTTCTTTTACTTATTTTCTTTAGTTGCTTCTTTTTTTTTTTGTTTGATGTTGTTTGCCCCCTTCAGGGTCGATCTCACATTGATGAGATTTTTGCCCTTTAATGCCATCAACTTGATTTCGCACTAACAATCTGAATTGATGTTGTTGTAGGTATTGGCTTTTGTTTTGAAGATTTTCTCATTTTGAATAAATTGGAATCATATTCCTTTTTTCGTTTTCAAAATTTAGTAAAAACTGCCCATGAACTTTGAAAGATTTTCTTAAATCAAGTTTTTTTTTTTTATCCAACAATAGTCAGGTTAACCTTAATCGATTTGATCTTTGCTTGAATGCCTGATGCATCTAGGTTATCTTTGTGGCAGGAGTGACACCAGCTGAGAAGCTTTTAGAGCTATACCATGGAAAGTGGGGGAGCAGTGTAGACCCTGTCTTTGAGGAATTGCTATATTAGAGTTCTGTAAAATCTAACATTGTTTGCTGCCCCTCAAAAATCTCTCCTTTTTGTTAGGGCATAAACCCAAAATGATTCTTTTCCTTGTTAAAATAGTTGAACTCCCAATATTTCTTAAATAATTAAGCAGGCAAGGACCGTATATTGGCTTCTACTCAGAAGAAAATATGTTAAAATAATGAAGCTGCTTCTTGGCCTTTCGACGCAGTTTTATGATGTAAAATGTGTGGCTTGATCTTTGGAGGTGAGATATGAACTTTAGAACGAATTATAGTTCATCAAAGTTGGGATGCAAGTATAAATATTCGTCTTTAAAACTTAAATTGATGATAAGGGTAATTTTGTGGATTATTTGTAATTCTTTTTCGTCATCGAGAGGTGGTACTTTTCAAAGATTTTGATTGAGTTTCATCTGTGCTCTTTTAAAAAAGTAGCTAAAACTGCTATTGAGAATGTGTAAGCAAGAATGGTTGATGAGGATTAATTCATGATATGACTGCATAGAGTGATGCATGATTGTGTTGTAAAAATAGTGAAATCTTATTTATACTAAACTGAATTAACTACGTTTGTCAAAAAAATTTAACTGTATTTGGTGTTCTCAACCAATGGGAAAGCACCGTGCCTAAATACTAGAAGGTATCAGATTCGAATGAAAATTATAGGTAAATACATTTATGCATTCCTCATAAATGATTTTAAATATTAAATTTGATTAGGATTCATATGAAATAATGGTCACATAGGCTATTATTGGATTGATTTTAAGAGGTAACTCGAAATCAAAAATTTTAAGCTCGACCTTGCTCAAAATCTATGTTGAATAGGAAGTAGTGTGAGCTTGCTTGAATTGATTTGATTTGATTTTGATCATGCGTAGTATGCTAAAAATTATAATAATATTTTATATCAAAGGGAATTTGATTCATAATCTTGAGAAAAATATTTTTAATCATTTCTCATTCTATCACCAAATCACTAAGCAAATTTAAACGTATATATATGTGTTGAATGTGTGTGTGTGTATTAGTCAATTTTGAGTTGATACTTGTTCAATTCGAATTAACTTAAAATTATATCATAATGTAAATATTTTATATATACATGCTTGTATATATAATTGTAGTGTACATAAATAGATGCTTGATCTGAAAAAGTAATTTTTTTATTATATCTTAAAAAGAATTGAAGACTGATTAATTTGGTATACAAATATGAAGTTAGTGTGTTAGAGAAAAATTATTGCATGGGTGAGCGATTTACATTAGTGGTTCGCTTGTCAATTTTAACTCGTCGTATGAGTGCGGTGGGCCCCATACTCTATGACAATCAAACAGAGCGAACGATCGGACTATTTGTTAAGGCTCCAGCAGTGCCCGATCAAACCGTTTGGTTTGCTGATCAGATGGTCCGTTCGGCTATTAGAAAAGTAAATATTAAAAGTATATATCTAAAAAAGTAGGTATAATTTAGAATTAGATATGTATCAATAAGAGAGGATGTAAGTGCATATAATACTCATTATTTTAGATGTATATCTATTTTTTTGGATGTATATTTACTTTAAATATTTATTTTTTCTGTTGGCCTGACAGGACGGTCCGGTGGCACCCGGCCAGACGGTTCGATGGCGCCTGACCGGACTGTCTGTTGGCCGACTAAACGGTTCGTTCGGCTGCCAGAAAGGTAAATGTTAAGATCAAAATATTGCATTCGTATGAATAGTTAAATATATTTATAAATGCAAAATTAAGAGCAATATTATGTCATTTGAGCATAATTTTTATATTTCTAGTATATAAATTCAATTATCAATATATTATTAAAATCTAAATGATATTTTATTGCATAATTTTCTCGATAATATTAATTTAGAATCAAGTTACTACTCAGATATATTTCTCATGAATATTTATAGGTGACGTCATAGCGTAAATGTTAATGGGCGAGATCAAAGCATAAAATACCAGTCTTAAAGCGCCAAAGTCAAATTAGATATTGATGATTGATCATGGAAAATATTAACCAACTCTTTAAATAGTCAAGAAAAATTGGAGCCAAATTAATGAAGTTGTTGCATGAAAAATTGCTTTAAAATTTATTATGAGAGAAGGTGAAGAAAAGATTATAGATATAATGGAAGCCATTAGAGCTGGCGGGAGGTGTGCTCGGCAAGGCGGCTGGCTGGGTGCAAGGGCAAGGAAGGGCTGGCTGTTGGGTGTCCACGACAGAGAAGCAAGCAAGGCAGAGAGCTTGGAAGCTTTTCACTGGGCATCAATGGCAGCTAGACCTTAAGCATGATCTGTTTCTTTCCTTTTTCACACTGCTTTTAGTTCGTTTATTCCGCTAAGTTGTAGTTCTAATTTTATATTGTTCTAGCGAACTCTAGCTTTAGTTTTCATCTCATTTCAGCAAAAGCACTTTTATTTTGTAGCTCATCTTGGAGCCGTGGTTCAGTTTTTATTCAACGTTTTATGTTCTAGTTCAAATCTCTACTCACTCGCATTTAAATATTTAATATTTTTATTTGCATCTTATCTCAATCAAATCATTTTGAAGAGACTATGTTCGGTTTGTTTCAACCCATCCCTGTGGATTCGACCCGTACTCGCACTTGCTTTCTACAACATTACCGTGCGCTTGCAGTTTAACTAGTTTTCATACCAACAGTAAGTATTAAAAATAGGTATATATCAAAAAAAGTAGGTATAATTTTAAATCAAGTAGGTATCAATCAGAAAGAATGTGAGTTGCACTTGTTGTTTTTATCATAATTGTGTTATACTGTATAATTATTGTTAGGATCTGCTTGTTTGTAAAGTTAAAATTAGATATTATATTGAGATATCTGAGGGATGTGATATAAGTTAGTTATTATTTTAGTAATGTGTGTAGGATGTGAAATAAAGTTAATTTTTAATATTAAATTTTATGTGTGATATGATATGTTAGGTTAAAATTAAATTAGGTTAATTTTTAACTCGCAGACAAACGAGAAAAGTTAATTTAATGTTGATAAAATATTACATTTTTAAGCGCTATACTCAACAGAATTCTCCTTTTATCTAATTTTACCTTCTTTCTTTGTGGCTTCTTTACTTTTCCTTCTATACTGGAGCATACACTTTATTCCTTTTGGACAGTGTAACGAGTCAACACATTTAGAACTCGTTTAATTCGAGGTATTTTTTTTACCCAACATAAATTTTAACTATAAAAATCAATTTTATTTTACATTTAACACAAATATGAATATTAAAATTGAAAATATTTTATATTTTATATAATTTTTAATATTAATATAAATTTTCTTTCTCATTGAATTTTAAAAATAAAATATTTTTCTTTTATTAAAAAAAACTCGAACAAACAAGACCTTACAGGTCACTCCTGAACTAACAACTGGCGTATATAGTCTCGCTATGTTTTAACACTGCAATAGCATAGGTAAACGATAGCAGAGCTAGAAGATCAAGATAAAAAAGGTTCAACTTTTTGTAGTTTTTTGAGAAAAAAATAAAAAAATTTATGCATTTCACTAAAATTATGAAATTAAATTTTAGCAAGAAACTCGAACCTCGCTTGCCTGAGTCTAACTTAACTCAATTTTTATGACTTAAAATCAGTTCGCTCGAAATAGGATTAATACAGCTCAAATTTAACTCGAAATATGATTTACTTTAAATATATTTTGTAAAGTAAAATATAATATTTAAATAAACCATATTTAACAATATGATTTATGCTTCAATTTTACAGCATTATTGGTTGTGCGTGCATATTTTAATGTACATATCATTAAATTTCACTAGCAATATTGTTCGATGATAAATGTTTGCAAAAAAAAAAATGTTTTAAATTAATTTGACTTTATCAATTTTTAATACATTATTATCTAATCAATTACCAAACTAACTCTAAAATAAAATTAATCAATATTTTTATTACATGATCACATTGTTATGACTTATGTCTCGAAGTTTTAAGTAATTTTGAGTTTATTTGGTAAAGTTAAAAAAAGTGAAAATTATAATGCCATTTTTAAAAAAAAATAATCATAAAAGTATGCAATTTTTTAGTTAAGCATTTAACATCGAACAATATTGTGTGTCTGTATCAAATTTATCTTTGTATCTACTAAGATTAATTTTTACACTTAGCAAATTTATTTTTATACTTACCATTATTATATGTATATCTATCAGACTGATGTATATTTCTGTCAATTTTTTTTTTATATTTATATCCATCATATGCATGCATGTAGGTAACAATTTATTTTTGTACCTACCAAAATTAATTTTTGTACATATCAAATTGATCTTTGTATTTGTCATTACTATGCTTATATCTATCAAATTGATCTACCTTCTTGTTAATTTTATTCTTTTTATATTTATACCTATATATGCATGCATGTACATAGTAGTTTAATTTTCTACTTACCAAGATTTATTTCTATGTGTAGCAAATTATCTTTGTACCTACTATTTCTATGCTGAAACCTACTACATCATTATGCTTATACTTATGAGATTAATTTATATTCCTGTCAATTTTATTTCTTTTATGTATGTACCTTTTATAATAATGATAAATATAAAGATAAATTATTATGTATATGCATACATATGGTATAAATATACAAGAATAAAATTGGCAAGTACATATATTAATTTAATAGGTATAAGCATAACATGATAAGTATAAAGATAAATTTGTTACGTATAAAAATTAATTAATCATGGTAGTTACAAAAATAATAAATATTATTCAATATTAAATGCTTGCCCTAAAAATGTACACAGTTTTATTGATTAAATTTCTTTAAAATAATAATTTTTTACCTAAACATTATAATTTTTATATTTTTAACTTACCAAATGAACTTGGAATTACCCAAAATTGAGACATGAGTCATAGCAATGTTACATCACATTGCTATGATTTATGTTTCAAAATCTTGAGTAATTTTAAGTTCATTTGATTAAACTCGAAGCTCATAGTTTGATTTAAAATTTTTGAATAAATTTTGAGTCAGTTTAAAAATTAAGTGAGTTTCAAGTTTTGAATTTTCAATATTTTTAACACCTATAACGATGATAGGGCCGGACGAGGAGAGGTGAATAATGATAAAAAAAAGGAAATAAATATGAATTTTATTAAATTTTACCCGTTGCCCTCCCAGCCCATTGGCTAAAATAAAAATAATGATTCCCGGATCTCGATAGGCCGCAACGCACGCGCGCGCGTCAACATCTGGGAGGGAGATTGTACGGACATTGTGCCGTGCGTGCTGCCAGCTCACTTCGTACGAGGTGGCCGCGCCGCTCCCCATGCGCAGTTTTTTTAATCTCATGCCCAAATATGGGAAGCCACGCTCTCCCTGGAGCACTTTAATGGCGGAGTCGAGGGTTTCACCGTCTTCCTGATCCGGCCAATGGGGCTTCGTCCCGTTCAATGGGTTTTCTTCCATTAACGGAGCGACCGAGCTTGTCCCATTGATCGTGTAGAGAGAGAGAGAGAGAGAGAGAGAGAGATCAGAGAGGGAGGGAGAGGGTCACGCTGGAGATGGTGAGAGGGAAGACGGAGATGAGGCAAATAGAGAACGCGACCAACAGGCAGGTCACCTTTTCGAATTGAGGAGGAGCGACTTGATCAAGAAGTCCTTCGAGCTCTCCGTGCTGTGCGACCCCGGGATCGCCCCCACGTCGTCTTCTCCCACTGCTGGAAGCTCCACGAGTTCGCCTGCTCCAGGTGATCCTCTCCATCGATCACCTTTGATCTCCAATTAATCAATTTCTATGCATTTTTTTGAACTGTACTGGGGGATCTCTGTGTCACACCCGCTTAACTGTTTGACAGTTGTCCAGGATTTCAATGATATAATAATTAGATGAGTGACGTTTACTATCTATATAATTTTTAGAAATATATCCAAATAGTATACTCACTTTAAATAACTAATCAGATTTCTAATCAAACAATAATTTATAGTCTACTTTATAAAACTCATATTCATAATATCTCACATAACTAACTTCAAAATAAAATAATTACTCAATATCTGATATAAATTAAAAACATAAACAAAAAAAAATTGGCTGTAACTCTATAGCCTCACGAATCTTCTGAATGTCCCTGAGTTCCAATCAACTTGCAAAATTTAGAGAAGAGTGAGTTTTTAACTTAGTAGGAATTAAGATCATCGCTCACCACTATTAGGCAATATATCCAGAAATGTATATGAAATAATATATGGCACATGAGAATAGGTAATGAACATAAAGCATGCATCACAAATAATTATTCTTTATTATTTTCTCATGTTTTCTGTGATGGAGGTCGACATTCCTTGTTTCTTATCTGTCTCTACAAATAATTATTCTTTCCCTCGTGTTCTTTCTATAGGGAGGAGTTTCTCTCTCTAACTTTACAAGAAAGCTTTATTCGCCTCATCAAACATATCTAATATATCTGAAAAAAATTTATATTATTTTTAATTTATTCATAGATATTGGATAAAATCATAGGCATAATAGTATAAATCACATAATATAGGGTATAATCATATCTATAATACATAGAGCATAACTTAATATATACAACATAAATTATAATTTAAATCATAAGCACATAACATCAAATGTCATATGTAGTGGATATATCCTTATCTCACATAAACCGTAAACTTGTCGTGCATAGAATTGTTTAGCACTTTAAGACAGTTGCTTCTTATTAATTTTATTTTCACTCTTGAGAGGAAATACTTAAAATTAAACGCTCAACTATCCAAAGGTATAATTCTAAACTCAAAAGTTCAATTATATATATATATATATATATACAACAACAACAACAACAACAACAACAACCAAGCCTTAATCCCACTAGGTGGAATATATATTACATATAAATATTTCATCACTAATATAACTTTAATTATTCAATAATCTCTCGAAAATTAATCTCTACATAATTTATGCAATTTGTGAATAACAATCTATGGCAAGAATTAACGAATTAAAATTAAAAAACAATACTATTTAGATGAAAAGATGAAAAACTCACTTGAAACTCAAATCGAATTTCTTTGAATTAACCTTGCCAAGAATGATGACAATTCAGAATTTTTTCAGTAAAATTTGGGTTTCGATGCATTGCCATTGCTTTTTTGCATGTGCTCGAAGAAGAAAAATTGAAAGAAAAATAATATAATGATAGAAAGAGAGGCTGGAAGAGAGAAAGCGAGGAGTGCTGGCGTGAAGGATAGGCAAAGAGAGAGAGAGATGGCTGAGAGAGAGAAATGCTAAGGTTTAATTATATATATAATAATTATGATTATTATATTAAGAGAAAATTTAATTATAAACATATAACCACTTATTCTTCTAAAATGGATTTCTCATTCCATATCTAATTCTAAAAATAATTATAAATTTATAATTTAAATTAAATATACTTTAGCTATAACCTTTCTATGACAAAGACCAATTTAAAATTCCTCTTGATTAATAAATTATTTTATGACATAAAAAATCTATAATTTAAAATTTAATTTTCATCGAGTTAGCCATACTCCACGATAGTATAAAGATTAATTCAAAATTTAATTATTTTATTTATCATTATATTAGTTTTAAGTTAATTTATTCTAAGATATTACACTCTGTTCTCTTTAAGCTGCTCGTTCGTGAAATGAATTAGGGTTATTAATTAGTTGGTTTGAGAGAGGGGCTTGTAAATGAGAAATTACTGCTGTCATCTCGCTTCTTTGTCTTCATTGAGTAATCATCATGTTAATCCATATCTTCCACCATCTTCTTGTTTTTCCATCTGTTAACACGTGGTTCCTGCGCTGCATCCTGGCCGAACACGTGGTGCCTGACAGGCCTGTACTTGATTGATTTGCTGACTCAGCTTCCAGTTTTGCAGGACCCTTGACCCAGGTCAAACCTCGGGCACGAGGATTCAACCAACCATCGTCCACGACGATCCAGGATAATCCCTCGTAACCCCGGGCACGAGGGTACGAAGTAACGCCTGTCACAATCAACTTCACCTAACTCCGCCGATTTCCGTACAGATACTCTTCTCCAGAAAAGTACCAGCATTAAAGGATTCCTATATCCTCGTACAGCTGCGGACTCCTCCAGCGACAGGCGAGCGACGCTCAGAGCCCAAGCCATCTTTCCACCTACGGAAAACCAGGGTGAAGCTACGCACGCCAACGACTATAAAAACCGCTGAACAGTCCCAGCTGAACAGGAGGAGATACAGGAGATACAGGAGATATATGAGATACAGGAGATACATGAGATACATGAGATATAGGAGATTGAGGAGATCAGGAGATAGATACCTAAAAGAAAGCATTGTACAAGCCTTCAGGGCTACCTTTTGATTTTAGTGAAATACCTTGACTGAGCGACCGGTAGACGTAGGGGATTTCCTCCCTGAACCACCTTAAATCTCTGGTGGGTGCTTTTTCGGTTGCTTCGGACTGAATCTTCTCCCTGAGCCTCCGTTAACAGGCTCACCCCCTTTGCGCGCCGCCGTCTCCCGGAACTTTCTTTCTTTGGTGTTCCCTAGGATCTCCTCCCTGAACCACCTTAAATCTCTGTGTGCTTTTCTGGTTGCTTCGGACTGAATCTTCTCCCTGAGCCTCCGTTAACAGGCTCACCCCCTTTGCGCGCCGCCGTCTCCCGGAACTTTCTTTCTTTGGTGTTCCCTAGGATCTCCTCCCTGAACCACCTTAAATCTCTGTGTGCTTTTCTGGTTGCTTCGGACTGAATCTTCTCCCTGAGCCTCCGTTAACAGGCTCACCCCCTTTGCGCGCCGCCGTCTCCCGGAACTTTCTTTCTTTGGTGTTCCCTAGGATCCCCACATCCTACGTCAACACCATCTCTGCAAATTACTGTGCAGTTTAATGAAGAAATTGAAGTAGAATAAAAAAAATTTTTGATAACATAAGTAGAATGAAAATTACTAAAAGAATTTTAGTGCTAGTTTTGAGTTTTTCATAGAATTGATAGTATTAAAATGAATTTGATCTTCGTCAAGCACTAGAAATTTGTATTTTACTTACAGAATGACGTAGGAAAAGATAAAGAAAAAAATCATGAGGGAGAAGAAAAAAGAATTGAAAATTAATGGGAGTCAACTGTTGTTTGAATATTGAATTAGTAAGCAATAGCAATAACAATAACCAAGCTTTTATTCGGCAAAATAAATTTTTTGTTTTCATTGCGCTCTATTAAATAACAAATTTTCATTTATCTCTGAATATGTGAGATCTTTTCTAATTGTTTTTTGTCGTGTCTTATTTAGTTTTTCTTTTTCTTTTTTAACATAGACAAAATCTAATAATTCAATTCTTCTTACTGGAGCTTTTATATGCCAAATCATTTTAGCTGACTCTCCCTAGGCTTATCTTCAATTGTGGTTACCATAATATTCTCGTAAATATATTCATTTTTCATCTTATTTTTTTTGTATACCCTCTCATCCACCTTAACATTCATATTTCTGTGATACTTATCTTACTGGTGTGTTTTCACTTTAAAGACTAGCATTCTAAACCATATAATATTGTCGATCTTGTAGCTATTTTGTTGAATTTACGTTTAAGTTTAAATAAAAATTTTTATCACACAATACACTAAAAATATGTTTTTCATTTTAGTCATCTTACTTGAATTTTGTTGATAATAATCCCAACAATTTCACTATTATTTTGTATAATTGATTTAAGGTATTTAAATTGCTCACTCTTTCTGATAACTTGATCATCAATTGTTATCTCACAAATATAAGTGCTTTTATTTTGGCTAAATTTGTATTTATATATTTGAATTTTGATCTGTGAAGATGAAAATCTTTAGATTTTAAAGTTATTTTTTATAATTTAAGTTTTGCCTTATCTCATTCTTTAGTTTTATCAATAAGAAAAATATCATCTACAAAAAATATGCATTAAGGTATTGTTTCATAGATATATTTAGTCAGGGCTTTTATAATTAATGTAAAAAGATGAGTTTAATTAAAGCTAAGCTTTGATGTAGTCCAACTGTGATTGAAATTTTTTTAATTAAATCACTTTGTGTTTGAACACAAGTAACAGTCTCTTTATATATATTTTTGATAATTTTAGTATAAATAGCACAAACTCTTTTCTTTTTAAAAACCTTTTGAAAGCACTTGAAATTTTATCATAAGTTTTTTTCAAATTGATAAAAATTAAATGTAGATTTTTCTTTCTTTGAACTTTTTCATTAAACTATTTAACAAATGAATAATTTCTATAGTAGATCTATTAAGCATAAACCTCTAACTTGATTCACACCCTTTAGTTAAGATTTGATGATCTTAACCATAGAGTTAAATCTGAATTGATCCAATGGAGGGGAGACTTAGCTTGGAATTGGGAAACTTGGGCTAATTTTGGGCCCAAAAGCTCCTAAAAGCTCAAAATTCTAAAACAAGTTTAAAATACATCTCACTCATATTAAATTTAATTACAAATTTCACTTCTCCGTGAAGCCTATGAATTCAAAATACCCTCTTCCTAACATAAAAACTAATATAAAAATCTCTTCCACTAAGTGCAAATATAAAATAAAATGTTGGCTTAGATATGAAATGAAATTCAAGTAAATAGAATAATACAAGTCAAATGAGAAAAATTGTTCTTGAACTAGGTATGTAGTTGTCGTCAAAGTAGGTACTAGGATTGCTTTGCATCAACTCTTGTAGATGGCAAGGAACTCAATTCCGTCGAGTGTAGATATTGTGTGTCAAATATCTACGTACGTATGCCACCATTAGACATGGTGTAAAGCTACTTCTCCAATATAATCTATGGTTCCAGGGATCTAGTGATACACCACTCTAGTGGAGGTAGAGGATATATCAAATTGGTGCGTAATGCAAGTAGCACATCCGAATCATCCGCCATAGATAGTTGGATAATATTCTTGGGTATCAGTACTGTAGGTATATATGAGGAGAAGAGTAGATCATTGGCAAGAATATGAAAGGTCAAGCCATGAGGGTTATTGGGGCGGAGGGAATCTAGCAGAGGTGGCATGGCATGGGATGGTACAAAGGATCGGCTCGTGATATAAAACTAAATCAGCTACATTAAAAGTTGGTCTAATTCATACTTATGCTTGCCAATTTGCCTAAATATCTTAAAGCGTCCCATGCATCTAGAAATCAACATTTTTTGTACCCTGATCATTGCCTTATCCTTTGCCATAAATTATATAAACCTTATATGTTTGTACATGTCTGTTTAGATCTTATCGTAATTTAGAGTTTACTTCCGCCAAATCTCAATGTGAAGCTCATGCAGACGATATGCAAATGAGGAAGTAAGCTCAATAGTTATATATATAATAGTAAAGTCAATAAAATGAATAAGCAAGTGTAGATTATTACTAACAATAGTTGGTAGGAATATTGATCAACATTGAATTCGACAGCTAGAATAATATCACGTGCTAAATCAAAATTTAAATTCAAATTAATTAATGGTAATTGGAGATTTTCATATTAGATTTATTCTGGTTTGATTTGATTTAGAATAGATTTAGGATATTTGAAGATTCACCATATTTAGAGCTAATTTTATTTTACTATAATAACATTAGTTTCATATTTGTTTAACTTTATTTGATATTTTTATTTTTAGCATTGATTATTGTATTTTTAAATTTTATCATAAAATCTTTATATATAAAGGTAACCTCGTATTATAATGCAAGAGCATATATTATTGAATGAAATTATGTTTGATTCTCTCAGGGTCTAGATCAAAGTTAAGAAGTCAATATTCCGGTGAATAAAAGGGTGAGGATTAGCTTCGGGTGAGAATACTTAAAATAACCTAGTTATTCTCTTTTATTCCAAGTTAAAAAAAAAAGAAAAAAAAAATCCTTTTTATTCCTTTGCCATTGTTTCCCTTTATCAAGCCTCTCTCTGTCACTTTCCCGCTTGATTTGGCTTGAGCGTAGGAGCATGCAAACTTGCCTACTTTTCACTAATTACCGCTCTCTGTGAACTCGCGCCAAGCTCTTTGCGCCCCTTGCTCACGCTCTTACGCTGCCTGCTAGCGTGCTTGTGCTCTGCACCAGCTGCGCGTTAGTGTGCCCACTTTGACTCCGCCGCTGGCGTACTCATTCACTGTCGGCAATCACCACTCACCAGGCCCCGCTACCCATGCTGCCTACATCAGCTCTTCCTCCAGTCACCATGCCAGCCACTCACTTGCAGGAATGTACGTTGCAAGTCTGCACGTATCCTGCTATCACCTCACGGATCTCTGCCCAGCGTCGAGTCGTCGATCTTCACCCAGCGTTGAGTCATCGATCTCTACCAGACATTGAGTCATTTCTATCAGGTGCCGGTCGCGAGTGCTCCTCGTGAACCTGGCCAACCGGCCAGTG
This sequence comes from Apostasia shenzhenica, assembly GCA_002786265.1. Taxonomy (NCBI): domain Eukaryota; kingdom Viridiplantae; phylum Streptophyta; class Magnoliopsida; order Asparagales; family Orchidaceae; genus Apostasia; species Apostasia shenzhenica. Next base: position 1,098,598 of record KZ454678.1, read on the forward strand.
TTGAGCATCTTAAGTAGACAAACCCTCCTGCACGATCACCCACTGCACCGGATTGTGTGTACAATGACTGTTGTGTTGCCCGAGAATTGAATCGCCCTAATAGATCTAATCACAATCAAGGAGAGTTATATTTGAGGACTGTCAACCAAGGTATAGATCTTTGTGAATAATTTGTTTAATTATTAATGACTTCTGATTCGATTGAAGTTATATTGCAAATTTAATTATTTAATTTGGCTCTAATTGTATAACTATAAACTTCAATTGAGAGAATTAATTATTGTTGAAATTTTAATTGTGAAACATTATCAGACAATTTAGTTAATTTTAATTTTAAAATATTTTAATTTATGAGATTTATAGATTTTAATTATCATATAATTTATTCAAAAAATATTCTTCCTCTTAATTAAAATAATTTGTCAATTCATTTTATCGATTATAAACTTAAATATCATCCGTTTTCATCCCGCACCACAATCTGGAAGGACGCACACCAACAAGATAATATGATAAGAGGATCTCCTTGGGTTACGATTATTATCAAAACATTTACTCTAATCTACAACTCGACATAATCACTCTAAATAACTAGCAACTTAAGAGTGTGAAGTAGAAAAAAAAAATCTAGAAATGATAATAAAATAACATCAACTAAAGAGAGGAACGCGCCCCAAGCAATGTGGAACATGCGGTTCTCATCACTACCTTATAAAGCAGTTTACCTGTACTAGCCACCTCAACTTGTAAAGATTGACATCTTATGAGACCATAACTTGACTTATGCCGTCTTTGCTTGCTCTATAGTGTATATATAAGGTAGCAAACTAGGTGGTGCCCCGAAGCTTGGACAACACTAGTGTAGCGTTAACATCCCATGATAATACAAACTCAAGATGTAGAATTGTGGGTCGAGGAGGGTTAAACTTTGACTTAAGGGTGGGCTAAATCAAGGCAAGTGGCAACATTGGGGGGTGGGAGGTGGAAGCATGAGAAATAGATTGCAACATCCTCAAGAACATGTCTGGATGACTCAGATGTGTCCAATCTGCAAAGAGAATCGATATACGCAATGAGCTTTGGAGTAGGCACATCAGTGGTAGAATATTTATGATCCACTAGGATATTGGTGGGCGCTATACTCTATACCATCTCAAGGAGTGAACTCTCGAGACTCTGTAATTTCATGAATGCTCACACTGTTGATGTCACGATGTACTTCTTCATCTCTCACCTCAATCTTGATATCATTGCAATTGAGAGTGCACGATGTTTCGAATTGTGTAGGTTGGACTACCAACGAAGATCTCATGCTTCACTCACGATGAGAGGTGACCATATCACTCATCATGCCTCTCAACTCCAGAAGAAGACTCACGTTCTTCTTCTATGAGAAGCACCTTAAGCTTCAGTGGATGAGATTGAGATCACGAGCTTCGGTGAGCTAAGTATGGTTTTGATTGAACACATGCAAGTAAGATACGATAGGAGTCATACTTGTTCTACGGTGGGATCATAGGGGCTCATGCCTTAGAAATCAAACAAGGATCTCTACTAAATTAGGAACCATATCCTTTATTGGATGAGCTCACATAAGGTGTACTCGAAACATGACCATAATCGTATATGAACTTGATCCTAAAATTGAATTCGTTTATCATACCAATAAGATCAAGTGTCTATCATACGAATAACTCTCCATGGTCAACATGGTTATGATTTGGCAAAACTGAAACTCAAAAGGAACTATGATGGGCGGATCCTAGGTGGTAAATGCGTAAAATGGACCTAAATGCAGTGTAGATGGACCTAGATGTAATGTTGAAATAGATGTAGAATGAGTGCAGAGGACTGAAAGGCAATGCAAGAAACTATAAACCTGAATGAAGAAATGTGCTGGGAAACTGTAGATTGCAGTTTAAACAATTCAAAATTGCAAAAATACTCTGCAGTAACTTTTGGAATTGCAGAATGATTTCTAAGATTGCAAAATTAACAAAACAATTCAGAAAAATTGCAGAGTGTGTAGAAACTTCTGAAAATTGTATCTCAGTCCCCAAAAATTGTTGGAACTAATTATTAAATGTTGGAATGAATTAATTAATGTCTAATTAACACCAAAACAAGATCAATTAAGCCGTAGAAACCTTACATCAACTTGTTTTGATATTAAATTTAATACAAGAAATTAATGATTTAATGGCTAAATAAAAGCATAAACATTTCATCAAATACTTAATGTGTAAGCTAGTTAATGCAAAAGATGTTGATAATATCTTTTTACCTTTAATTTGTCAAGTCAGGTTTCAAATATTTTCTTCAAAGGTTAAGTATACATAATCATTACAAATACAATGATTTATGAGCAAGTTACAAAGAGAAAATGAGTAGGTTTCAATCTGTGGTGCAAGTTAACTAAGGTTTACACTTGTGATACTTTGAAGGCCATTGCAATGTATACATTCATAGACACACACACACAGAGACATACATACATACATACAGACATAAAAAATAAAAAAAGATAAATTTTTAAGTGGAAACCTGAGGAGCCAGGAGAAAAACTTTGATGCCAGTTTAGTGGTTTAAATCCACTATATCATAAAATAAGTATGTGATTATAAATTGTAGAAAGAGATTGATGAAGAGAGGTGTGGATAGTTGAATAGTTCGATAGACAAGTGATTTGTTGGAATTGGGTTACTTGTTTAACAGGGAACTGATCAGTGTTTCTGACTGATGTAATGAACTCCGATGGTGGCAGATGGCAATTCTAGCTGGTAGGATGGCTGGAGTTTCACAAAAAGGTGGAAGTTCTGATGCAGGAAGCTCATGGTGGAGAATTTAGAATCCTGCTCGTTGGAGGAGCTCCATGGCTTGGAAGTTTTGATATGTAGAGGCAGGCTTGCATAAGAGGAAAAAAGCTAGCTAATGGATATGATACGCTATATGCGATAGCATTTTTATAGTATATACCACGTAATTTCAATACTGATTATTTCTATTTTTCAGAATCAGTTGCTAGAAGAGCAGTTAGCACAACTTTTAGAAATGTTTTGATGTTAATCTGTGTTGGTAGCAATAGAACACAAGGGTATTAAATCACATCGACGGGTTGGGTTCAAATATATATATACATATATACATATATATATATACATATATACATATATACATATATATATATATATATATACATATATATATATATATATATCAATATACATGATACATATATACAATATACATAGTGTATAATATGTTAATATTGTACGTATCACTTATGTACATATTATATCATATTATATTCATTATGTATTTATATACATATAACATATTATACACATGTACATATGTTTTATATTTAGGTCCACCATGCTTGATGCATGTTTGGTAGAAATGCCAAATTTATAAGGTGTGAAACATTAATACAATATTTGTTTATGTTTTTTGCGTATATATTTATCTTTAGAAAAGATTTTTCTTAATTTTTGTTCACGACAATATTCAATAAATAGATTCATAGCACAATTTAACTCTTAATGCTAGGGTATCAAATTTTAAATATGTGATATCTTTCTGTTAATGCTTTATTATAAATGTTGGTATATTCTCGTTTATATTTTTCATCCCATGGAGTTGGTAATTTATTAAACCATTTTGCTTCACTTATGTTTTTTAATATACTTTCAGTGCTAGGAATATAAAATTCATCAAATTTTAAGTTATCATTAAGTTTTTTATAATTTATTATCATTCTAGCTTTTCCTTGTTTTTCTTCAGCCATAATTTTTACCATGAATGCTGGAGATGAATAAGGTTCAGATGCATTTTCTATAAGTCCTAATCTTTTTAGTTCTATTAATTGCTTTTTAAATTCTTCTATATCTTGAGCAGAATATACAAAGGGTTTTAGTCGTATGATTTACATATATATCATATCAATTGTACATATTACATATGTACATATAACATATGTATGTAATATACATATACGTATGTACATATACATATGTACATATGTACATATACGTATGTACATATGTACATATACATATATACATGTAGACATATACATATATACATATACATATAGACATATACATATAGACATATACATATAGATATATACATATATACATATCAGTATAGACACACACATATATATATTATATATAACACATATATATATATATATACACATAATTATATATATATATATATATATACACATATATATATATATATATATATACCACATATATATATATATACAACATGTATACATTATATTATATATATATATACACATATATATATATATACCATGTTATACATATATATATATATATTTATATATATATATATATATATATAATATATATATAATATATATATATATATATATATAGTATACATTACATATATTACATGTATGCATTGTATACATATATACATATATAATAATATACATACATACATACATATTATCATACATACATATATATATATATATATATATATATATATATATATACATATATATATAATATTGTATATTTATTAATATTATATATATATTATATAATATATAAAGTGCAATCTAATTGTTATAGCGTTCATAGATTGGGGAATTTTGGGTTCTAAGTTGACCAAGTTGAAATAACTAAGTTGGCCATAGGATTGTGCTCTCTCTCGCTCACCAGATTCATTGGGAATGGAATGGGAAGCAAGGAGGAAAAGAATGATGGACTGAGGAAAGCTCTTGGTAATTGGTAGTCCACTAGCTCAATATTAAGGTTTTACTTTGACTTTCTCTTACTTTTAATGTAGGCATAAACCAGGCCAATCCACTATTTATCAAATCTATCCATTATCATTTTTACTAATTCACGACATACCTATGTACAGAAAGCCATTTCCTTTGAGCCTTTTCTTTTCTATGTCAGTCAAACATGCTACGCAAGGGACTACAATGTTGTCTTGTCCATTGGCCATGAGACAGAGCCAAAGTCATACTTTTTGAGCAAGGTGAAGGCTTGTTCGTACTCATCTGTCCACTCAAGCTTGCGAGGGTCCTTCAGGCACTTGAATAATGGTGGCAACCTTTCCCTGGCCTTGGAAATAAAGAAACTCAGGGCAGTGTCTCATCTGGTAAGGGATTGTACTTCCTTCATTGTGCTCAGGGAGGGTGTCTGGGTTGGCCTCTATCCTTTGGGCAGACACCAAACATCCCAAAACTTTTTCGAAGGCTGCGCTAAGTGTACACTTCATAGGGTTGAGCTTCATCTGGTGTCCCCTCATGGTGGTGAAAGTTTTCTTGAAATCCACAAAGTGCTGCTTGGGTGAGCAGTTTTTAACCAAAATGTCATCCACATAGGCTTCTAGGTTATGACCATTCTGTTCTTTTAGCACGTGATCCACTATCCTTTGGTACGTAACCCATCTTTTTTAAGGTTGAAGAGCATTTACCTTGTGACAATAAGTCTCAAAGTCTGTGATGAAAGACGTCGTTTCCTCATCTTCCTCCTCCATTTAGATTTGGTGATTTCTTGAAAACACATCGAAGAAGCTCATTGTAGGGTAGCCCATCGTTCTTCTACCATGCTATCGATGTGTAGTTGTGGGTGCGAATCTTTCAAACAAGAATCATTCAATTTTATAAAATCTATACACATCCTCCATTTATCATTATTATTTTTTTACTAGCACGATGTTAGTGAGCTAATTTAGGTAGTGGACTTACCTGAGGAATCTTGCCTTAATGAGCTTGTGGACTTCGCCTTTCAGGGCTTCAAGCCGCTCGCCGCCCATGGGATGTTCTTTTTACCTAGATGGTTTTGAGTTGGCTTTGATATTAAGCCTGTGATTGGTTATTGCTTTATCGATACTAGGCATATCATTGGGGGATCATGTAAACACATCTATGTACTCATGAAAAAGGAACGAATATTAGCCCTTTGTCTTTTGTTAAGAGAAAAGGAAATTGTTACGGTGCGTGACGAGCTCTCATTGTCAAAGGATACATTTATGGTCTTCTCTTTTGGTAGTGGGATGGCTACTTCCATCAGGGTGTTCATCTCATCTACTAACTAATGGGCTACAATTTTGAATGCTCTGAAGGCTTAGATTAGGTCTCCCCTTGTGGTGAGTACTACTCCTCCCGAGGAATAGAAATTCATACATAGGCGTAGGGTAGAAACCACCATCCCGAACAAATTGAAGGTCGAGTGGCCCAGGATTGTCTTTATAATAACCCGCTTAAGAAATACGTATTAATATTCATTTATATATTTTTTGAATTTAATATGAATACATCTGTAATCTAAGAACTTTAAAATAATTGTCACATTAAAAATAAAATCTCTTCAATATTGTTTTAATAAAATATATTTTTGAAGCCTCATTGCCCTTTCTTATCACCAGCCTTATTAAATGAAGATTCCTCTTACCTTCCTCTCACCATCCGTATTAAATAGAAAGTTTAACTCTACCTTTCTCCCACCTCCCCAACCACCAGTTGATCCCGCCTTATTAAATTCACTTCTTCCTATAACTAGGCCTCAGAGCTCTCAAATGGAACCCACAACTTCTAGTTTACCTCTGTATTCTTAACCCATCTTGGTGCAACCCTCTCTTCTTCTTCAGGGTCGAGATTCTGCTAAAAGAGGTAAGTATTCTGATCCTATTAAGTTTAAATTACATTCGATAATTTTTTTATTGACTCAATTTTATTAGTTTAACCCAAATTTAACCGATGATTAACTTATTTAACTTATGTCAATACATTTAACCCATGTCGACCCGCTTAACTCGTATCCAATTCGGTAAACCCTGTCGACCTGTTAAACCCGAGTTAACACCGTTTAACCTGATTTGACCCGAGTTGACTTGGTTTGACCTATTTGATCTGAGTTGACTTGATTTGACTCAATTTGACTTGAGTTGACTCTGTTTAACCCATTTGACCCAATTTGACTTGAGTTGAACTAGTTTGACTGGTTTGACTTGCATTGAACTATTTTGATCCACTTAATCTGTCTAACCTGTTTAGCCTGAATAGACTTATGTAACCTGAGTTAATATGTTAAATTATTAAGCCTAACAGTGATTATTTTATCTTGAACATAATCAGGATAGTTTTATCCAAATCAAGGGATGCGTTATCCACTAGCAAGCTATTACTAACTCTCATCCAGGTAAATAATTTTTAAGGTGATAAAATGATATTATAAAGGTATTCTGATATCTTGATCTGTTGGTAAATTGAGCTATAAAGCCTCACTTGATATATTGTAAAGTGGAGGTCGTTTATTTTGTCTATGTAATTGACTGTTACTCCTATATCTTCTTGGGGTGCTCCAGTATTATTTGATAAGAAGAAAGATGACTCTTTAAGACTATGTATCAATTATGAAGCATCGATACTTCGTGGAGCCTAACGTATCTGTATCATATCCGTATCGGATACCGATACGCCTTGATACTCCACCAATACGTATCTGATATGCCACATGGCGTATCAATTTTTATTTTAATTTTTAAAAATCTGATACTCACCCGATACTTGCCCGATCTTGTCTGATACTTTTCGATACTTTTAATTAAAGAAAATAATATTGAAACAGTTGGTCTGGCCTACACGATAAAAAATAAAAAATATATTATACATAAAACACAACTCATCATAGACTTAAATAATAAGATTGAGAGATATACTGAACTCACACAATTGAGATTGTAAAATGCTTAATGCACGCTAGTGCTTCGATAATAGAAAAAGAATTTACCAAACAATCGGCCAACCAACGCTGTAGCAAACTTAGCCAAAAAGAAATTTAGTATTCGCAAGCAACTGTATTATCTAGTTTTTCTATCTTTACTTCTGTTAGACATCGATCACCTTTTTTTTTACTTTAATCAAGCTCATATTATGAAAATAATAGTACTTTGATTTTTTTATTTTGTTTATTTATTTAGTTAAGACTCAGAGATTAGTATATATGAGTTTATGTCACATTATCCATGTTATTTTTAATTATATATCATTTGCATCAAGTTAATTAATTTAGGTCAGATTTAAATTAAAATTGAAACTAATTTACTGATGTATATTTAGACTTTCATCTCACTTAGATGATCGGTGATATGTTGAAAGTAATTAAATAAATTTTAAAATATTATTTTAATTTAAAATCTTTTAAACTCAATAATTATTAAAGAATATTTTTATTTTTTATAATTTAATTATCTATAATATTTTTTTAGTGATATTAATGATATTTAAAAATATATAATTAATTTGAAAAAAAAATTGAAAGATATTTTTGAAAATTATAACAATAAAATGTATAATTTATTATAATCTACCATAGATTTATATCTTAAATATGAGAATATGATGTATTATAGATAAATATAACAGTCGTATCCTGATATATTTGTATCCTATTTTTTTAAGTTTGGCGTATCATTGTATCCGTATCATATCATATCTGTATCGCCATATCGTACTCGTGCTTCATAGCGTATCAATTATCAAGAGCTGAATAAGATCACTATCAAAAACAAATACTTATTACCTAGAATAGATGATCTTTTTAATTAATTGAAAAATGCTAAGGTATTTTTTTAAGATTGACTTACGATTTGGTTATCGTCAACTGCGCATTCGAGCACGGGATATTTCAAAATCTGCCTTTCAAACAAGGTATGACCATTATGAATTTGTAGTCATGCTTTTTAGATTAACTAATGCTCCTGCAGTGTTTATGGATCTTATGAACTGAATATTTTAGTCTTATCTGGATAAATTCATCAATGATATATTGATATACTTTTGTAGTGAAGAAGAGCATGAAGAGCACCTTTGAATTACCTTGAAGACACTAAGAGATAAGAAGTTATATGTTAAACTCAATAAACATAAATTTTGGTTACAACAAATGATATTTTTAGAGTATATAATTAGTTCATCGGGCATAGCTGTAAATTCGTCCAAAGTTGAGACTATCACTGATTAGTCAAGGCACAACTGTAACTGAAGTAAGAAGTTTTTTTGGTCTAGCCAAATATTATCGAAGATTCGTAGATGGATTTTTAAAGATCGCCCTACCACTCACTCAACTAACTAAGAAGTCTGTAAGATTTGAGTGGTCAAAAACCTGCGAGGAGTATTTTCAGGAATTAAAAAGATAACTTATTATAGCCTCTATCGATCTTAACTACTCTCTCAATATCTGAAAACTTTGTCATTTATAATGATGCTTCTCGGAAGGGATTAAGGTGTGTGCTAATGCAAGGTAAAAAAGTTATAGCTTATGCATCTAGGCAATTGAAGACCCATGAGATCAATTATCTTATGCATGATTTGGAGCTAGCTGCGGTTATCTTTGCACTTAAAATTTGGAGATATTATTTATATGGAGCAATATGAAATTTTCACATATCACAAAAGCCTAAAGTACAGATTTTTAACTAAGTGCATTGTCACTCAGAAGAAATTAAATCTAAGACAATGAAGATGGTTAGAGTTATTAAAATATTATGATGTGGACATTCAATATCATCCGAAGAAGGCTAATGTAGTTGCAGATGCACTTAGTTAAAATTCTGTAAGTAATTCTCTCACTAATCATGAGGCGCTTATTAAAGAAATAAAGCAACTACAGTTAGAGATCCGAGTATATGATGATAAAAGAATGATAGCTCATCTTTGTATACAATCAAATCTGCATGAAAAGATCAAGATAGTCCAGCAAGAAGAATCGAAGATTACTAAGATAACTCAGAGCGTAATAAATGAAAATAAATCAGAATTTATGATAGGATCTGATGGTATCCTTCGATTTTAAAATCAAATCTACGTTCCTAACTCCCATGAACTTAAGAAAAAAATTCTTAGTTAAGCACATAGTGCAGGATATTCAATCTACCTTAGAGGGACTAAAATGTATCATAACTTATGAGAGCAATTCTCGTAGCCCGGAATGAAAAATGATATTGCCAAATTTGTAAGTCATCGTTTGGTTTGTTAAAGAGTTAAAACAGAACATCAAAGACCAAGAGGACTCCTTCAATCTTTAGATATTTCTACTTGGAAATGAGAATATATTACTATGAATTTTGTTTGTGAGTTACCAACATCTAAAGGATGCGATGCTATTTGGGTAATCGTGGATAGGTTGACAAATTCTGCCCACTTCCTTCCTATCAAAATGACTCATCCTCTTGAATATTTAGCTAAATTATATATAGATGAAATAGTACGACTTTATAGGGTGCCCGCATCCATTATATCTAATAGAGATCCATGTTTTACTAAGACTATAGGTTAGTCTTCAAAAAGCTATAAGAATGAAACTTGGTTACAGTACAACATATCACCTGAAGACGGATGGACAATTAGAGAGACGATTCAAACCCTCGAGAATATGCTGAGAGCATGTGCCATGAATTTTGGAGAAAATTCGAAAAAATATATTCCTTTAGTAGAATTCTCATATAATAATAGCTATCATGCAAGCATTAAAGTGGCTCTGTACCGGGCTTTATACGACAGAAAATATCAATCACCCTTGTATTGGGATGAGATTGGAGAAAGAAGAATGCTAGTACTAGAAATTATTGAAGTCACCTTGCAAAAGATTATGATAATCCGAGAATGACTTTTAGCAACTCAGAGTCGACAGAGGGCTTATGCTGACTCAAAAAAATGAGATATTTACTTTGAACCTAGAGAGCACATATTTCTGAAGGTATCACCAAAGAAAGGTATTTATCAGTTTGATATCAAAGGCAAGCCTTTGTAGGTGGATCCAACATCCAAATTCTCCTACCCACTGCTTTTGTCAGTGTGAGAAATGTTAAAACATATAGAAATTCCTGTAAAGTTCTTACAAATGTGATTCATAATCTCCACATGAACACACCTGAAAATAATCCAAAGAAGGATAACGATCAGAAAAACTATGCCAATCAACAAGAATATCATGCTAAGAACGAGATGGAACATTTACAAGCATGTACTAAGCAGGAGATTCAAGCTGGAATCTGAAATCTCCCAAAATTATGCATACGAGTTAAGGCAAATTGCTAAGATTTGTATCCCCGAGTTTCGTAATGTGATTAATGCCAAGAATGAAGTATCTCATCACTAAAACAAAAATTTTGAGCAACAGAAAGACCAAAAGACAACAACGTTGGAGCCAAGCTAAAATTTCAAGACAAGCTTCACATATGATTTTTTATGGAAGAAATGGGAAACAAGTAAGAAAAAGGAAACTAGCAGAACATAAAGAAATTAAAAAAAAGAGATAGAAAGCTCAAACTCTTTGATTGACAGCCTCAATCGCACGTCAACCCATTGGAAATCGTCTCTTCGGTTGGATCCCTCCAAAATCCTAGCATCAAGCTTTCTTCCAAGCTTTATAGCTATTTCTGTTCATATTATCATCACTGTTGAAACAATCCTCCAATTTAGCATAAAAAATCTCCCAAAAAAGTGGAATCTAGCCTTAGATTTAGGTTTCGAAGATGTTCAATGTCTAAAGGAAGAGGTCTCAATCTATTTTGCTTGCCAGGTTAAAATCTGACAGCGAGGGTGAAAGGTTACCCCCTTGACTCCATCATCTTACTAGTCACCTTTAGAAATGAGAATGACCGGGTCTTATTCTCAATGGTCTTATCCATCATCTTACTACCTACATGGTCTTATTCTCAATGGTAAGAGCATCCTCGGGTTACAAGGCTGTTACACTCTTATTTTTATGGATCAATTATCCATAAAATAAGGGGTGACTTACAGTTAGAATCATAGAACAAAGTATAAGAAAAAATATTTTTATTAATCTCAAAACAGAATTACATAAGTCCAGACACCAAACAGGTCATTTAGGGTAACCTTAGACTAGAGTATAGAAAAATAAGGGTCATACAGAATGTGAGGAAACATCATCTTTGGGGATTTTACAATCTTCTTCTAGCAGCAGATTATTTACCTAAAAAATAGCGCAAACAGAATAAATGACTTCTACCTTACAATAGACCAAGTGAGATTTTATAGCTCAATTTATCAATAGATCAAAATATCATAATACCTTGTAATATCATCTTGTATCATTTTTTGCATATATATTAATATGTATAAATTTTATATCGATAAAAGATCAGAATCAGTAGGTATACGTCACCAGTGTGACAATATGTTTAACAGATATGTCACTAGTGTGACAATAGAATAACAGGATGTAAGTACATCTCTCACACGACACCACGCGTCCAAAAGGTGGTTTGTCAACCACCAGGATCCTAATGCATCATATCATATATCTCAGGATATATGGGTCCAGTATAAGCTAGTATAATATCTTAGCATAAAGCTTAACAGAATATCGATATTAAGCCATGCAGAAGATGCAAAATGTAGCTCACAAAATATAATTGATTTTATTTTATATATTAATTAACTTACTTTAATTAATAATCACGATGTCCAAAATTCAGTGAAAATTATTTACCTAGATGAGAGGTAGTAATAGTTTACTGTGGATAATGAGTCTCCTGATTCGGATAAAATTATCCCTATTAGGTTCAAGATGAAATGATCACTACTGAGTTTAATAGTTTAACATATTAACTCAGATTACATAAAAGTCTATTCAAGCTAAACAAGTCAAATAGATCAAGTAGATCAAAATAGGTTAATGTAGGTCAAATGGGTCAAACTAGGTCAACTCAGGTCAAAGTGGGTCAACTCAGATCAAACCAGGTCAACTCAAATAAAATTTGGTCAACTTGAGTCACATGAGTCAAACCGAGTCAACTCGAGCCAAACAGGTCAAACCGGGTCATAATCTATGTATCGATTCCGCGTGCGCTTATACTTGTTACAAGATTTTATGCAATGAATCGGTCAAAGTCATCTTTAAGTTGATAAAATGATTTGGATCATAATCTTTGACCCATTTATGATAAGTCAGGTCTGAGTTGAGGCAATCGAGTCAAATTGGATTCGAGATTGGCTCAAACCGTGTACGTACTCCTTTTGCCACCTTTAATATGCATTGACTTCAGATTTGTGCACTAAATTGGTGTACTGAGAAGAATGTATTACTGCAAAAGCAAGTAAGCTGCCAGCCAAGCTATATTTTCTTATTTAGTTGCTGTGCTAGACTGTTGTTCTATTATGATTATCTGTATGCACATTTTATTTTATTTTTTGAAGTGAAGACCTCTAATACTTCTAGATATTCAACATAAATTGGCTGTTGAAGAAGAAAACCAGCGTAAGGATGTAGAGACAGATTTGTGCCTTGTAATAATACATATATATATATAATATATATTAATATAAATATAATATATATATACTAAATTCCAAATAAATTAAATGCTTATTAACTAATAAAATGCAAAAAAATGTGCAAAAATAATTTCTACACTTATTACATTTGTTAGAGAATTTCATGCGAGATGAACGCAAAACAATTTTGTATTTACGTAGTTCAGCCTTTATTTTTAATTAGCAACAGAACTCATTTTGTAATAAATTGTATCAATAATTATTAAACTATATTTATTAAACTATATTTATCTTTAATATATCAGAAATTTAAATATTTATGAAGTGGTAAATATATCTCATGTGTTAAAAATTTGAGATAATTACCTACATGTTACACAATTTAGTTTATTTATGTCTTACCCATTCATTCTTAGTTAATTACATCATACATACTCAAAATATTATAAATCTTACATACACACATTTTAACTTATTTCTATTATAATGAGTAATCATAATTTTTCAATAACCTAATTATAGTTAGATTAAAAAAATCTGAGTCATTCGTCATATTATTTTAAGGATATTTAAATATATTTAAATATATTTTGAGTGAAAATCTTAAAATCTTAATATTTAGGTGGAGGCAAAGGAAGGAGACATCCGCGACGTAAATTAATTTTAGGACAAATCAACGCTTTAGTGTAGTATTGAGGAAGAGAAAAAATATATACCATTAAGAATAAAAGTATAATTTTAATGATTTACTAAGAGAATATTTTTTTTTTCAAATAGATTTTGATTAAGTTTTAACTCAAATGTGTGCATGTAAGATTTTATAATGTTTTGAATGTGCATAGCATAATTAACTAAGAATGGATGGGTAATGCATAAATAAAATTAAATTGTGTGGCATGTAGGTAATTATCCCTAAAAATTTCGCTTTCTATTTTTATTTTAAAATGTTTGATCACTTTAAAGAAAGCTTATACTCCCCAACATGTGTACTTGAATATTTGTGAAGCCCCCATAAAAAAAAAAGAATATATGAAGCACTATAAAAAAAAAAAAATTGTGAAGCTCTGAAGAGTATAATCAATTTTAAACAAAAAATTTGTTTCATGTTTATATAAAACGTCAATATACCTATATGTAATAATTTTTAACAAAATCTGCACTAATTTGGATATATTCTTCTTATTTTCAATATTTTTCAGTGAATAAAAGATTGTATTTTTTAAGAGTGTGAACAACAAAGTGATGGTTCAATTATCAGAAAAATTATTTGCCCCTAAATTATAATATACCTTATTTTAAAGAATAATTACCTACATGTCACATAATTTAGTTTTATTTATGTCTTACTCATCTTTTTTTAATTAATTATGCTATGCATACTCAAAACATTACAAAATCTTACATACACACATTTGAGTTAAAACTTAATCAAAATCTATTTTAAAAAAAAAAATTCTGTTAGTAAATCATTAAAATTATATTTTTATTCTTAATGGTACTTTTTTTTCTTCCTCAATACCACACTAAAGCGTTGATTTGTCCTAAAATCAATTCACGTCGCGGATGTCTCCTTCCTTTGCCGCCACCTAAACATTAAGATTTTAAGATTTTTACTCAAAATATATTTAAATATCCTTAAAATAATACGAAGAATGGCTCAGATTTTTTTGTAATCTAACTATAATTAGGTTATTGAAAAAATATAATTACTCATTATAATAGAAATAAGTTAAAATATATGTAAGATTTTATAATATTTTGAGTGTGCATAGCGTAATTAACTAAGAATGGATGGGTAAGATATAAATAAAACTAAATTGTGTGGCATGTAGGTAAGATAATGTAAACTATTTTGTAATGCAAAAAAAGAGAAACTAACAAATTCCAATTCAATCAAAAACATATATAATATGTCTCTTAAAATAGTTATTATTTATTGTCTTTTTTATAAAATAGTACTAATAGAAACAATAATAATAATGATAATATTATTGTTATTATTATTATCTTCAAAAATAATAATAATAACTATAAGATGCCAAGAAGAATCAAAGTCAACTGAGGTTTATTTACATTGGCATCTTTGAAAGACCAAATACATTTGCATTCTGCATAAATATTATATATGTCACGTCATAATCAATGCATTTGGGCAATTTACATTCAGGTCCAAGAGGTAATGGTTCTGCTGCAAGTAGTCCTCAAAATTAAACTAATTATAAATAGGTCCCTGAAATTCTACTTATTGTTTCATCGACTACTAAACGTAACACGTCACCCTCTAAAATCGATGAACGAAAAAGCTCACTGAAATAATGGACAAGAATGGTAAGATTTGCTAGGTGAAAGATATCATGGGCGCAATACACAAGTAAATATACAGTATTTAACTTAAAAGTCTTGTCAAAATGTCGCAACTTAATATAAATTATTATGTAGCATACATAATGTTTCGCACTTATAATACATATAAATATAAGCATAAATAATATATATATATAAATTTATTAATATATATAATGTGAAGTATGTGGATAGAGGTGTAGTTTTTCTTTTCTTTATATTGATTATATATATGAATAATGAGAGTAATAAAAAAAAAGAAAAATAAAAATTGCATTAAGGGAGCGTTTGGTTCGTTGTTATCTTGGTATTATGTTATGTAATCTAGATGTTTAATGAATACTGAAAAAATAAATTTAAGCATGTTTTTATTTAAATTCAAATAAATATTTTTTGAGTACTGAAAAAATAAATTTAATGAATAATTAACTATGCTAGGATGAAAAAATCAAAATGCTTTTGATCATCGGGCATTTTTTGTCGACTGAATTGGATTCACCTGATGTACTATAATAGAGATGTCTTTTGGGAAAGCTCCATAATTAAGCATGTTTAAGATGGAGTAGTATTGGGATACGTAATTTCTTGAGAAATACTCAGATCACGTAGCTTCCAAAAGCTAAAGCAGATAATACATCTACATTTGAATCATAAAATATTACAACAACTGTGAGATAATTATTTGTATGTACTCTCAACAAGATTCACATAGGAATAAAATGTATTTTAGAAATTTTGCACAAACTGATACGAAGGATCATCTTAAAAATTCATATAATGCGTTTAAAATTAATCCAGTTCTCAAAAAGGGCTTGAGAATTTTCTAACATATGATAAACTAATACCCATTAATTGTCATTATGAAGTGCTGATCATTATTTCACACAATAAAAAGTGTGTGCACTCTGAAGGTGGACCTCTCTATAAGTTTCATAAATCATGAGCCCCTCAACTAAATTACCTATATATTGCACTTCATAGCAGCTTGGAGGAATAAAGTGAGAGCTGGCAAGGGATAATCAATATCTTGGCATTTAGAGCCTTATCATAACTTTAGCTCAAGATTTGACTCGTAAGTTTTTAATCGAGTTTAAATCAAATCAAAATACGAGCGAACGTAAAATTTTAGATGTTTTTAGGGGCCAGGGGAATGGACAAACGTGTGCTACCACTATACAATCTGCTGAATAAAAAAATTGAACTTCAGCCATATTATATATTAACTTAAAGTTCTGGATAGATAAACTTTGATTATCGAGGTTGATGATAATGGGAACTTTGAAGTCATTTATTCACAAAATTTCATTTTTTCTATTTTTTTAAACTTAATTTGGCGTAATAACATCCAGATCCTTGTGATAGACCCTCCATTTCATGCATAGTGCATCTTGAATTTGGCTACTATTGAATTTGAAGGTGCTTGGGTACTCGAAATGAAGATCGTAATATGCATACAAGTTTTTAGATTGGCTATCGAAAATGAAGCAAAAGTACGTAAAAGAGAACAAGGAAGCTACTGTTGAATTTGACGTGGCATCCCCATATTGAAGCTCGAGACATTGCCATTCATATATAATTGATCTCCTGCCACCGCAACAAAATTAGGCATCTGCACTAGAAGTATCTATCGCAGATGCCAATTTTTCTATCACAAAAAACAATGGCAACGGAATTATTCTGTCACTATTTTCATTGTAACAGCCTTTGTCACATATGTGTTGGTGACAGATTTTATGTCATAGCTAAATTTTGCGATGGACTGATTGCGACGGATTCTGTTGCAAATTTGTGACAGAATAGTAATGAAATTGCGACAGAATGTTTTAGTTAATCTGACACAAATCGGCTATTTTTTTGTCATAATGTGGAAGTTTTTACAAATAAAACCTGATAATGCATAGGTCTACATGATACCTAGTCTACATGATACCTGCAGATTTTTCTAATTACGATAACCATTTCAATTATACAAACACATATAATATCAATATCAATTTTATTCATACACATATGCATAAATATTCAACTATAAAGTACATGGTTAACACAAATTTAAAATTTAATGTAAATTAACATAAAAAAAATAATGAATGTTTCTTAATTTTTTTCTCCAAAGTAAATTTCAATTCACTCGAAATTTCAGTCCGCTCAATTAAAGTTTAAGGTAGCCAGAAATTGAGTCAAGTCAGCTCAAACTCACGACGTTTCAGTTTTGATCATCAAATCTCAAATTGATTTATAATTAAATCGATGAGTTGAGCTTGATTGTGTCTAACTCAACTTGAATTCGGAGCTCGGCTCCCCTTTTTTCTACAATAGTTAAACACAGACAAGATGGATTTACTTTTCAAAAAAAAAATCTAATTATAACAACAATTATCATTAAAATTATATTCAGAATTAAAAATAATAATAATTAAAATTTGATGCTATCAGAAAAATAAAATAAAATTATATTTCTTTAATATTGTTCTACATGTAGTTTCATTTCAGATCCACGAGACGTCAAAAAAAGCAGCAGAAAAATTCAGAACGGCATAAGGAACGAGGCATCGCCGGCGACAGCGAGCTTCAGGAACGAAAGGGCTCCGGCGGTCGGCGGCAGCAGGTCCGACCGGCACAGCGGGCAGCTGAACCGGCCGAGATCCACCCACCGGTCGATGCAGGCTGCGTGGAACACGTGGCAGCAGTTCCCGAGCTCGCGGACTTCGTCCCTCGCCTCCAGGAGCTGCAGACAGACGGCACACGCCGGCGGCGGCAAGCCTCCGTGCAGTCGGTTTCTCGCGAAGGCTTGGTACTCGACGACTGGGAGGCGGGTCTTGGCGGCGGTGACGGCGGCGGTCACCGCCGGCGAGGGGTCGGCGGAGAAGAGAATCTCCTCTGTATCCCACGGCGTGGCAGCCGTTGCGAAGGATGGGTTTAGGCCCATGCGGTACAAGATGGCCGAGAAGGCGAAGAAGATGAGGTCGAGAAGGTGGAGAAGGATCATCAATGGCTTCGGCGGCATAGCTGCCGGCGGCGGAGGGATCCCACAATTAAATCGCCTTGCATACGTATAACTATGACAGTTGCTGGCATTTTAATGCGTCAATATTTTTATGGGCAAATTAGTAATAGGTTTCTATAATTTACTTATAATTACACTTCAATCTAAGTTTTTAAAATTTCTCATTTAAGTCTTTGAATTGAAAATAATAACTAGACCTATTGGGTCTCTGTGGTTTTAATATTTATGTAGACCTAAGAGATAAGTTTTTTTAAAATATATATTGAATTATAATTATGGGTGAACAATAGAGACATATCAATAATTTATTCTAATTTTAGTTTTAGTATATCAAGTTAATATTTTTTTAAGGTCCAATGCATTTTAGTCACTATTGTTGAATTATACGATTAGATTTCAACATATTATGTTTTTGGGTAATTGGGAAAAGGACTCTAATGTTTGAATATTTGCAGTTGGGTCCATGAGAATTTATATTGACAAAATAGGACCTCTAGTTTTGGAACATCTGCAAATTGGTCATGATGTCGTCACTAATGTTAAAATCTCGATGCCAAAAACCTTTCTACCATGGCAAGATGAAACTAAAAGAGAAGGGATATGGTATAGAATAGAGTATTGCAGTAGGAATGTAACATTTGTTACAGTAAAACGATATATTTGCACATATTTTTAATCTAGAAAAACATTTTGGATGATGCTAAAATGTGAGTGATAAAAAAAAACATGCCAAAACTAAATTGACTTATTTACAATTTTCCCTTGCCTTTTCGGTTATGTTATTTTAAAACAAAATGATGTTTCTGATCTTAGAACCATAAACAATCAAATTTGTTTATTTTAAAGAACTTAAAAAGAGGTGGAGGATCCATAAGAAAATTTATCCTTACTTGGTACAAGAGTAGAGTTAGCTAACCTAGGTTATATTAATTTTATAAGTAATTTATTTCAATAGAATTAAGATATTTAACCTTAAATTGTATTTCCCTAAATTATTCAAAAAATTTGTTTGGTCAATATAAAAAAAATATTTAGCTATTTAATTATTATTTTAACATAATTAACTAACCTGAAGCAGGTTGGTTGAGTAAATAACTCATTTGAATGTGTTAAAAGGGTTAAGTAATGTATTCCTCCTTAACCAAACTATCCAAGCGGTCCCTTGGAGTCATAAAAACATAATTGTACTATGAGGACCTATAAGAAATTTTATAATATTAAAGAAAGCATTAGAAATATTTAGTTAGGCAAGACTAGTTCTATAAGGTGCGCCATAAGCTACTTCTCACAAACACTTAAAATTACTCGCTCTGTAATTCTTAGTATTAGTTTACTCAGGCATCATTTCTTATTGCCAACTTATGCTCTGATCTCGAGTAAAGTTGCTTCACATGTGACCTCTCAATTAGGTTCTTTGCTCGAATGTTTAATTGTTGTTCAAGATCCCATCAATTGGGTGATTGAATTGCACATGGAATATGTTGCGAAGAAGGCATTATTATTTGGTGGAAGACAGAGATGTGTCTGAGGTGCTCCACAGAGTAGACATCATAGGAACCTAAACGTCAACATCATTTAAAAATAGAGAGACTGAACTGAGTAGAAACCAAAAAATTACGAACCTTAAAATTGAGGAGCTAAAATGCACTTTTCTATAATAATAATAATATTATTATTATTATTCTTGTTCAAATTTCATCAAAAGTGTTCAGTATGGTGAAAGAAAAGAAATGGCTTTGGTGTGACTCACTCCACTCCCACTAGAATATTCTTGGCTGAAACTTGTTACATTTTGTTGGTCTGAATGTAAGGGATTTTGGTAATTTTAACTTGACATTTATTTATTAAGTTATTGGATGGAGTAAAATAATAATAAACTTATTTTTGAATTGATTGTTGAATAATTAATCCAGTTGATTTTTGAAGAATTTTATTGGAAAATTATATCTGTCACACTCCAAAGAAGATTTTAATATATATATATTTTGCTTTCAATGATAAATATTCATATTTTAAATCACCATATTTAATAGAGACATGCCATATTTATTGCCTAATCTAAACAAATAGTTGACCCATCTCTGTTATATTATTCTTCTATACCAACCTTTTTGTAAGGTAAATTGCATCAAAACTAGTGAAGTTAGAGAGTTATTATAAACTCATCTCAAATTTTAAAAATCATTAATTTATGTTTCTCAAATTGGGTTTTGCACTATCGTAATAGGCGGAGCAAGTCAAATTTATATATATTATCTTTTTGTTCGCTGATATTTTAAAATAATTGAGGAAGACTGGCAGGAAGAAAGAATAGAGATAGCCATGATTTTTTTTAAATAGTTTGTTTTTTGTCTAAAATGGCCGTACAAAAAAGTTAGAACTAAACTCATGGACTTAATAATAATAGTGCAAAATCGACATAAAAGAGCTTAAATGGAAGATTTTTGCAACCAATTCACAATGATTGAACAATCTCAAGGACCAAAGTATAATTTATGTTATTATACATATAAGTGAAGAAACTCACCTTTTTCTTAGATATTATCATTCTTCTTTATCTTCCCTTCATGTTTTGTTCTTTCATTGCCTTTGTTTTTCTATTCTTATCACCATCCTCCTCCTCCAAATCTTTTTCTAAACTAATTTATGGCTTTTGTGCATACAAAATTAAGTTTAAACAAATGAGTAAATTATAAATTACTCCCTAAAAAATCATAACTTTGCAACAACAATAATAATAAATCAAATTTTTATTTCTATTGAATAATAAAAAAAAGTTTTAATCAGCTCCAAATATATCAGTATCCTAACTCAAAAGTACTTCAAAATCATTAATGCCGAGGTCAATTACAAACTCATACGACATACGAGAATAATGACATATCAAGCAAAAGGGAAAACAACATACATTGAAAACGTTTGAGTATGTAACCGAAAAGACGATCATTATAAAACACGTAAAAGATATGATCGAGCAAATTAAAGAAGCGATAGTACATTTTTAAATTTGGCTACTGTTGAATTTGACACGTGGCATCCCCATGCTGAAGTTGAGAACATTGGCATTCGTGTTGTATTTAATCTCCCCATCATAAAGCATTTTGCGTATGAAGTGCTCAATATCTGACCCAATCAAACGGAGTGTGTACTCTGATAATGGAGCTCCCTGTAAGTTTACATAAATTGCGTGCCCTTGAGGTAAAATAAACAAAAATTCATTTTCAAGGACACTAAAAGAAATTTCATTTTCATCTACTAATACCATTAATACATCGAAGACTACTTAAATGCTAATATTCAAAAATCATGAATCAAACTTCAATAGGCTAAAAAGTTTAGATGCCGACCAACATTCAACACTTTATACTACTCAAGAACCCCCTCGACTTTGACCTGATTATTGTAACGTTCAATTTTTGTTTCTTCATATCCCCGTTCGCTCGTTCCTACATAGTCGAATAGATTACTGATTTCAATATTTTAATAATTAATAGAAACTACCGTACATATAAGAAGGCGGTTGGTTCAATGTTATTATCATGATGCTATGTCATATTATTTAAAGAAAATAATTATTTAGTTTGATGATATTTTTAGATAATCGTTTAAAAAATTATAAAATTTTCATTTAAAATGTGACATTTAAATGTCATGGCATATAAATAACATGAGATAACGTTAAGATAATATTGAACCAAATGTTCCTTAAATCTTATTTTAGATAATAGCTTGTCGGTGGAGGTGCCTTGCAATCTAATTTTCAAGCAAGCTAGTCTCAATTTAAAATCTATTTCTTCAATTTCAAAATCAATTTTGACTCGAGCAAATTATTTTTTAAAAATATTTTCTAATAGTTTTTGAATTAAATTAAATCTAATTCTCAATAATATTTTATTACAATATTACTTATTCTTGGTATGTAAGAGTGCATTTGGTCGGATAGAATGACTATTTCATTAATTTCACCTTCATTCTTTATGAAATAGCTATTTCTTTGTTTACTTTAATAGAATAACTTCCATAGAAATCTCTATTCTATATGTCAATGAATAATCATTTCTCCTCCCACCCAAGAAAAAAATTATTTCTTAACTATTCCTTATAAGTTAAAAATATTATTATTTACACTTGAATTCAGCGTTGAATCTCAGTTATACACGTGGCATATAAGGCTTTTCAAATTCTATTTATTTATTATCGTGTAAGATATTTGAATCATCGGCTATGATATTTGACTAATCATATTTATCCTTGCTTTATAGAAATGTCAAACCATCGACGATGATGTTTAGCTTCCTGCAGTAATATCGTCCACGATATTTTGTCATCTACAGCTTCCTGCCAGTAATATGGCCCCGATATTTGCTCATCTGCAGTTGTCGTTGTTTCTTAACCTGATAGAGACTGTCACGTTAGCATCTTATTTGCGCAATTTTTACTACAGAACTCTTTGCATCACTAGTTAGCTGGGAGTTGTAGGTTCCTGGTCATCAACATCCGGTCATCAGGTTCCCAATGGCCTGACAAATCAAGAACCCACGTGTCCTCTTCTTGACATCATCAATGGTCTCCGCGTAACCGACAGTTACAGTCTCTTTTAACTTGAAACTGGCTGAATACCACCTTACCTCATCTATAAATACGCCTGGGCAGAGCTCTAAAGAGAAGACTAACACACTAAGCTTGTATTCTTTCTCTTTCTTTTTCTTGTATTGGTCCTCTGACCAAACCCTTTATTTTGAGCTCTAGTAAAACCTTTTTCTCTCTGGTGAATGTAGGGGAAGCTATTCCTGAATCACCTTATATCCATGTGTATTTTTCTGGATGATTTTTGGCTCCTCTGCATCAGTATTTTAAGCTAAAAATATTGTGTGCCACTAATTCTCAGAACTTCATCTCTCCGTCAACAATTATTCTAAAATTACTCTTAGTCACACATATACACATATACATGTATATATATATATATATACGCATCATTATATGTATATTATATGTACATATATTTATATAAAGGGGCGTTTGGTTCATTGTTATCTTGGTATTATGTTATGCAATCTAGATGTCATCTTTTGACTAATAATTTTATAATCTAATAGAAGATTATTTATAGATGTTATTAAACCAAATAATTACCTTCTCTAGATAACATAACATAACATCAAGATAACATTGAACCAAACACCCCCTAAATTACATTCATTTAATTATTTTGTAAAAAATTAAATTTAATAATAATAAATAATATAAAATTTCATTAAATTATATTTCTAAATATTTTAATATTTTTTTCTTTATTTCATATTATTCTATTTTATCCACGTAAACAAAAGAATTGTTATTACATTCTCCTTAGAATATAACACTTTCATTCTCACAAAATGATAATTCCATTTCATTGAAATAAACACACTACAAATTATAATAGTTTAGGAGCGAGTTCGGAAGCGAGGAAGAACGTGGCGCCGGAGACGGCGGCTGCGGCGGCGGAGGCCATGGCTGGTAGTTTTGGTGGTGCAGAATCTCCTGTTATTTAGCAGCGACCATGAATACGTGGCTGGAGCTTCAGGCCGCACGCGAGGATAAGTTAGTTTTCTAATGGATAAATTGCATATATGTCCCTAAGTTCTTTACCCTGATACAAAGATTTAATTTAAATCATAATATTTAAGAGTCTGAATAATAAGGGTTCTGCATGCTAATTTATAGATTATGAATCCAACACACTTAAATCTCTGAGATTAACAATATATCATCACTCTCTTATTCTATCCCTTGTAACACTACATTTAATTTAAATCAAATATGTACGATATTAAAATAAAGATTAAATAGTAATAAATTATTTTCATCAAAAATCATGTTACAATTCAAAAATTTTAGCCTAACATACAAAAACATTAAGACATGAGAGACTTAGGCCCTGTATGATGTGAGAATCAAAATCAAAACTAAAATAATAATAATTTAAAAAATAATAATAAATAATAATAATTTTTTTAATTATTCTACACAAATTCTAATATAAAAAAATAATTATTTTACTTCACATACTCAATATTTTTTAATAAAAATATTTACTTTATTTCACATTTTAGATCAAAATATTCAAATCAAATATTTTAATTTAAAATATTAAAAAATTAATTTTTTTATTAAAAATTATTGAATATATGAAATAAAATAATATTTTTTTAAATTAAAATTTGTATAAAATAATTAAAAAAAATTATTTATTTATTATTATTATTTAAATTAATACCATTTTGATCATGATTTTAGCCTTCGCGCCAAACAGGGCCTTAAGCTCTACAATTCAAAATTTTATATATTAACATGTAAAATTTTAAAATGTGAAGAATCTATATGTAATTTACTTTTTTTTATATTCCTTTGGGAGGGATAAAGGTCATAATGAGTCAGTGGATTTAATTGGGTAAACCTAAATTTGATATAATAAGATTAGAGCTAACATAAGTCGAGTTTGAGTGAGACGACCTCACTTCATGGTTCAAGATGAAAGCTTATTGAATTTTGGGTTAAATTTAAAATTCATTGCGTTGAGCAAATAGTTTTATTTCTAGATCACTCTCATATACCATTCATTAATAAATGACACGTAACAAGAACATGTCAGCTGAAATAAATATGACTGCCAAGTTTTTGAAAAACTAAAAAAAAAAAAAAAAAAAAACAGATTAAAACTTACAATAAATATATTAATTTCATATTAAAAATTAGTGAAACAAAGATGCATTAACTTATAAGAAACTTGTTAACAGAAAAACATATTCCCATAAAAAAAGATTAAAACATGTTTACTGTAATAAACAAACTAAATTAACAAACATATTTTATTATCACATGCAACAATGAAACCTTTTGTAAATAATTTTTGAAGCATATTATAATACTAAAAAATTTGAAAACTATACTATATATGATTCTTAATATGATCTATTGAAATAATAAGAATTTTTTAAATATCAAAGTTATTTCAGCCAATTAAGTGATACAAATTAACAACATTATACCTTGAATTAGATAGAAAGAATTAATTACTTAATTATATATGCCTAGCTATATACGTTAGTCTATGCTCTAAGCAGGGAGAAATTATTGCGTTCGGACTGCGTAACACGTCAATTTTTCGAAAGCCAGTTGCCGTGCGACGCGTTGCATGCAGTCCCACCATCACGCTACACACTAACGGCGAGTTTTTTTAACTCTATTTGCTCGCTTGTGTTTGGCGGGATATTTGGTGAACTCAAATCCCTAATGTGCTACGTATGTGATACATATGACCCCAAATGTGCTACGTATGTGATACATATGACCCCAAATGCTACATCAGCATGAAAAAAAAGCTACTTATGTGCTACATATGACCCCAAATGTGCTACGTATGTGATACATATGACCACAAAATTAACTAACGTCAGCATGAAAAAAAAAGCTATGTATGAGCTACATATGACCCGAAAATGTGCTACGTATGTAATACATATAACCCCAAATACTACGTCAGCATGGAAAAAAAAGCTACGTATGAGCTACATATGACTTCAAATGTGCTACGTATGTGATACATTAATTGACCCAATACTTATGTCAGCATGAAAAAAAAGCTACGTATGTGCTACATATGACCCCAAATGTGCTACATATGTGCTACATATGACCCCAAATGTGCTACGTATGTGCTACATATGACCCCAAATGTGCTACGTATGTGATACATATGACCCCAAACGTGAGCGACAGACGCAGCAAAGCAGATTGCCTCCACCTGCGGAGAGATCTTCAGCCCAATAATGGCGTCCACGGGCTAAACAATGACCGAATCTGCGTTGGTTGCGTTGGACGGCGGCGGTGCTCTGGTAGCAAGGCGAGGCGAGAGCGACCGGATTTTTCGAGCAAACGGCATCAAAAAACCTCGCCGTTAGTTGGGAGCGGTGAATGTGGGACCCGCATGCAACGCGTCGCACGGCAACTAGCTACCGAAAAAATGACGTGTTACGCAGTCCGAACGTAATAATTTCTCCTAAGCAGGCAGTTTTCTCCAGCACAAATGTTCACGCAGAAGTGCAAGTATAGGTGTGTGCATATGTCCTTCCGATTTTGAATTGACAGCCAGATTTTATCTCGAGCAAATTGTACTTGACTCGGTGTTAACTCGACAAAGATTCTATCAGCTATCTAGGAAACTGAGTCTCGGAATTCTATAAATAGAAAAAGTTTCCTCCAAATACTGATCTAGGCCGCTCATCCTTCTTAAGAACCCTGGTCTTGGATGCAGCCAACTGGTGCGAGACCGCGGATTTTGACGTCATAGTAGACTTCTTCAACTCTTCGCAGATCGTACTTCATCCCTGGTTCAGATGTTGAAGAAAAGGAAGTGAAAATGCTGCTGTTATCTATTGGCAAGTTTCATGTGGATCAACTGAAAATTTCATGGGTCCGAAGAACATTTTGAAGCTTTAATTAGATCTCTCAACTCACCAGGACGGGAGAGTCGACTTTAATGAAGTCCCGACCAAAGCCAAGCTAATTTTTCGACAAAATTGGGTGATTTTGAACTTACTAAATGGAATATGCATTTGTGTTAAGGGCTTAATTGCCCCTTTTTCAAGATGTAGAATCCTCAGCCATGAATAGTAATCCTTCTCCCTCAAATTGGAATTTTTTGAATTTTGGAATTGCCCGAATAAGAAGTCGGAAAAGAAAAGCCAAGGAGATTTGATCAAGGTCATATATGTAATCATATGAGGTAAAAGGAAATCGTGAAAAATGGACTCAACTGCGAAATCAAAATCAGATATGAAAAACCTGATTGGATCATATTAAAAAGAACACTGTAGAGGATATTATCAATCAAATGGTGAATCATGAAACTTGTTAATTGGACATGTTAATAAAAGAGCTATAGGCTCGAGTAATATAACTATAGCACACATCAAAAAGGGTTGAGCAAGCTAAAATTAATATTTAAAAGAACACTGTAGAGGAATAATTGATGAAGAAGAATCATAATCTAAATCCAACATTAGGATAAGAAGAAGATGATGATGTAATATGAAGAATCATGCAATAGAATAATAATGATTCACCATCAAACTTCTTACGCAAGAAGTCGTTTCAGAAGCTAGAATAATACATTGGAGAACACTAATTAGGAATAATTGACGAAGAAGAATCATAATCTAAATCCAACATTTAGGACAGAATTTTGATGATAACAGTGATTGATATAAGTATGAAGAATCATACAATAGAATAATAATGACTCACCATCAAACTTCTTACGCAAGAAGTCATTTCGGAGATTGAGCATCCGAAAAGCAGAGTGCAGCTCGGTCAAGAAGTTCAACACCTTTCTCGGGCAATCATAGTCCCCAGCAGTAACGCGATTCACCACATATCTAGGCTGAAAATGGTCAAGCATGGAAATGAGTTCTCTCATGGATTAGAAATCATTAATCATTAATCATTTTCAAAAAAGAAAAAGAAAATCGTTAATCATATTTTATCTACGAGGAAGAAATAAAATATATGATATAGATCTCACGGTATTTCACTGATCATCATCCTACTGAACCCATTCCTACAAATTGTGGTTTTTAACCCAGAATTCAAAAATTATGCAAAAAACCTAAATATGCTCTAGATCACTGATTCTTCTCAATATACTTCAAAGAGATGGAAGA
Source organism: Apostasia shenzhenica (assembly GCA_002786265.1). NCBI lineage: Eukaryota > Viridiplantae > Streptophyta > Magnoliopsida > Asparagales > Orchidaceae > Apostasia > Apostasia shenzhenica. The sequence goes on from KZ454678.1 coordinate 1,126,958, forward strand.
AACTCTTTGCCTGCTAACTAAATTAGTCCGTTTTATATGTAATAATGTATGTTAGTGTAGTCATATCATGTGACGTTACTGTAAATTGAATATAAAATTATGTGATTATAAATTGAAAAATATAGAAACAAAGGAATAAAGGCTTAGTTGTTGTAATAAAATCGAAAAAAATTTAGAAAGTTTAATGTTATATTATCCACTGTTCAACTAAATGCTTGATTTAGTAATCATAACAAGCAACCCGCTTTCATAAGGGTGTAATAAGAGAACTAGTATTGGTTTCAGAAATTTAGGTACATAAAGAGGCATACCAGTTCATTGGACATGAAGCATAGCCCTGCAATAAAATTCAAAAACAAAATGCATCAAGATGCAGTGGAATTAAAATTTGAATGTAATTCATTGAAATTTGTTAAACGGAGTATATGAGTCCACTACTAGAAGTCTTTTATGACTGTCAAACATATATCCTTTGAAGTAGTGCATATCTATTGTCAAGTCAAAAATGGAAAATAATCATGCAACGGAAATTGGAAAAATAAATAAATAATGTTGACAGAGAAGTTCATTCGCGTGGATGTTGGGGAGATGAGATGTGGGTTCCAAAGAGGATGACCCAAGTTGTCATTTGTTTTCAGTCAAAGTAAAAGAAAAACAAATCTGCAGGATAAAGAAAGAAATTAAGGTGATTTGGCAATACCTCCTCGTCCACTGCTCAGCCAAGCCCCAAAAGACTTCACTAATCAGAAAAAAGTTTGCTTGAGGCAAGCTACAAAGTTATTCCAGAGGGTTTAGGGAGAGAAAGGGAGAAGGAAGAGGAAGAGAGTTTCTGCGAACTATGGGCTCATATCCGATCGTATTGCCTCCTTGGTGAGCCCATGTCTTCTATTTATAAGCAAAAAGGTCTTAGCTGACATAGACAAAAGGCATGTTATTTAATAACCGACCACCTGATCTGGCATTTAAGTTGTGGAGGTGGGAGACACTCCCAAGCATTTTGTTATAGAGGAGCGCATGAGTGATTGCCACATGTCTTCTCATAACAGAAATCGTTGGAGTGAATAATGATAAGAGATTACTTAGTGTGAAAAGTTATTAGGTTGATGTAGATGACCATGGAGTCCATTAGACGATGGTGAAGCTCATGATGTAGCAGTCCTTAAGGGGACTTGGGTTAAATACCCCAAAAGGGAAGAAGTATAGTTGAAGTGGCCTTGTCTTACTTGTAGAACAACAATACCTACTCATAAATGTTTTGTAGTGATCACAAAAAAAATTTATCAGTGAGATGGAGCCCACACGTGGCCTTATCCTACTTGTAGAACACCAAGACCTACTCGTAAATGTTCTGTAGTGATCACAAAAAAATTTATGAGTGAGATGGAGGCCACATAAGTGAGAAACTGAACACTGAACAGCAGTATGGGTCTTTCTTTGACTATTTGATCAGTTGGTTGACTGTTTGATTGCTAATTTGATTATTATGCCATGTGGATGGGTGGGTTGCAAGCATTGCTTTATCTCGTAAACATATAATCAAAATTTATCACTTAAAGCCACGTTTGGCCTTGGTCTGTCATTAAACCAATTAAACTTAAAAAAACATTTTCTAGACAAAATTTTCCTAAAGAGGCAACTTTTGAATTTAAACTAGTTTAACTTTAAACTATAAGCTTAAAAAAGGATTACCAATCATTTTGGCATATAAACAACAATAAATAATCTATCAGTTTAACGACCCATTCCACTATGAAAACAACTTAAAGGAGGCAAGCTACTTAATTTGTATGAGCTTAGAAAGAAGACCTTCCATCTGAGTTTAAATGTAAAACCAACAAAGGTATATGCCTCCTTATCTGGCAACCAAAATCATTTCTCATAACAAAAGCCCCTCTTGGCCAATTCCTTACAATCTAAAACAGGCTTACTGCCAAAGATGTCAAGCCATGTCATAGAAAAATTAGGTTTTCTTTCCCCCTTTCTTATATAGCAGCTATCATGCTTTTCTTTTCCACTTTCAAACACATTTTCCATTGATTAGGTTCATTTATAACTTTTATGTTTGTTTTTCCTATCATTGCTAATTGCTATCAATCTTAGAAGGATCTTGGATGTGAAAAGGATGGGAAGAGGTGAAGCACAAGGAAATTCCAGCAGAGACAAAGAACGTCATGCCAGTGAATCTTAAGATTATTTACAATTAGCCCAATATGAATGAAGAGAAACAATCCACATGCAAAGAAAGCTTGAAAAGTCTACAGAATATGAATTAGACAGAGTGGTAACCAACATATGATAAATAAACATTTGAAAATGATCAGTGAATGGAAGATCATCTGGACTAGTAAATTACATGATTTCTTTCTTAAATATATTCATAATTGTCTAGAAAGAGACATCAAATCCAATAGCTTTATATTGCTAGTTATTATGCACGTGATGGAGAGTACTAATATTTAGCAAGATTTCTTTCGTACTTCAGAAACATCCTGTAGGAAAATATAATTAAGTTGATCAAGATTGGTAGATGAAGCCATCTGTACGTCTACATTAAGAAACTAATAACAACAGTGCACGAGAATAGCACTCAAATTTGGCCACAAATTAATTTTCCTTTCAAAAAAGAAACAATATTTTTTTTAAAAATTCACACTACAAATGTAGTTCATGATTGATTCACCTTTAAATATAAAGATAAAGAAAAGTATGGGGGATGAGTAGCTGACCTATAAGATAATCTTCAGTGTCCATGCCAAATTCTGAAGAATCCACTGCAAATAAAACTATAAATTTATATCTTGTAGAATTCCATTCAAATACATAAAAACTTCGGGGTACACAAAGACATGGATCACAAAATACTGGAAATCTAGAATCCATTCAACTGGAAACAAAAACAACAGTCGGAGGGAAACATCTAAAAACACATTGCAATTTAGTAAAATTTATCAAAATAATTAAATCTAAAGTTATGCAATTAATTGAAACAGCCTTTTGTGTCATCATCATGCATCGTTAATTCTACAGCGCCAGACAATGACATGAACCATCAATGAGACTAGATGCATTGCAAGTTATTAAAAAAAATAAAAAAATAGCCAATCACCCATCGACTTGATAGTATGCAGAGATCACCAACGGTCTTTTGATGCACACTTAATTAATAGCCAAGAACCAAAAAAGCCAAAAATTTAGATTAGTATTTTATCGAAAGAAAGTAGGACAAAAGAAGGATAGTCTCTTCAGAGCACAGAGAATGCCAATGGGTGGTCTGATAGGCAAAATAAGCACGAGAGCACTAACTACAATGAATTCGTCCAAAATAGTATTATAGTGCTGGTAAAAAAAAAGTAGTATCACAAAATCTAAGAGAATTGTTTTTTTTTTCTATGAACAAACAGAAAAATCAAGCCAAAAAAGTTCTATCCACATAAAAAATTAACAAAACCCAAAAAATCCGTATGAACAGAAAAAAGCAAAAACAAATAACATTAATCAGCAAATGACTCACATCCTAGCTTACTCTCAGCTTCAACGTGCGTAAGTAGACTCGCTGACTCCAGCCAATGCACGAAAGAAAGCAAAGAAACGGCGTTCTGCGTCTCACTTCTCCAATCTCCATGATACCTAGAACGACCAAATCAGCAAACAAATAGGAAAAAAATCTAAAAAACACACAGAACAGGTCTTAAATCGCCAAAGAATCACGAATCTACCTGTAATACTGTCCAGGGCACTCGCGCAGAATCCCAGCAAGCCGCCCATAAAGATCCCGAAGCACATCAGTCTGCGCCTTAGCCTTCATCAAAACCTCTACAACCCCAAAAAACAAGCTCAAAACAAAAACCCTAAACCCTAGCGAAAATCGAAATAGGTATCATAACACGAAAGGCACCAGGGACAGAGACGGATTGATGCACAAGGAGGATACTGGCATGCATGACCCGAAGAGCAGCCTCCATCTCTGTCGCCACCCCGCGGATCCGCTCGCGGATGTTGCCAGATTCCTCCAGCTGGACCCGGAAGTCCTGGAACAGCCTCTCCATGGAAGATGCGGCCGAGAGGGAAAAGTCTGGGCCGCCGTCGTCATTCACACCTCCGGCGCCGGCGGACGAGGGTTCATTGGAGGGAGTGGCATTTGCCATCAGCGGCCGTCGGCTTTCGGCGGCGCAATATCTGCGGAGAGGTGAGCAGAATAGCGCGACGCGCAACGTCGCTCTCATCAAAGGCCGAGATTTTAGTCCAATGTTTTCGCTGCGGTGTATAAATTAGATAGAGGTAAATTATTTTTAGGTACTTAACCTTTGAACCATATTAGTTTTTACATTATTAGGTTCCTAGAGTAAATAATTTCATTTTGGTCCTTTCATTGTTTTAAGTTTTAACCATTACATTAAAATAAAATTTATTTAACAGCTGTGAAGATAAACTTATGAAGGTTTTAAAAATTCTTTGAAATTAAAATCAAAAGATTAATATTATAAGAATCCAACATTAGGTTGTGATTAGTTAGAGGAGAAACTTTTTTAAAAATTAGCTATTCTAAAATATATTTATAATAAAAAATTAATTTATTATGATATTAAAATTTAAAAGTAAAATTGATAATGTTGAATAAATTTACAGAGACATTTAAAACCTATTATTAGTAGAAGGCTAAACTCTTAGGTCATGTTCGATGTGAGGACCAAAATCAGAACTAAAATGGTACGTTTAAAAAATAATAATAATAATAATAATAAATCAAATTTTCTAATTATTTTATATAAATTTTAATATTTTTTTTTATTTTACATACTCAATAATTTTTAATAAAAATATCAATTTTATTTTACATCTTAGACCAAAATACTAGATTCTAATATTCTGGTATAGAATGTGAGATAAAGTTGATATTTTTATTAAAAATTATTGAGTATGTGAAATAAAATATTATTTTTTATATTAAAATTTGTGTAGAATAATTAGAAAATTTTATTTATTATTATTATTATTGTTTTTTAAACTAGTATCATTTTGTTCGTGATTTTAATTCTCATGTCAAACAGGCTCCTACGTGCGTCAAGCATTACCATACAAATTATGTAGGACCAATTAGACGGTGCCACATAGCAAATAGCCACGACAGTAAAATATAAAGAAAGGTAAATTAAATCCGGTCCCTGAGTTTAAGGCTTAATAACGTACGAGTCTACGCGGGGTTCTTGAGTTTTAATAAATTATCAAATAATTTTTTTTTTAATTTTTTTTTATTAAATTTTTTAAAATTACTATTATACCTCTCCTCCTCTCGGAAGGAGAGAGAGGAGGAGAGGTATAATGGTAATTTTAATATATTTTTAATAATAAAAAATTAAAAAAGAACTCATTTGATAATTTATTAAAATTCAAGAACCTTAATGTTCAATTTTAAAAACCTGGATGTAGCATCTTAAAATTTGATTAGTGGATTTAAAAATTAGATTTGAACTTAAAATGAATAATTTTATATCTAAAATAAATAATTTTAAATTTATTTATAAAAAATATAAAAATTGAAAGACTAAATTGTGCGCCCAAGCCCTTGCCGCTGTTTTTCCGCCCAAGCCAGAGCAAAGAGCAGCAATGGCTGCTGCCGGCAAAAACAGAGGAAATAAAAGGGAAGAAGGACAAGAAAAAGAGAACAAAGCTAGAGAGGAATTTCAGGCGTTGTTTAGTGATATAATCTGTAAATATTTTTTTTCCTAAAATTAATATTAAATTATTATTATATTATAAAAAATAATTTAATATTATGAAAATTTGAGAAATTATGATATATCGTATTTTCTATTATTTAGACATAGAAATGAGATGAATTTAATAATCTATGAGGTAATGTAATATTAATGAATATTTGTACACCAAAATCTAACGAGGGCGGAAAGTTGCTAATTATATGTTATTCCGACGAGGGAGGGGAGTGTACGTCGGGTGATGTCCTAAAATAGAATCACTGATATAAGGTGCGGTTTCTATCAAGGCTTCTACAATAACAAATTAAAAAACTTTATCAAGCTTCTAGGTGAAAAAGTATGAAAATAATAGATCCACATCACGAAATAGAATAATATTATGTTATTACGAAATAAAGTGAGTTCAATGATATGTGGATTATGATGATAATTTTTAATATGACGCTCGTTATGTTTTATATTTATGTGAAATATTATTGAGCATTCCATGATTTACTTGTATCACATCCTAATTTAATATCTGACATTTTTTATTATTCTCATTATATTGTGATTATTGGGATATTATTTTACTTACAGAGTTTGTATTAACAAACTTTTGCCAATTTTGGTGGCAGGTATTGCACTAAAATGATCACGGAACATAATATGAGGTACCGAAGGTTGTGACAAGAAATGAATGTTTTAATGATATATTGTAAAATTTTAAATTCCGACACCTTGGCTGCGGGTGGCTCAGCCCAGTAAAAAGAGGGGTCGAGTACTGGCTGTCGGGTCATCACACTGAACCTGTGTGTTATTAAGTCTTAAACTTAAGGATCTAGGTGTGATTAACCCTATAAAGAAATATGCAGCAAAGCAGAAGAGATTGCTGGGCTTGAATCGTATAATAATATGATTTTATTAATTTGATATTTTAACATATTATTAGTAAATCAACTCAAAAATGAAATCATTTTGAAGCATTATTGGATAATATTACGGTGATTGATGCTTTAAATTTTTAATCAATTTTGACTTTATTTGATTGGTTAAAAAATTGTCAAAATTATAATAAATTATAAACTTGAGTTAAACTAATTAAATTAAATTAATAAAAAAAATTACTAAATATAATTTAAATTTGGTGGAACTAGAATAATTACCTCTTCTAGCAAGTCTTGTTGCTAAAAGAAGAAGTAGGGAAGTTGCACCAAGTTAAGATCGGATATTTAGAGATAAATTAGATATTGTGAGTTCCTTCTGAGAGATCTGAGACATATTTATAAGAAGAATTGAATTTAATAGAGTGAGACCTACTAATTAAAGGTGGTAGGTGAGAGGAAGATAGCAAAAAACTTCCTATTTAATACGACTTATGATAGGCAAGAGCAAGGAAGTTTTAAAAAATATTTTATTAAAACATAGCTCTAAAAGTTTTGAGTAAATTGCAAGTAGGTTCCTGTTATTTGATCATATATGCAAGTAGATTCAACTTTTTTAAAATTGCTCAAATTGGTCTATTAGTCTTAGGTAATATGCAACTACGTCCAAAATTTAGATTTAACAATAAAAAAATATGTGAAATGATATTTTTACTCCTCTCTCTCTCTCTATCTCTCCCGCTCGCTCTGTCTGATTCAGTTCATGGAGGCCACGATTCACGCTGGAGGCGGCAGGCAGCAGTTCTGACTCAAAAATCTGTCGCGGTCACTGGCAAGCCTCCTTGACTGCTCTGTCTTAGGCAATGGAGCCTCACCTCCGGCTGCGCCGGCTAGCTCTCTGCCGAGGACAAGGGGCCGGTGGCGACAGTGGTTGCAGAAAATCTCCTCCTCTCACAGGTAAGATGTCCTTCCTCTTCTTCTTCTTGTGGGTGGAGCTCTATGCTCCCCCCTTGGTGGATTCTAAAAGCCTGTACGTCCTCTCAGCCGACAGTCATGGGGCTTGGCGTCTCTCTGAGTGCGCTTGCCTTGACCTCCCTGAAATCATCGCCAAAAAATGCATTGTCCGCGGCCATTCACTGCTGCACACACCTTCTCCGCATTTAGACTACTCTATCTTTTACTCTTCATAGTGGTTTCTAGAGTTTTAGGTCCCTTGCTAGGCTGCCAGCAACAAATGATGCTTGGAGTTTTTAGGTGAGGCTCGGCAAGGAGCCGCTCGCTACAGACGACATTCCTCTGTGTAGGGAGGGCTCAGGGTGGCTCGGTGTCGCCGTGATCGAGGAGCAGCCACTGCCCGGAGAGCTTCGCCTCCCCGGGGCCAACATCAACATCGGAATTCTCTTCCATGGCCGTAAGCTTCCTCGCCGCCATGACCGCGTTTCATCCGCCTCTCAGCTCAGGGATTTGCGGTCGGCAGTCTCCTTCGTCGCCGCGCCCATCTCCTCCGCAGATTGCTCCATTGGCCCCGCTGTGCGAAATCGGAAGAGAGAGAGAAAGAGAAATATTTTAAGAGTAAAAATATTATTTTATACATTTTTTTACTGTTAAATCTAAATATTAGACCTAGTTGCACATTACCTAAAATTAATTAACTAATTTGAGTAATTTTCAAAAAATTAGACCTACTTGCATATATGATCAAACAATAAAAACCGACTTGCAATTTACTCAAAAAATTTTATTTTTAATACAATAATTATTTTAAAGTTCTCAAATTACAGATCTAATTATCTTAGGTTTAGAATATATATAAATAAATATTAACAGTAAATTTTTAAGTGAGTTATTACACCTTTGGCATCGAGCTTTGCTATTTTATTACTATAAGAAAAGGGACCTCTGCTCAATAGAAAGTTGGGCGATCGGCAATGAGGTCACGTGCTTTCATAACTAACCAAGAACAACTTTAGAAATTTGGCGTGTGACAGTAAATTTGAACTCTTCAAACTAGGGGACCCAGTTAGCTAGCGGTGGCCATTTATGTGAATCAAAACTCGCTCCTATTTTGCTCAATTTAAAATCAGCTCGATTTTTCTCTAGCTCAAAAAAATCGGTTCAATTTGAAATTGACTTGATATGTCTACGAACGTACATATTTATTATTTTTTAAATTATAACTGGGACTATACATATATACATATATATATATATATATATGCATTATAATAACTTATATAAAAGACACGTGGTTATAAATATACATATAAGATTTAAAAGTAAATTTATAATATTATGTTCTAATATATTTAATATTTAGAATATAAAGTTTTATAGAAAAATATGGCTCATAATTAGATTCGATGACACTTGAGATACCAACTGGGGGGTTTGACTGGATGAAGACAGAGGTTAGTGATCGGAGGAAGCGAGAGGGGAAGATTAGGAGGAGGATTGATGTTTTCGAATGGATGGAATGGATGCCTGACCACAGCCCGAAGGTCATTCTTATATACACGATAAAGCTAGTTAATAATGTAATGTACAATATTCTATTATTGCTATATAGTAACAGTATTCTATTATTGCGACAGTAGCACAGTAGTACAGTGCTTCATTATTGCTCCATTATTGCTGCTATAGTACTGCTACAGTATTTGTATAGTGCTGCAATATTCCATTATTGCTCTATTATTGCTGCTACACAGTACTGCTTCAGTAATGACCATATTATTGTCTTGGATCAACCACTTTTCTTTGTTTACCACCTTTAATTATTGCAGAATATTTGCTCAAGCTTAAGGTCTTTAATCAGATTGTAGAGAGATATTATCGGGTATTGAGGAGAACCCGATTTGAATTTCCTGGAATAATTTTGCTGTTTTTGGTCCCCAGCAGAAGTCAAAATTATTTTCGCCTTAAATTTCTTTAATTATATGTTCTTGATAATATACCATAATTCGTCCGTTACAAATGTACCGATACTGATATCTTTCTTGGTGAATAGATAATAATTCGGATAGATTCGCCTTTTGTTCATAATCCCAAGAGTAGCCAAAGAATTCTTTTGTGACTGGTTTTCCTCAAGTTTATTGTCGAAATAATTTTCGAATCTGATAAGCTGGATATACTAAATGTTCATGTGGTTCGACGAATGTTGATATAATTTCAAATTTCAATATTCTTTCATAGAACTCAGTAATAGATATTAGTCTTTATTATCTGCGAAAAATTCTTCCATTCATCGTAATGATGTGTATCGATTATGATTTTTCGAACAATTCCTAATTCAATTTGTCTTTCCATGTTGGTTTCAAATGCGATAAACATCCTTTGTCGCCCATCTGATAAAGTAACTAATTGTTCCTTCATTAAGTATGACAGAGCTTTATCTTCATAGATAATATCCAAAATTTGTATTTGAAGATCTTCTGGTAGTAGTGTCTTCACCTTCTTCAGACATTTCTTTCGTTTGACCCTTTTCATATAAGGAGAGTTGATATTTTTATAGGTATATGTTACTTTCAATATAGGATATAATTCTTCATATTATTGTGGATGCAAATCTTCACATTTCTGAAATAAATATTTAGAAAATTCTTCTTCGCGCTGGACCTTTTGTGTCATATTATTTAAAAAGATTTTTATATTATAAATATGAGAAATAATTTCTCGAACATTATATAAGAGAGAGGTATTATCCTGTAGGCCTCCAATTATTTTCCAGAGACTATTGATAATATTATATGTCTTAGGAGACATTGGAATAGCTGACTTATAATTATTGGTAGTTCCTATCAGTGCTGATATTACTTGCTGATTATATTTATTTAGGCAGTCAATAGTTATTTTAACTTCCTGAAATATGATATCTTACTTATAGATTTTTGGCGAGGATGTACTATATATTTTCTGAGATGCAATATTAGAAGCCAAGTTTTTGTCTTTCCATGGATTCGCCATAGTCCTGCAAATTAGGATTATAGATTTTCTCTGGAAAGAAAATCAGCAAGAATATTAGTAAAACAAGAATTAAATGAGATATCAAGCTATATTCATCTAATTTTAATAGCCATCGTATTCGTTGACTATTGTATCGTATTTTTTATTTTTAATATAATAGTATAATCTTTTATTATCTGTGATTATATGAAACTTAATGGGTAATAGCCAAAATTTAAAATATTTGATAAATTTCAGAATTGCAATAAATTCCTTTTTATAAGTGGAATAATTTATTTCTGGTTTTGTTATTTTTCTTAAAGTATATCCTATGACATCTTTTATTGAAGTGACTAATACGCCAGCCCAATAAAAATTACTAGCATCTGTATAGAGTATTAATTTATCTTCTGATTTTAGAATAATTATTTTAGATATTTTGTTAATTAGTGTTTTTAAATATTTAATTTCTCTTTTTTCGGATTCATTTAATTGTATTTTAATTTTATCAGTTTCCCATCGAGAGATTATTTTTGCTTTGTCTCTTTTATGTTGTCTATTAATTTCAGTAAGTTTTTCTTGTAAATTTTTAGAATATTCACCTAATCTGGGTAAGTATTTTCTTCCATAGTTTAATATACCAAGAAAACTTTGTAGTTGTTTTAGGGTTTCAAAAGTATTTGGGAATTTTTTAATTTTAGTTATAATATGTTCTTATAGAGATATTTCTCCTTCATTTATAATTTTGCTTAAGTAAATGCCTCTTTTTTGTTTGGGGCATTTACCTGCATGCCACACAAACTTCATAAAATTACACCACATTTTCTTCACAAAATTTACACACATTTTAATAGAAGTTCAAGATTCTGTGAACTAGAAATCCTAGACGATAAATCATAAGAGTAAAATTATTGATATATTTTCTACAAGATATTGAAGATTTTAAGAAACTTACAGAATTAAAACAACTTGGCTTAATAAAAAACTCACATAGTCCTCATTCTTCACCCGTTTTTATAGTAAAAAAATCACACTGAAGAAAAACGAGAAAAAGCTAGAATAGTCATAAATTATAAAAAATTGAACGACAATCTCAAATTTGATGGACTTTTTATTCTAAGCACAGAAAACATCATAAAAAATGTCAATAGGGCGAAATAGTTTAGTAAATTCGACGCTAAATCAGGATTTTGACAAATAAAAATTAAAGATAAAAAAATCTAAAGAATTAACAGCTTTCTCAACACCATTGGAACATTTACAATGGCAAGTAATGCCATTTGGATTAAAAAATGCATCACAAATCTTTCAAAAATGGATGAATTCAATATTTTTTCCATATAATAAATTTATTCTAGTTTATATAGATGATATACTTGTTTTTTCTTCCACATATAGATGAATTCAAAATTTCTATGAACGTACATATTTATTATTTTTTAAATTATAATTGAGACTATACATACATACATATATATATATATATATATATGCATTATAATAACTTATATAAAAGAAATGTAGTTATAAATATACAAATAAGATTTAAAAATGAATTTATAATATTATGTTCTAATATATTTAATATTTAGAATATAAAGTGTTATAGAAAAATATAGCTCATAATTAGGTTCGATGACACTTGAAAATCAACTCAAAATAGAAAAAAAGCAAGTTCGAATCAAACTTGACTCGAAATTAAAAATTTCAATTTCGAGTTTAGTTTGGCTCGCTCAAACTCGACTCATCCTCTCCATGATGTTATTCAGAGGTGAACTCAACGCAGTTTTCTCATAGTAAATTCTTTAAGCTCGAGAGTAATTCTCACAAAGACTCTCCTATACACCTCCATTGCAAATGAGCACACATTATCGATACTTCCTAGTTTCTCTTACCACCAACAACTGAACTTCCATGAATCTGTTGAAAAACGCATTCTTCTACTTTAGTGGGTATGCTTGTTTCCTTCTTTTTGACTAACTTCGCAAAGAAAATAAGACAATCAACACAGTAGTCAACCTCACCTTCAAGTGGTTGCATTAGGCTTCTTCTTTCGATGCCTTTCAGGCCTCTCTCGCTAATATGTCCTAGCCACTTGGCCCATTACTTCTTTTAGACTCCTTTGGTAAGTACCAATCAGAGAGTCGCAATAGATTTAGTCCTTTAACTTGTATAAGGAGCAATACTTAACTATTCCTAAGCATTGGCAAGCATTCATTAACCCTTGCTAGAGGTACTGATCTTTGTCTAACTTTCAAATAAAGATAAGGTTGAGAAGAATATCAAGGAGTGTCAAACATATCTTAGCCTCAACAAAAGGCTTTTGTAGCTCGAATACCCTTCAAACTTTCTTTATGTTTCCCCGTTCAATAAGATTGTGACCACGAGGTTCAATGAGACTCCATCTAGCATCGAATTACTGAAGGAGACTATGAGGGCTTCCCAGCTCTTCAATAAGGAACCTAGCAGCAACTAAGCCTGCCTAATTTCTTCCATTTGTGCATTCCATCCAATTTCTTCCACTAAGAGGTTGCTAATATCTCCTTTTAACACTAGATGAAATATGCTTTCATCTTACCACATCTACATATATATTACTACTTTTTCGTCTAAAGTCCTTTCACATTGCCAACTTTATGTCTACACTTCCGAAGCTTGCAGGTATTGCCATCAATGTTCACTAGCCTCATTAGCCTGCTAGACATCACTGGGTCCATCTTAAAAAAGTACGCAACTAAGGCTCTAATATCACAAACTCCAAACCTTCATAAAAAAAACCTCACCAACAAAGTAAAAAGTTGTCAAAAAATTCAAGATTTTTTTACTACAGAACTTTGACTATGATATATAAGAGTACGATATGAAAACACTCTTCAAAGATCATATACTAGCTTGAGGATAGACACCTAGGATTTTGTTTTGATAACACTTTTTGGTGACCTACCAAAGAATTACAAGAATCTTCTCCTATAAGACTCTACATAGAAAATAAAAAACACTTTTGTTCTTTTTCTTCTTCTTTGGTGATAATAACGACACACTGTTCAACCACGCACACACTGTTTAACTCTTCTATTATCCTTTCTCTTCTCCTTTTACAAGCAAAGAAAGATATAACAATTTCTCATGGTGAATTGTCAAGAGAGTGACCTACATGTTCACCATTGTCCAAATTGCAGCAATTTCTCTCAGCACTTCGATAATAAGCTAATATGGCCAGTACTCAACAACAACCTGACATGTTGACGCAACCACTCCCCGTGATTATTAATTTCTCTAATTCTATTAAGTGCTCAACAAAAAACTAAATAAGTAACTTCTCATTAATTACTCTTCGTCGATGTTTTACCTTTCCGAAGTAATTCCTAATAATATTTGCCAAACCGCATCCTGGTTGCCAATGTTTTTACTTAGCCAAAAGGCTAAGATCACCAGGCTTAACAAAAATCTATGCTTTTTGTCAAGTCCCATCAGTTGAATCTTCAATTATTTTGGAACCATCACAAAAAATTCTCTCTTTCTTCCTTAGGTTCCTCCACTAAATCCTCAATCGAGGTTTCAGTGATGCTCTTCTATGTCATTTTTCTCTTGAGTAATAAATTTAGATTCAGTTGTTTGACTGTATTTTAAAGATATGAGAGTCCAGGAGTAATACCAAAAAATCAAGGGATCTCATAAAATTGGATGAAAACATAAAGTACAGTCTTTATAATTCAAATAGTTCTGAACGTTATGTAAGTATTAACCCCAATAAAATAACAATTAAAATGTGTATATATATATATATATATATATATATATATAAGACAACTTTATCATCCAATCAACTTCAACAACCTATATGTCAAATCCCAAGCAAACTGTGCACAACTATCATACTTTGATAAAAGAACCCATTTTTATACCGGATTTCAAGGAGATCGTGAGAAGGTTTTAAAAACTGAACTGAACCGGCCGGTTCAACCGGTCGAACTGTGAACCGGTCAGCCAACCGGTCCAGTTTAATTTTATAATCAGATCCGCTTAAAATCGGCCAGAACCGGTCTAAACCGCAGTTCAACCAATCAACCGGTACGGTTGGACCGATTGAGTTTAAAATTTAAAAAAAAAAATTCTTAAACTCTGGGTCCCTAACTCAACCTCCCTTCTGCGGCCTCTACTTGCGCGACAGTCACGAACTCGTGATTTCCCTTGCCTCGCACTCTCCTCTCCAGCCCACATCCTTTCGAAATGATTTAGTATTTTAGTAATATAAAATGATGATAAAATTTAGTATTTTAAAATTAATAAAACATACATTTGTTCAGATCTTTTAATGATGTACTAAATATTATACTCAATTTGCGATTTGCGAATATTTTATTAGATTATTGTTATTTCGATTTGTTTGGAATTATTTGGGTTATTGACATAAGATATTATTTGTTAAATTCAATTATTAAACATTCATTTTATGTCTAATTATTGTGTTGATGTGTGAATAATATATATCTTAACTATATTTATATTATATTTTATTAGTTTTTTTAATTTTTACTTCATCCCAGTTCGACCCAGGTTCGACCATTGAACCTTGAACCTTTCAGTCTACCAGTTCTGAAGTCGGTCCGATTTTCAAAACCTTGAAAGTGAGAAACCAATTTGACATTAAAATGTTCAAAAAAAAAAAAAAACACAAAAAATATCTCATTTACCTTTGAGCTCGCATCTTGACTAACTCCCGGAATCTTATCTGCATATACTCAATCAACAAGTGATCTCCACTGGTCATCGTTTACAAGCAAGTCATGATCAGAAACAATATGATGTAACAGATGATGGAAAAAACGAGTAAAACCATGGAAAATGTAGCCTTCAAAGCCATCTAAAGTTCATATATTTGTTGATGATGAAAAAGAAGAAAAAAGGTGTGGACTAGTTCTGGCTTAGTAAACCTGCAGGAATGGGCTGCTCGCCGTAGAACGAAGCAGGAATGCTGCGAGAACGGAAGCGCAGTCGTGAAGCGTTGCACTGCGCACGCTTTCTGATCTTCTCCTCCCTGATTCGTTCATTATTTCTATCTGAATGCGAGTGGCATCTACGATGCTTAGATAGATTTTCACCATTCTCGGGGAACAGATCCAGGGTTTCAATCAATTCACCGTCTCCCTTCTCCTTTGTTGAACTACTTTGTGTTCCGTTGTTAATTGTTAGTATCTTAGAGTCAGCTGTTTCTTCATCATTGTCAGATGAATAGCCGTCCTGCATGGCCAAATCTTCGTACTCCTCATCTGACTTGGTTGATTCCTCGTCCACGGAACCATCCATCTATCAAATTGGAAATCAACGTCAAATCACAGATGGTTTCAACAAGTTGGGATAGCAAAATAACCAAAAACAATATCCTCAAAGCTTTGATGTAGGTGATGCAGCACCCTTCTATTCACAGGCCGTGCATGATGGTTAGTCGATTCTATCTTTTCTTCCCTCTTTCTCTTTTTATCTCAGTTAAATACATTATATAACATATATATATATATATATGCGTGTGTGTGTGTGTGTGGATATTCAAGCGTTTATGCGGATATTGATCTCATGGTGGAGCTCTAATGGGAAGAGGTCTAACTTGGTCAGTCCATATTAGTTCTAATGCAAAAATTGGAACCAAACCAAACAAAAAAATACGATAATTAAGCTTAGTTTTGGTTCTAGTCTAGTTCAGGTCCAGTTTTTATTGTTGTTTAATTTTTCATCAATGCATGTTATAACTTTTTTGTTCAATTAAACCAAGTTTGTAATTTTATTTGCTCTAAATTTGCTCCCAGCAAGCTTTGTATTAAGTTTGAGGTAAATATCACTAAAATCTGTGAGTTTAGGTGTAATGCCACGAAGGTCAATGTTTTTCAAAAACTCCCATATAGACTTGAATCTCATATTCTCATTCAAGCTAAAGGAGCCTTTAGTGATAATCACCTGCTGGAGTTCAGATCCCTCCCTCCCTCATGTCTCCCTTCTATCCCACCCTCCCTTCCCTCCCCCTTGTCTCTCTCCATCCCTCGTCCCTCTCCTCTTGTTGTCACCCTCCCTCCCTCCCTCCCTCCTAGGAAACAACATAAGCAGCATGCCATCCTACTAGAAGCATTCTACTCCCTACCTTCCTATCTAGCCAGAAAACAGTTTAAGCAGCATGCTGTCCTATCAGAAAACATTCAACTCCCTCTCTCCCACTGCAACATGTTGTCCAACTGGAAGGAATTCAGCCCAAAGTTATCGTCCTTTGATAAGATCCATGAGTACTCAAGGATACTCCACCCTCGATCTCGTTTGCAACTCTGTGAATTTCTTCAGATCCGGCACCGTCGACATCTTTCCAGGTGATTCTTATTAGGCCCGACACCTGGTGGCTATTTACCAAGGTTTTCGCCCAGTAGCATCAAAGAGAAGGGGAGGGGGGAACGAGAGATTACCCCCTAATTCCCAAAAGGTAAATTAGCTATTCAATACATAATAAACGAAAACTTTGACAAAAAGACTAATGTGTCCAATCTCAAAACCCAAATGAGAGTTTTTAAAAACCATAGACCTACATGATATTATCCTGTAATCTCAAAAACCTGAGTGAAATTTACCTTTAAGTTATTGTTCTTGCATTCAACATATTGAAAACCCAAATTAATTATATTGGCATGTCAGATTTATCCGAGATTTTTACTGGACTTGGCATTTCGTATACTATCCTTGCCACAACTACCATGAGCACCATTATCAATCCTCGATAAAAGAAACAGTTCCCACCATCTTTCCTTTGTAGGTCGGCGAATTCCTCCGCTATTTCTTTGCCTCCTCTTTGTCCTGCTCTACTCGAATTTATACTACCGACTAGGTGCCTCACCCTCATGTCTGTCACTTGATCACCACCTCGTTGTGACTCATTGGATTTTCGACCCATTGAGAATCGATGCTTCTAGTTTTTTTGGAATCATTGTAGACATGATTGTTCAATTGCTAGCAATGTAATCTTGGACATTACTATGTGATAATTGATATTCAGTGACTACATTGTGACAAACCCTACTATTGTGTACTCCAGATCTGACTGATTAAAGAAACACACACCCTAATCATAGTTTCTTTGATAAAAGAAACTCACACTCTAATATGTTTAACAAACCCTACTATTGTCTACAAGATTATTATTTCTTAGTCACTTTGTTTTTGATGTCAAAATATTCTTTCTTGTTTTTTGTGATAGGTTGTCATTCAATTTACTGAACTTTGAATATAAAGTTGCGTTGATATTATCCAACACCATTCGGTATCAATGCATGATTGCATTACAGTGCATTTAAGCATACCTTGAGTTTCATCTTATATACCCACTAGATCTATTTTTGAATATACTAGGTCTAATTCACCTTTTGCCATGGATCCCAAGTTGGAAGCCTTCCAATATGACTTTAAAGCCAAGTTAAATGATAAAAGAGATTGTGTCGCCCACCTAGAGAAAGGACGACTTACTCCTAAATTAGAGGATGAGGTAAATCAACCAAAAGATGCCACTTTTAGGGTCCCTTTCCACCAACCCATTGAGCCCTATCATGAAATCAAGATCCAAACAAAAACTGCCTTCGTAGCATCAAGTTCGGGAACCCAAGTTTCGATGGGACACTATATTCCAAGACTGATTCAGAACAGGAGTATGACATGAATCATTACTTCCAATCGTACATGAGTATGGCTTGCATTATAACTAAATATGACTCGTGCACTATGACTAAAAACAACACAACAGTTGATGAGCATATGAAGCGATGTGACAGAGAGCCCAACCATAACCTTACCTAGGTTTCAGGCTAGTTGAGGGAGGACATACAATAAGAGTTGTATCAACATCAAGTCACCACACTCAAGGTCTATTAGATAGCTTGGGACTACGAATGATTCTAGAAACCGCACACTCCTGAATATACTAATACAAGGAACGATCATACCCTAGTAAGGCCTACTCCTACTCAAGCCAGATCAACCGCAACTCCTACTCCAGCCACTCACCTACCTCTCTCGAGGGAGGAAATAGGTAAGGCAATTGTCGATGTACATTCACATGGCAATGCAAGGCTCCACTGCATTGCTATCAGTATTAGGAATTTGCCAAATTGCTACTAAGTGTGCTTCAAAAGCCCTGATGAATTTTTTAATTAAATAAAAGCTAATTTTTAAATTACATAATAATATATCACAAGAATATTCTGATCACAATCTTGCATTAGAATAATGTGATATATTTTTGTCATTTTCCATGATCACCTGCCATTTCATTCACTGAACTCTTAATATTAGATTGCATCCTTATTGTCCCACATCAATAAGGTAACCACTTTTTCACTATACATCATGCGTGGGTTTAATTCTCATCATTCTCTCATCACATTATTCCAATGAAAGATTGAATTTTCAATTTCAAACTCTATTATTAATTTTTGACCACATTCTCTATAGTGCACTTTAATCTCTTTCTTTTCCGAGCTAGCGTAATGGAAGACGAACCAAAATATTCCCACCTCATCTCTTCCTTCTCCGAGCTCAGGTAAATGGAAAAGGAGCTAAAATTGTAACATCCTGTAATATAAATGTAGAAGTACTATCCACTTTGGCTTTAGGGAATTGCATGACTTAAGTACTTCTTAATAGGTCATTCATCTTATTACTACTCCATCTCAAGTACGCTTAACTACGACATTTCCCATTATTAGCCTCACAACTTTTCCTCAAACGACATTTCTCCTATTTGGGATCACATTACCTACTTATACATCTCAGGAACTCCCATTCCTTTCCAAGATGATTCATTTATGTACCCCTTTTACTGTTATTTATTAGCTTAGAAACCCACCAAAAGCCGTTCTTTACTCCAATGATTTCCTTCACTTGGAATATCACCCAGCAATCACTCCCTGCCCTCTTCGGTTACGGGTGTCACAAAAATATTCCCACCTCTCCACACATACCTAAAGCCAATTACTACACTTCAAAATTCAAATATCTTCCCAACAATCACGCAACCCCCAACCAGACGTGTTATACATAAAATGGGCATGATTGGCATTTTTGTGGTCCATAATTGTGTTGGATTTGAAAGTCTAATTCTTAATTTATGTTGTGTTTCATGATATTTTTGGGCAATCCTTTCTCAATTGCTACCTATGCTTCATGAATATGCCATGGATAGTAGCAATTTATAAATCATATTTGTGAAATACGACTTGAACTAAATGAAATTATTTTGAAATTATATTTTAATATTATTTACTTTTAAAAAAATTAAACACCAGAAGAGAAGAACAAGTGAGGAATCAACTGCATATTGATAAATGTGGGTAAATGGATAGAAGCTGTGAAAGGGCAGTGCAGGGAAGGACCTTTAACGGCAATCATGCCTTCTTTGTTTGCTGTAGATCATTGTTCATCTTTGCTTTATATAATTTATAGGGTCCTTTCATATTTTTTTATAGTATTCATTTTTGGTTATCTTAGAGAATCATTGGAGAGAACTACAAGATTTTTGCTAAAAATGGAATGTTGACGCTTCTTTGCATGATCTATAACAAAATGAGAATCAGAAGAAAAGGTGGGATTATGTTACAGAAAAATTTTATTGATTTTCCTGCTCTCTTTCCTTCTTTGCCCTTCTCCCACCGCTATTATCTTTTCCTTTTCAAGGAGATTTAAAGATGCTTATTATTTCAAATTCTTTTTGCTTATTCAGTTCTTTATATCTTTTTCCCCTTTTTTAATTTTCTATTTCACTATATTCATTTACCCATTCATTTAAAGGGCAAACAAATGGTTTGAGCGTCAAACTAAAAAATGAATTGAAATCAATTCGAACTTGACTAGTCCCAATTGAGTTGACTTGAAATTCAATGCAGTTCAAGTTATGGAGAAGTTGAACAATTTGAGTTCGAATTTAAGTAAATTCACTCAAACTGTAGTCATTCCCACACTCGTAACTAGGGTTAGTGATGTAGACAAATGTGCCAGAAAAAATAAACTAATTAAAAAATCCAGGTTTCTTACCTCATCATGGATTTTGTCCTCTCTGTCGCTCTGGTCATCTTCACTTTCAGCAACATGTGGTTCATTAGCTTCATCTTCACTCCCAAAAACGGATATTTCTTCCATAGGCTGTTACAAACAGTAAGTTAAATATTGGGGGTAGGGAGGTAAAGATCGAAACATCAGCCAGCATCACACAAAATATATATAGTGATATTGATATATTGGGTGTAGAGGGCTGAAGATTGGAACTCATAATCCCCCATCTGGAGACCTGAGCAACTTACCACCAGCCAATATGCCAATGATAACATAATAGAAATAGCAGTTAAATTCTATTTAGTAAATACCTAAAAAAATGCAATCAAAGAAATTGAGACTGCATTACTTGTACTATTATTGTTCCATATTATTTCTGATTATGCTATTGGTTGTCAACTAACTGGCTTACTGTTAACAGAACAGTTCAGAGCATCCAACTGGTTCGTCAAAGAGCATCAAGCAATAGGCTATCAATTGATGAAAGATGTCAAAACAGCAGCGTATTTAATATAGGGGAAGAAACAAGGAAATATAGAAATTGCTAAAGCAAACTTAGGCAGCATGAGTTACAAAAGTACAGAGAAGTATAACAAAATGGTGAAGGATAGACCTCCAGAAATACGTAAAAAAAGAAGAGACACGATGAATGATCAAATTTTTTTAGCACATGAAATCTCTGCCAATTAAATATTAGATACAAACACCCGTACCCCCACCAGCCACAAACCCCTCAAAAATTTTTGACCAGTCCATGAGACCGCCTTCAACACAAAGAAACCTCTTTCTTTTTCTTTTCGAATAGCCGTCAGGGACTGGAAAGAAAAAAAAATACCATGAATAAAAAGACCTAAATGCCTTGAAAATCACATTCTTCGGTAAAGTATGTAAGACATCAATTCTTTTGAACGCCACAAAATACCACGTCTATCATAGTGTTTGTTTACAAGAATTGGCAGGCAAGTATATATTCAACTGAGTTTTCAGGAGCACGAATGTAATTTCCCAAGCCATATATGGAGTGAAAACTTAACACTACTGAGGTTCATGTCTAAGCTATGAAATGCAAGAAGTTACAGGGGACTGTTTTGAGGTGATTAAAAAATTGGGAGCTTATATGCAATATTGAAATGGCAACTAAACATATAACTCTGAGATTTCAAGGATATGAATGTAATTCCACTATTTCTTTTTTTGCTCAACCTCAACAATGCACAATGAAATACATCAAAAAAATAAAATAAAACAATACGCAATGACAGAGGAAGCATCATGAAAATGCAGAGAGACATTCTAGACAACAAAAAGCAAGCATATAAGCAGTAGAGAAATATCAAGACTACTACCATTACCTCTTTGGAAGCTCCTACTGAAAACCGTGGGGAGCTACATGAAGAAGATAAGTGTCGACTCCCAGAGTCAGTGCCATCTGCCCTGGAATCATCCATACTTCCAGCATGACTAGCACCCCCAGTATCATTGGGCCAAGCACTTAAACCATAATTACCAAACTGGAGATTAACAGGTTCAGCCTTACCAATCTGCAAAGGACCATACATAGGGCTTCCTATGCAGCTCTCGTCCGCACTATTGGTTGAAGGCATAGTATTTCCACTGACAGACCCCACTGGCCAAGCTTTGGCAATAGACCCATCCGTGTTAACAAGAGCCATAAGATGCCTAGAAGATCCTAATCTCTGTATAAGCTGAAACATACGCTTAGAACTCTGGGAGTTTGCAGCACATTGGTTTCTGTACTCTTCATTAATGATAGGAACTGTATTTGTGGCAGGATCATAAAGCTGCTCTCCTGCCCCTTGCCTTCTAAGACAGCTAAATAGTGTGGCATGGATTGCAGCCACACTACGATCAACATTTGTGTTATTTATCTTTGGCACCAAATGTTTATCAGCACGATTGCAGAGATAATCCTGAATTGTCCTTATATTCCGAATGTATTTGACGTATTTATTTTTTGCAGGATCTAGTGTCATGTACTTGGCACGGACTGCAAACCTCTCCATGTGTTTATCTTCATTAGTAATGTAAATCATGAAGGGTATTATTGAAGGATGCTTTTTCATAAGCCCCATCTAACAAAGATGCTAGAAATTAGACAATGTGCAGTGCATTTACAAAGGAAAATTTTGAAATTTGAATGGACATAAGCCAAGAGACTTCAATGCTTCAGAACAATTCTAAAGAGCCCAGGAAAAGGAAATATGATGAGCAAAGATAACCAGCAATTTTATGAACCCAAGGCAAAAGAAAACATGCCTTGTATTAGGAAATGTAATCTGCTATTCTGAACTAAAGATATAGGAGACGATACTAAATCAGTTTGGGAGATGAATGTCATCAATCATTCACTAGTACTCACCACAAAATTGAGACTCAAGTGAACACCTTCAACAATGACAGATTGCTGTCGATCTTCCCATGCCGTGATCAGCCGATCAAGGCTGTCGATGACCATCTCACTTTGTGCCTTGAAGCCCTCAATAGCCATTTGTCTTTTGCTAATTATCTCAGACGATTGGTTGTCGCACTTTCCAGAAAATGCATTATCGGATAACCCTTCCTTGAGAATAGACTGGGAAACACCAGCTAGTCTTTTAGCTTTTCGTTTGGCTTTTGCTTCTGCAACTGCAACTGGATCCAAGCATTCACCAGCATGATATGTTGAGGACCATAATAGTGGATTTTCTTTTTCGTCCACAAAGCTTCTCATCATATGACGGATTGAATCAGTTGAAATCACAGTTGTGATTCCCAATCTGCTTCCCTGCAATGGAATATTAAAAATTTCATTAGATCAATGGCACAGTTTCACACGATATATAATAGATATATAGCAAATAGACTAGCAAGATTCTCCTAAACATACAAAGGGGTTTATGCAGTGATCAAAATGCCTAACAATCTGCAACCAAAGTACTGTACAGTAAGGCGGGAGCATATCAGCAATGCACATGAAAGCTTTTAGAGGTTGGCTGTCAGTTATTTTCTCCGTAAGATAGCAAAGGCTCAGTAACCAAGAAACTAACACTTGCATAATCTAAGACAACAGGGTGGATAACTCTACACATTAGTATTTTAACTATTTTATGTATTTTATGTCACAATGAGACATGCACAAAGATTGCCAGCAACCAAGGATCATAGAGTTTCTACATCAGGATTTTAGGAAGTTAAAGCCAAACTATAAGTACATGAAAAATGTAAAAAAGCAAAGAATGATGAAAAGCTGTAAGAAAGTAAAGTCTGAAGTACATATTCATACTCAAAATTCCTAAGTGCATCAAATTTCCCAGTCAAGTAGTCAGCAATAGTTGGATGTGACATAAAAGAAATCAAAAGAAAAAAAGAAAGCAGACAGTCACCAGAAAAGATAAAAAGTGTAAACTAAAAAGTACACATGTTCTGCGAGATCGAAGGTATGAATACCAGCAAAGCTGAAAGCGTAGACTTCCCACAGCCGCTTGTGCCACACAAAAGAATTGTCACTGATTCCTTCCTTTCCCGAATTCTGAAAAGAAGAGAGAAAATAAAAGTGAATAAGCTTCATGGTGACAGCATATTGTTTATTCTCCAGTTCCATGAAAAATAAAAGAAGTAAAAACATAGCAGTTCTTGCATGGCAAACCACTGCCTTTTTTATTCATAATTTGTATAAATTTCATAAACTCCACATTTTTTTATTTATCCTAGACATCACAATTTTCTCAACCCCACTTGAAAATTACAGTAATGTGGTTCAAACCTGAGACCCCATAATACCCAGACAAGCTCCTTCCTCACTGGCAAGGAGAATGCCATATAAGGTCCACTTTTTGTCGCATCCAAAATGTAAATGAATCTATCAGGACTCATATCACCACCAGATCAAATATGGAAGACAATCCAAGCAAACAAAACCTGCTGATAGTTCTCTATATTAACCCTACCACTAAAAAGCACTTAAATTTAACACAAGCCACATAAAATGGTGAGTAAAGAAAAGAGCATTATATCAAACTATGTCAGAGTTTTAACTACTCTAATTCTACCAATTTTACCAAATCTGTTGTTCAAGTTATATCATATGATACGAATTTGGACAATCCCAAAGAAGAATTTATTTAGTCATCAAAGGGGATGACAGTTTGTTAGATCTTAAATATTTTGTATTTATATTTACAAATATATGGATTTCTAGAATTAAGGAAAGGGTATTTTAATCATAGAAGTTATTATTTTATTATTTTATTTCATTAGCTTATATTTTCTCTTGCTAGTTGGGCTGAAACTTTATCAATATAGGGCTACACCTTTGTAATTGGCAACTTTGGATGATTCAATAAAAATATTCTCTATTTTCTCCCTTTCTTCTAGTCTTCTCCATTTTCTTCAAATCTTCTCCCTTTATTCTAGATAAAAGAGTAAAAATTTTGTTAGACAGGAACTAAATATCTAAAAGTTAGATCAAGCCAGATCATGATAGATACAAGCTCCAGATCAGCACTAGATAGGGTATAGCAACGAGCCAAACCAAATCCAATCATTCAGATTTATAATCAAGCATCAACTGGGATCAAATAACTCGAGATCAACATGTTCTGGTTATACTAAAAAAGCATCATGTCAGTTGACATTGAAAAATAAAATCATAGATTCATAAAACACATTGATACAAAATAAGTGAAAAATATTAAACAGATGAGCCAACAAAGAGATGAACAGTAATCACATTCTTCTCTTTTTCACTCGTTAATCAAAGAATCTTCTCTTAGAGGAAATTACATATCCATCTATATTATATATACATATATAATTATTTCAGTAGAGCAAATAGAAGTTCAACGATTTTTTAAACTTTATCATTGAAACCTTGACTTTTAAAAATGAGAAAATAGACCATAAAAAAAGAGAGACTAGAAAATAGTATTTATTAAACATATTTAAGTATCAATAAGCAAGCTAGATTCTCATATAAGCAAAATAAATAGAGTACTCAAATATGAACACAAGAGACGAAACTTAAGTTTATTATAAAAAAAATTAAGAAGATGGTGATCTGGAGATTGGACTTAGAGAGGATGTAGAACTTTAGCTAATATATCTGGTGAAGATAACACAAATGAGACATACTACTGAAAAGTGCATAGCTATAGCGATATGCAATAGGGTCAATGAATTAAGTACCTTAAATGGGATGGAAGAATGTAGTCATCATTGCAATCACACAAACAATCATAGCATAACTACAATGAACTAACTGTAAGAATGGTGCAGTCACAGCATACCTTTCAAAAACTAGTCATAGCATAAGACTACATAACTTTTTTTTGAAAGTCAGTCGTAGCCTATAATACTATAAAAGTAAAAACATATACATCAAGTACAAAAAGAACAATTCCCGTCAAGGATCATGTAAAAATCGGGTGGGAGAGATATTCCCATTTCCCATACAACGTCATCGAAATGAGAAATAGAAGCTATATAATTGGCCACTCTATTAGTGGCTTCGTAGACATAAGTAATCTTAGATGCCTTTAAAGGAACAAAAATTGTCAAAAATGTCAACAAAAGGTCTGCCACTCAAATCCCCTTAGACTGCTCAAAGAATATTTGCAATCATCGTCGTTGAGTCCCCTCTAACTGCATAACTACTTGGGGTTAGATTTACAAGCATGAATTTTAAATAGCTATTTAATGGCATGTTATCGATCATATTACTTTGATATGTAGTCTAATAATTGTATAAGAACATATCTACATGTCGTGAATAATTGTCTAAGAGCAAGCTAATCAATTATATATATTTGTCAAATAATTATACAAAAGCATATCTTCAATTGAATTATCTCTATGTCACAAATAGTAATCTAAGAGCAAGTCATCACTTGAATTAATGGAAGTAATACTTGTATATAAGTGCAATTCATGCTAGATCTTTATGCGAATTGTGAAATCCAAATTTGGCTTACAAAATAATTGTATCTCTATATCTCACTGCCTTAATGGTGAATTTTTTAACTCTACATTGAACGTGCTCAAAAATGTTATGGATAATTTGTAATTAGTGTATTTGCACCTTTTATCTCTAGATATAACTAAAATACTCTACATAATATGATGCATTATGATTATATTTTACCTACACTCCTAGATTCAAAAAATTTCAAGTCTTCATGGTCTTCCCCATTTTATAAGATATTTCGCCTTAGAGCAAATGATCTGCTCATAGGTGCACATGCAACAACACTGAATATCCTGGAAAAAATGAGCTTCTATTTCATACCATATGGAGCAAAGATGATAATAGTTTTAACATATTTGCATTAGCTTTTTAGCATTTAAATTGACATAAAAATGAGCACAAGTAATAAAACATGTATGATATACCTGCATGCCAGAAGCAAATCAGTTCTTTGGTTGGGACTCACATACTTATACGCAGAAAGAGCATCGCAAACAACAGTCAAGAAGGTTTCTCTTGGGACAACCACAGTGGTCTGCCTTTTGTACAATTCAAACAGCACTGAACTTCTCTCCATGTTATCTTGTATGAAATTATGGTTCGGCACTCCATTCACCTTCTCCTTTTCTGATATCCTTGCTGAAATATCTATGAATGGAACATTGGCCCCAAAGGAAGTGAAAGAATCATTTGAGCATTTGCTTCTCATCACTTCAAATACTCTTCGACTTATCTGACAAGACATAACATAACTACGTTCAGTTCAAATAGCCAATAGCATAGTGATGAAAAAGAGAGCAAAATATAGGCATCAGCATATGTTTTCTTTGACAGATTGGCTATTGCGTATGAATTAACAAAAATGGATATAAGGGCAGTGACGTATAGACTTTATTTGCTTCAGATATGATTTTCATGTTCATCCTGCTTTCAATTTAAGAGTAGGCATATGAAACTACAGATGTTCTGCAAAATATGGCAACCAAAACAAATGAACAATCCAAGTATTTGAACAAATCACAAAATGATTTGGTAGACAAACCAATCAAAATATGAATAGAACTGCATAAAATAAGGATTACAGAGTGAACAGAGTAACAAAGTTGGAATTCGAACGTACGAAAGATAGACGCAACGTATTACGTTCAAACCTCCAGCATCAGACACAGCACTGTATCAGTGATTTTTTTGATGAAGGCATAAAACTCGAAAGTAGAAGCGCTAGAAAAAGACAGCAGTTCTTCAAATTAAAAAGAAGAAGAAGAAGTGCTAGACAAAGCAGACTAACCAAAGTAAAAGTCTAAAACAAATAAGCTTGTTCGTCTCAAACCAAACATTGTTTCTAATAACCAAAAAAACATCAATTAAATCATCGAACCTTGAAGGCATGCCGAGCCTTGCACCCCATGAGCTGTAACGTGCTCTGCAACACCGGGCGAGTGTATCTGAAGGTACCGACCTCTTTTCCATCTATCTTCTCACCATCGTCCGCCACCACGATATACAAAATCTTCGGAAAATCCGCCATAAGCTTCACGCCCTGATCCTTCCGATAATCAGTAATCCAACCATCAACATCATTCACGCCTGATTCCAACGAACTAGACAATGCAGGTGGTAGACATGGCCAGAGGAGAGCGAACCTTTAGGTTGAAGTTGAGATCATGGAGAACGAACGGATCGAGAGCAGAGACTAGGGTTAGGGCATGGATATAAATGGGTGCAGGGGATCGATCCGCCGTGGGAAGACCTCGCGTCGCCGACTTGCCATCGTAGTCCCGGTGACGGTTTCCACGCACCGCAGAGAGCCGGGCAACGATTCGCTTTCCTGCAGCTTTTTCCCTCCCGAGAGCGAATCTAGCGAGGGCACGGATGTAATTATATGGACGTTTGGGGATAGGAAGGTCAATTTTTAGTCCGCAAGCCGGTAACGGGCGTAGACGGAAGACTTTTGAGAAGGGGAAGGCCGGCCAGTCCGAATGGCAGTTTAGATAATATCGTGCATCGCCAGGGATGATAATTTAAGCAGTTAATAAACTTTTTTTTAGTTCAAAGAAATAAAATAAAATAAATTAAATTAAATTTGTTTTTGTAAATCATATTATAAATAACTACTAAATATTAAAAAAAAACTCATGGTGTGGTCTAGCAATAATAACCATATATGTTAGAAACAATAAAATTTAGATAATATATTATCTCGTAAATATTTAAAGGATTGCTCTCTTTTATATAGAATAAAAATTACATAAATATTGATTAAAAAAATTACATTAATATGACTTCAGGTAAGGAGAATGACTTTCCGATCCACCAAGTAGAAAAGGGATGAAAATAAGAGTAAACAATCATAAGCCGATCAAGTGGGTAAATTCAAAATATATGTCTAAATCAGAAAGGTAATCATCATTTTTTAACACTCTGTAACTCAGAGCCTTCAAGCAAAGTCACTTCTAAAGTCTTAGAAAAAGAGGGGCGAGAAGCATTAATAAAGTTATAAACTTTTCTTTAGAAATTTAACAACGAAGAAGATTGTACTCGATCCTATAAATGAAAAAAACTCTGGTCTAGGGAGGCTTGAAGAAGAGCATAATAAAAGCTACGAATAGGAATGGTAACGAGAGCGGGTTTATAAATACCCATACCCGCCCAGCTATATATTATTCATTACTCATACCCGCCCCATATCTATTTTTGTCCTGTCCCGCCCCGTCCCTATTCTAGTTTTTACAAACTCGTACTCGCCCCATCCCGTCCCATTTCCTCACTAATGTTAATGAAAATCGAATTATTTTACTCTATTTGAAACAACAAAAATCATAGCCACATAGTGAATATTACACTATGAAAGCAAGGCTTTATATTTTTTCATTTTCAATGCATTTTTTTTACTCTATATAAGCTTATATAAGAATAGATAAAAATATATGTATAACGGGGCGGGGCGGGGTAGGGTGGGTATAGTTGATTCATACCCGTACCCGCCCTATTTTATAACGAGGTAGGGTGAGTTGCGGGTCGCAAGTAAAATTTGAGTACCCATACCCGTCCCATTAGGGGTGGATCAGGGCAGTTTATTCGGTATGGATATAAATTGCCACCCCTAGCTACGAAGGACATCTCTTTGTGAAGGAGTTACAGATTCATAAGATAAAATATACTGTCACACCTCATCAGCGAAGTCTTTCTAACTACACATCAAGAAGGTTGTACTAATAGGGCATAGTGAAATTAAAATTGAAGACCCAAATACATATGCGAAATTAAAATTGGCCGATAAGGACGTACGTGATACGATTTAAAAATCTATGGACCTGCGTTAAAGGGAGGTTCAACTTGAGAGACCCAAATGCAAGTTTCCTTGAACCTTTTACCTGCTCCCCTTGATTCTCAACGAAGTGATGCATATTCTTGCCGCGTTTTAATGTTTTGGGCAAATTTTATTAGACCAAAATACCCATCTTAATTGTTTGATTTTGCCATCCCGTGCCCCTCCAGATTCTGAAAAGGATGAGTTTGGATTATGTGTGAATGGAGGACTACATCAAGATTCCAACCAGCTTAGTTTGGATTGCTATTTGAAAGCAGCTGGAATCAATGCCAGTGTGTCCCACTTATTAGTTGATTACTTTTTTATTTTAATTTTTAAAAAAAAATTATAATTTTTGTATTTTTTAGAAAATAATACTCTATTACATTTCTACTTTAACTCAAATACGTTTAACTATAAAATTTTTCGTTAATGATCTCATACTTCTTTTTTTTTCTAAATTATACTATCTACTTATACAGCTAAGGAACTCTTATTTTTTTAATGTAATTCTTCTCACAACTCATTATCAAGCTTAGAAGTCTATTAAGAGACGCACATTATAGTAGTAATTCTTTTCTCTTAAAATATCCTAGCAATCACTCTGCTTCTCTTCAATCACAAGTCATTGTAGGCTCACTAACTTTAACTTAATTTGTCCTTGAACCACATTATACTGTGAGAGATCGACTTCGATATCATATCGTAGTATCCCATATTCAAACATAAAGGTATCGTCTACTTTGACTTTAGGGAGTTACGTGACTTGAGTATTTTCTAGAAAATCATCTATCTTAGTACTATTCCAGCTCAAAAATACTTAATCATGGAGTTTTTTATCATTAAGCTTACAATTTTTTCTCAAAAGATGTTTTTACATATTAAAATCATATTATTTAGTTATATAACTTAGAAACTCTCCTCTCATTTCAATGTAAAATGATACATTCCTATAACCCTCACATCATTAATTATCAAACCTAAAAGACAATATAGTTTTGACAGAAAATTTCTTAGATCATTACCTGTGTTCAAACAAAATACTCAAAACTTACTCGTAATTTACTCTATTTAAATACATTATAGTTAAAATAAAATGTGAGCTACCCGCTATTTAAAGAACAATGTCTATCACTAAGCTCTAATATAGTAGTTCTTTTGGGCCGAGTCAAATTGGTCAAGGTTAGAACAATGACTCAACAATTTCTACCAATAAGTGTTGACGAGTTCAACAAGTGAAGCTAATTAGAATGATGACCCACCAAGAGAACATTGAGTGAATGGTGACCCAATTTGCAGTAATTACCAATTGATCTGGTAAGAACTACTGGCTCAGCGTAACATGTTTAATCGAAATAATCCAATGTGTAATTTAGACTCAATAGGTTTGGGTGGATTGTTCCCTTGAAGGCGATTACATGCAAAGAGTGGAATTTAACTGTGGTTAATTATTTGACCACTAATCAAAATGCCAAACCCTCAACAGTTTCATGCTCACTTGTTGTCCCCATTCACCCTTAAAGTTGTCCTTCACGACACTCCTCCAAACCCAACACATCTCTTCGTCACAGAAAATCTATTGAGTTCAGCCAGCCAATAAGAGGATGTCACATTAGTGGTGGGAGCCATCCAGTGCTGACATGGTAGCCCCTTATTGGCTGATCAAACCCAATAACTATTACTACCTCATATGCTCTCTCTCAGCCCTATAATATAGATTTTGCTATACATAAATCTAACTAAGAGGTAGAACTACAGACAGACCTTGTCAAATTAGATTTCTCAGAAGTTATATGTGTACTGGCCTAAATTTTAACCCATTATAAACACATCAATTTTGGGAGGATTTGTAGGTCACATCATAATTGATTAGAACATTAACACAATCTTGACTCGCCTTAATCTTCATCAACTAAAATAGATAATGACATCATGTGTACAACCCAATTAGAAAATTTGAGAAGAAAAAATATACATTTATATATTCAGATATTTGTTTCATTATTTATTATTTTTTATTGGGTAGTTTGCAAGTGAGTGCATGTAGACCACAACTTTTTGGAAGCCTAAAATTTTGATCCTTTGTATTAGAGTTTTGTTTCTGAAAAAAGCCCTTATAAGGTTAATTCTCATTCATTTAAGCTGAAAATGCTCACACAGAATACTAATTAATTAGATTTTTTTGAACTAGGCTGTTCCTTGTTATAATATATTTTCTTCTTGCACACTACTTTATGAACTTGATTGGAAACGCCTGTCATATATATAGCCAGCAACTTTTGCTCGAATGGCGAAGTGGAGACTACGAAGATGGAGGGTGACGGCATTTAGGGGATGGCCTCACCGCCTCGTGAAAAAGAGAGATAAGTTCTTAGACTTTGGTTAAGTTTTGAAAAGAAAAAGAGAGATGAGTAATGATGAAAAAGTAAAATTTACACAATTTAATTATTTTATTTATCAGTAGACCAAATGACATGCAAGATAAGGTTACATAATTTCAATCTTGAGGATCTTCATGTAAGGATGCCCTACCTTAGAGAAACATACAATTTAATCTAGTTAATCTCACGGTCCGAGTTTTTAAAATACGGTTTTGATTTCAGTTCACTCACAAATTGCAAGTACCAGTTTCAGTAATTTCGATATTTTTGATAATTTTAGTTTCGATAGTTTTGTTATAATACATGTCGTAATCTTTGATTTTATTAACGAGAAATTCATCAAGAAATTTTTGTTCTAAAATTGTAAGTTTCGATAAAAACGAAACAGGTAAATTTTGGATCAATCTGGACTTGATTTGAAATGAAGCCGATGAACCTGATCAATTTCGATAAAACTTAAAACCATGTTATCATCAGTGTTACATATGTGACCGAATACGCAGAGATTGAATTGATTTTAGGGACTGGGACTTAACAAAAAAATAACTAGTACCTCATATAAGTAAATACAGAGGTTCAGAAGCAACTGTCTTAGTATAAAGAAACTAAAGAGTAATTTAGCCAACAATTAATATTTTTTTTAAGATTAATTAACACTTTTTTTGATAAACAATAATCAATTATTAACAAACTGCTTTTTAATTTAAATTGATGGCAACGCGTCGAAGCCAAGTCTGGTCAACGGTCGTCAATTATTAATGGGCAAATAGCATTTAGGTCCCTCACATTATTCCCTAATTTTAAATTAAATAAATTGACTCATCCATAGATGAGTATTCTAAATGGGTGTTACCTTTTTTTAGGTACCATCAGATAATTATCACTATAAAAAATATGAAAATAAATGTTTTTTTACAATAAAAATAATATTTATTTTTAAAAAAATTATATATAGTAAAGTAATCTGTCGAAAAGTAAGAATAAATAAAAAAATTTATCTTTGACTCGGCCAAACTCGAGTCAAGTCATCCATGTACTTTCTGTTGAGGACTTTCTAGATATAATAAAATTATGGGCAAATTACACTCAGATCTCTAAATTTAACACTTAATAATACGCAGGTTCACGTTTTTAAAATTCTAACATCGAAATTCCTTCCTTTTTTATTTTTTTATTATTAATTTTTTTTTAAATTACCATTTTACCCCTGGCCCTCTTTCTCTCCTTCCGATCCCTCGCACGCGCGCGAACCGCGCGGCCATCGGCAAGTCTGACAGACGCCCGGCGGGATCGGGAGGAGAGAGAAGGGGCGAGGATAGAATGATAATTCTAAAAACTTTTAATAAAAATCTATTTAATAATTTATTAAAACTCAAGGTCCCTAATGTTATAATTTAAAAAATATAAACCTGTACGTTATTAAGTATTAAACTCAAAGACCTGAGTATAATTTACCCTAAAATTATTTAAATATTAATATTTTTTAGAATGTAAAATAAATATTTTTTAAAAAATTATATATAAAATGTAAAATAGAATTTATATTTAATAAAAAAATTTATGTATAATGTAAACTAAATAATGTTTTATTTTAAATTTCATATTTGATGATAATCTTCTTGAATTTTTCAACCGTCTAATTTTCTAAGTTTTCAAGTAAAATGCTGAAACTTTCGAGCATATGGGTGGGCCTAAAAAACTTGTTCAGATGGATGATTTCTCGAACTACTTTGTTTAAGAAATTTCTAAACGACATTTGTTTCTAGAATTTGTCCTTCGGTTTCTTCTTCGGTTGGAGAATCTCCAAGTATATGCTCTTATTCAAAAATTCTCATTGCTTTTTCTCATGCTTTCCCAACTTTAAATCATCATTATCGGAGTCTTTTCTCTCGAGTTGTAGGTGGTTATTCTCCTCGAGAGTCTTCTCTTTGTGCAATGAAACCTCTTCATGATATCCTCTATATTCGGGATGTTCCATGAGTAGTGCCCTTTAGCAGGGTTCTCGAGGAATAATCCCCAACAACATTCCTTCTCTCAACTCGACGACAAATTAATCTCATCTTAAAGGCTTTTTTTTTAAGTCCACATCATGTTTCAATCTCACCTAATACAAATTTTTAAGTATGAGTCTCAAGCAAGTTTTCTCATAGATTTGGGAACTTTGATAATGACATTAGGGAGTTTTCTTCATACTTTGATCCTCAAAGAATGAAAGTTCCTTGAAAAAAGTCTTCTTTAATTCTCACTAAAACTTTCCTTAGGAATGGTATTCTCTATATCCTTCTCTCTTGAGACCTATCCCGCGTCTTCCGATTTCAAAAAAGTCTTCGATGTCTTTGATGCAGGATCTATTTTTTCTCGAGGTTGGGAGTTTGACCTCAAGATCTTGTAAGTACAAATCCTTTTCACATTTAGATCTCTGGACCTCAAAACTTATTCGGGCATTTAAAACTCTTTCTCTGGATCTACTTAGGTTTTTTCTGTCAAAGATGTGTAAGACTTGACATTGGGACGAAGCCTCTGGTTCCCTTAAAGTAAGGTTAATTGACCGGGTCATCGAGAATCTAATCTTTTACACCGCAATGAAAGAAACACAGAGACACAAACGCGCACACAAACACGCACAAACACAAAAAGAGATACACACGCAAACACATAAACACATAGAGACACATAAAAACATTGACATATCCACAAACACACACAGACGAACACAAACACAACACAAAACACACTCACAGACAAAAAAAATACTTGGGTTCGGAGCTCCCCGTCACGTCACATTTTCAGATCTTGGTATAACAAGCACTTTTATCTTAAATGTGCTTGTTACAGAAATTTCTATAACAAGCACCTATAACAAGCACACTGTAACAAGCACTTTTAATTCTATAACAAGCACATTTATACCTATACCAAGCAGTTCCGAAAATGTGACGTGGCGGGAGCTCCGAACCCAAGTATTTTTCCACAGACAGACACATCCACAAACAGACAGATGTGTTGATGAAGTGGTGGGACTGGCAATTATGACACCAGTTTCACTTGAGATTTGCAAATCACACAACTCAAAATCAACTTGATATATACATAAGCATATGTTTTTAAGCAGTTTACACTGTTTTAATATGTATATTTAACAAGAAGAAAAGCTGGTAGCCACACATAATTCAAATTGAAAACTGACTCAAAATTGATAACTTTCATTCAAGTAAAAGCCCACAAGCTTGAACTCGATTTGATACATTCAGACATACAATAGAAGCAAAAACAGAGTAGTTTACATAAAAAACATCGAAAGAAGGATGCTTGTACTGCAATGTTTCTTTTGTACAAAACTTGCTTCCATCACATTCTGCCATCTTTACACAAGTTATATTTATCTAAAAAAAGAAATATGGAAAGGGAACTTTATTATAATTTACCTATCTTTTATTTACAGCTCAAGGGCATTTATGCAGATAAGATACAAAAACTCCACCGGGTGATTGCTAATCTTTAACGTCATTATATGTACAAAATTCTTCAAAAACATCCTCGACTTCCTCTGTCTCAAGAACTCAAACCCATCGCTATCCTCCTCTCTGTAAAAATTGATACAAAAGCTTCAGAGATATTGATCGAATTTGGAGGTTGATGTTAGAGATCGCACATGCTCTCTCTTATTCTGCACAAAAAGTTTAAAAATCCTCCCCAGTTCACTAATTCATAATAAGATACTGAGTTACTGACCTTTTGGAAAGCTCTTTCTACCACTCTATACATTGAATATTTTGGAATAAGAGAGATGTTTTCCATTATATAAATCAACTCTACTTGCACCAATTGAAAAAATGGTTTCTACTGTCAAATTCTTGCTCCCATGGATTTCCCCAACTGAAAAATCTCCCATACGAATAATACACATTCGAATTGGTTGGATTTAAATCAAGCTTCTTTGTACCCAAGGAAATATTATGACCATAGATCAAAAACATTGATCCAACAGGTGCCAAGGCGTTTTTTCTAACACGATCTTACTGAACCTAGTGGCAAATATGCATGAGCCATTTTTGTAAGGTGACCTTCCTATGCATATGATGAAGTTCATGATACAAGATTTTCTTGTCAACCTATATTATTCATATCATAGCAAAGGAATAAAATACTGGAATATGTGTGAAAGCCACTTTTTCTTAACTATTGGCAAATGAGAATATAATCTGAGACATTTGGTTCAATGTATCTTGATGTAATGTTATCTATAGATTTTTATTGCTTGATTGGATGACATCTAGATAACAAGACATAACATTGAGATAACATCGAACTAAACACACCCGATGATAATTGATGCTTCTTTTGATCATGGACTTGGAGGAGCAAAGCAAAAGGAAATCATTCAAATGAAAGCAAAAAAGCTCGCATAGTTAGAAGGTCGGACAAGAAAAAGTTACTGTATGTTGTGATATCTCTTCTTATGAGAGTGAAGGAGAAAGTTTGAGGAGTAGAACAGAGTTATCCTCAAAAACAAGTGTTCTCAAAAAAGATTATTTCAAAAAAGACAATTCATCATCGAAGTAACGAAGAGAATCATCAAAGTTTCGATAAGCAAAGGAAATCTTTGACACATGGAATCATTGATCGAAGGTAGGATTTGACGAAAGAAAAATCTCAATGAAGCATTAGAGAATTGAAACCATTTTAGGAATCCTCGAAGGAAGGAGATCTTTAGGAATTTGAAGCTAAAAGCAATGTGTTTTAGAGAATGGAAGAATGACAACATAAGCCTCCTGCCTTTTTTTTCTTTTTTTTTTGAGATAGTGGTAATGCCAAGATAATAAGATGCAGGTCATTCTCGACACTTCAAGGGAAAGAAACCATCGCTACTTATTATAAAGTGAGTGCAGAAAACACTGAAAACTTCTACTGCTATTGTGAGAATAAATTCCAAAAGAGAGGTACTCCAGGAGAGCCATCACCAGCAATGAGCTTCAGCGGTGAAGACAATCAGCAATTCCGAAGGAAATACGGCATGCTAAAGTCCTTAAGATGAAGAATAGAAAAGAAGTCAGTTCTCTGCCAGCTATCTAGAACTCTCAAATTCTAGGTAAGTAAACTCAAGCACTCTTCAATTAAGCTAATTACCTAAGTTGTGATTGTGAGAAAGTGTTTTCACATTAAAGCTCTATGATGTATTCCATTGTATAATCTCTTCAAGTTGCTTAAGATCCTGCTTGGAAGAGTTTTATCATTCCTTTGTCGATACTATGTGTCTTTGGTGTCGTTGAAAAGCTATCATTACATTCAAAGACCGTCAAAAATTCCTAGGATCTTTGACAAGTGACCTTGGACGAGCAGTACTAAGAACATCAATGCTCTCTTATCAAGACCGAGTATAAAGAACAAAAAGTGCAAAAACAAGAAAGTGCAAGTTTACCTCCAGTTGCAATCAGCTTCTCAACTCGCGCAACAATATGTTTCCCATACGTATACCTCTTCAGTGCATTTAAATGGACCTTGATACGGGAAAGAATCAGTTCACGGTTGTGATCGTCACAAGTCTCAAGGACTTTCTGTACCACATAGTTGCCAAACTGATCTTTCATCATTGCCTGTTGTCGAACATGAAATGCATTAAATTAAACTAGACATGATCCTATCTATAAATTTTCCAGTCGTTCAAACACATAACAAAATAAATGCCTATTTTCATATTAAATACCCAATAAAAATCACAGAGCTAACATATGCGATCAACCGATTCTAGGAATACTCTAGTTAAAGCGTTGATCTTTTCATCGAATTGACAAAAGATGCCATTCCTTCCCCCTATAGATGATACCGTCCTCTACTTCACCATTCATGCCATTCCAAGCTGAACCACGGTTCCATATTAGCAACGAATACAAGGACACAATTGTCATAACACTGGAAAAGATCCACAATAAAGGGATACAAGCCATTGGAGAGCTTTTTACGCGCGATTAAGCAGCAATTAACAATTTCAGGCAAAGAGAGTGATGAATGAAGGGATACAAGCCATTGGACAGTTTTTTAAGCGCGATAAACAGCAGTTAACAATCTGCCACAAAGTACGATAAAAAAAAAAACAATTTGCCACAAAGAGAGTGATGGAAGTGTTAGCTTTTATGTGGCTGTTTAGCATGAATAAAGTCAGTTTTAATGTTAAAAATTGTGCAGGATTTGAAATATTACTAATTTAATGTTGAAATTTATGTATGTTAGACCTGTAAGTTTTTTTTGTGAAAATAACCTGTATGGTTAATTTTAACCCAAATTAATATGATCAAACAGACATTAGGTATTTAATATGTAGATGAGACCTTTTTATGTTAATTATGTTAAAAGCCCCTTTTTTCTATCAGTGCCAATGGGACACCCCTACCAGGAAGAAATAATTATAG
Organism: Apostasia shenzhenica; assembly: GCA_002786265.1. Lineage (NCBI taxonomy): Eukaryota > Viridiplantae > Streptophyta > Magnoliopsida > Asparagales > Orchidaceae > Apostasia > Apostasia shenzhenica. The sequence continues at coordinate 1,165,608 of KZ454678.1, forward strand.
TGGAATATGCAATGATGTATCGTAAGCTTCTATCTACCAGCCTAGATATAAGAACAAGATTCGCTACATACAATCCTGAATAGTTACAAATTAGCATAAATCTTAACAGGAAGACTAGTAGGGGATTTACATAGCTAAAATAAAAATATAAGAACCAGGATGGCATGAATATTCTGAATGAACAGTGCCATATTGAACAACGGCAAAATTAAAGTGCTTGCCTTCAGTAAAGCAGTTCTTTTCACAAGCATTAAGCGTATAAGCTCTATATAAAGTCTTAAGTGGCTTTGATAGATCATCCTCAAAGTAAATAACGACCAGAAAAGTAATACGCTATTACGTATCAGGTTAATCTGTATTCTAAATATCGCATTGAAAATACAGATGCATATGGAAATTTGTACAGATGCTGTAGTTCACTTGAAAAAGTTCACTTGAAAAACAAGGTGATCAAAAGTCGAAAGCAAAAAAATTTTAATAAAGGAAAGATTTTATAACAAAGTAGCAGTGCCCTAGGAAAAACTAATGTGGAACAGAAAAATAGAAAAATGATATTTTATATCTATATTTAGCAAAATTAATTAGCAAATTATTTTAATTAAACGCAAAATACTTTTTAAATAAATTATATGATAAATAAGTTCAATCCAGCAAATTAAAAATATTTTAAAATTAAAATTAAATTTAATCGTTTGATAATAAGAATTTATCAAATTAGATTAGGGCATTAATTTAAATTCAATAAATCATATATAAGATTCAGAAATTTAGGATAGATGCCGCACACTTAGATCTAACAGTAATTATTACTCAAATAAATGTCATGTCGCGCAATTAGAGCCAAATGAATAGTCCAAGCCAAGAGAATAATTGTATATTGAAATTAAATAATCAGATTAATTCGAATAAAAAAAAATTCAAATAGTAGATGACAAGTTCAAGTAATAGCAGCATAAGTGAGGCAGGCGGCTCGGGTCGACGTGCTCAAGTGGCATATTTCTCGGATGAAGCAGCGAGCCGAGCAGCGAAGAAAGTGATGAGTCGCTTCCTGCTGGTCGGTGAGGCAACAGACAACGGAGATGGGCTGTTAGAGCCAGGAAACAAGGAGGCAGCAAGAGTCAGAGGTGGGCGAGCTTCGAAGGTGGATGGGTGCATAAAGTGCTGGAGGCGCTCAGAGATGATGTGGAGAGAGAAAAAGAGCAATGGATGAAAGAGATCTTTTTTGGAAAGTAGAAAATTAGGCTAATTTGATGATTCTCACCAAAAGCTAACCCAATCTTTTTCTTCACTTGAATTTAAGTTTTGAGAAAACTCAAACAAAATTTCATTCATCAAATGCTACTTACTATTAAAATGCAAAACGACCTCTTTATATAGAGTGATCCCATAAAGAAATTTGAAAATACAACATTAAATGTAAGAAATAAAATGTCACATAAATGAAAGTAAAGATAGAATTAATTCTATAACAATAAAATAAAATCAGCTCCAAATATGATGAGTCTTCAAATCTCCCAAATATGCTCCAATTCAAATCAAATCTAAATAAAGCTAATATGAAAAATCTCCAATAGCTCTAATTAATTTGAATTTAAATTTTGATTCAGCACATGATGTCATTCTAACTGTCCAATTTAATGCTAATCTGTGTCCCCACCAATTCTCCCCAGGTGGGAGCAACTCGATCCCATCGAGTATGGATCATGCGACTCATGTCTCTGAGTATGTCAGATTAGCTGTAACCTCTGAGTCTCCTAAAAAGATAAAAATCACCACCGAATTAAATATCACTGATAATCAAATTCAATTAAAATTACTTGCTCAATAAATTTATTCAATTAGCTTTAAATAAATATTGAGGTAGATTTTGGCTGTGAACTCTCGTGGGTAAAGTTACATTAAAAAGGGAATAAAAGATTAAGGCCTCACTAGGTATTACTTTTGCGTCCTGATAACTAATAAATCTAAAATATTGAAAATCTCAACTATTCTCATGATCTAATAATAATATTCAAACTTATTCATTTGATCCAATTTAATAAAAATTTCAAAATAAATTAAATAAAAAATTTGATTATCTTAAATTATCACAATAAAATATTTAACAAAAAATTCTACATTTAATTATAATAACTAACTATTAATTTTATTGATTTTACTTATTTTATAATATATAAATAAAGAAACTGACACGTACAAAAAATTAAAATAAAATGCAAATACTGACTAGGCTCAATCATACGATATTAAAAGAAAATTAACTCATGACTCTACTAGTGTCTATTAGATGATTAGTTCTAATTATAGACATGAGAAAACTAGGTCAGAGTCATAAGAAATATAATTCCTAATAGGTGTCATAAAGTCTTTTAGAAATATCTAGCAAACTGTACAGCACACTAGCTAGATGTCCACATAATCAACCACCTAATCTTATACACCCTTTGCCGACATAAGTCTATAAGTGTCGAATTTTTACTAAATCAAGAATATGCATAACTATACTTAACTAGATCGAACCTGTTGACCTCACAACAATCGTGACCCATAATCATCTCAATGTGATCAATAGTGTTATCAATACAGTAAGATGATTTCATGGTCTCTGTCGAATCTATAATCTACTCTTCTTTATGACTCAACTCTATGATTGTTTTCTCAACTTAACTTTCAACTTCTATCTTATAATTATCTTTCTCATACATTTCATCATCATACTTCTCGTACTGTTATATAAACGAATATAAGTAAAGAATCGAATTTCAATACTTCAGGAAGAATAAAGAATTTTGTAGAGAACTCATTCACTACTTCTTTCGTGAGGGAACTAGATGGATCACCTATAATCTCAATAGGTTTAGCAATAGGAGCAAAAATTAGAATAAAGAGTACTGGTCTAGGATCATATTGTTTAGGAACTATAGACTTAACTCTATAAGATGAAAAAGAATATCTTCTACGTAAGTAAATTTTGGTTTTATCTCATGTCTCAAGCAACCTAAACTTATCCCAAGGGCATTGATCCTTCAAGTCTTTAATATAGTATTTTGCTTCACCAAAAAGCATTAATTTCACGCATTTAACCCTTTCTAACTCGTTCCAGCCACAATAATTAAAATAACGATCTAAATTATTTTTCACTATTTATATGATAAATAATTCAAATCACCAGAAAAATAAGAATTAATCATGATTTTTATTATAGATTATGACTTCGGAGATGAAAATATACGATCAAACCTATCTATAAAATCGAATAATAATGTTTCTATTTTAGAGCCCGTGCTCACATAGTACTTATATCAGACAGCGAAAAATAAAATAAGATTAAATAATATAATGCAAAATATATAAAAATGATCAAATAAAATGCCATAATCTAAACCATGCTCTGATACTAAGTTGAATAGAATGAAAAATAAAAAAATAAAAAATATTTTAAAATTAAAATTAAACTGAATCGTTTGATAAATAAGAATTTATCAAATTAAACTAGAGCGTCAACTTAAAATCAATAAATCAGATCCGAAATTCAGGAATTTGGAATAGATGTGTCATACTTAAATCCAATAACAATTATCACTCAAATAAATGTCAGGCTGTGCAATTAGAGTCAAATGAATAATCCAAGTCAAGAGAATAATTTTATATTGAAATCAAATAATCAGATTAATTTAATTCAAAAAAGAAACTATACCTTAACTAAAAAATTCAAGTAGTAGCGACACAAGTGAGGCAGACGGCTCGGGTCGGCGTGCTCCAGTGGCATGTTTCTTGGGTGAAGTAACAAGTCGAGCGGCGAAGAAAGTGACGAGTCGCCGAGTAGCACAGACAGCGGAGGTGGGCGCGTGTCAGAGGTAGCGGGAGTCAGAGGCGGACAAGCTTCGGAGGTGGGCGGGTGCGTAAAGTGCTGGAGGTGCTCGAAGATAGTGCGGAGAGAGAAAGAGAGCAACAAATAAAAATTTTTTTTTTTTGGAAAGTAGATAACTAGGCTAATTTGAGAATTCCCTCTAAAAGCCAACCAACCCTTTCCTTCATCGAAATATTGACCCATTAACCCAGATCAAGGTTTTGAGAAAAATTAAACATAATTTCATTCATTAAATGTTACTTATTATTACAATGCAAGGCGGTCTCTTCATACAGAGAGATCTCATGAAAAAATTTAAAAATATAATATTAAATGCAGAAAATAAAATGTCAAATAAATAAAAGCAAATATAAAACTAATTCTATTACAATAAAATAAAATCAGCTCAAAATATGGTAAATCTTCAAATCTCCTAAATTTGCTTTGAATCAAATCAAATCAAACTAAATCTAAATAAAACTAATATAAAAATCTCAAATAACTCTAATTAATTTGAATTTGAATCTTGATTCAGCACACAACATCATCTTGACTGTCCAATTCAATGCTAATCCGTGTTCCAACCAAAAACTTCTTGCAAACATCCTGGTTTTGCTTTTCTCTGTTTGTTTCATTCATTAGGAAAGCCTATATGTGATGTTCTAATATGGAGATATGTACCTTTAACAATTGCTGACAAGGTAACAGACAGATATACACAATGAAACTAATGGAACCATACATAGAGTATAAAGCTCTACGGAAAGATAACAGTGCAATTAAAGAGGTTTGCCCATACTTTGTACCACAACATGCAGAGAGAAAGCTTCGAACATAACAAATGAAGATAATGCAAATTGTCCAAAAACACAGTTCATCGCCACTGAGAAATTTATATAACGTTCGTCGGGTATCACTTTTGTTGAACCTGTTGAAGCTCAATGAGGACCAGAACAAGCATTTCCTACCTTAGGAAGCAGTTAGATAACGACAGTGACTGAAATGAACTAAATGTCCACATATCCCAAGTGATTGATATCTAGGAGTGTCGTAGGAGATATAAAACGACTAAGGGTATTGGATAACTGTTACGGCTACTCAACTAACCCATGGCTAATAGGTTAAGTGAATATTGTGTAGGCAAGAAGTAAGCCCATCTGACAGCTACTTGTCTCGTTTGAACAACATTAGAATCTAATATGGTTACATCATTTCCAGGACATTGGCCTTCACAATTAAGCGAAACATTATTGCATCTATATTAAGCAAAACGTGTGGTACATGTTAAATCTCCAGTTAACAACCATCCTAAAAGCTTAAGCTTGTAAGTTCCCAAATATAATTTTATATTCTTAGACACCCCCTCGTAAGCAAGCCAATTTGCTTTATATTCAATTCAGCATAGAGTTTTTTTCCCCAACCACATGCTAGAAATAATTGGGGCTCACTAGGGCTTGAGCTTAGAGACCTTTGGTGCTGATTCCATGTTAAATATTTACTTACCAACTATCCAAAAAATTTAAGCTTGTAAGTTATAGCCCAGAAGTAATTTTTATTGTAATAGTCCAAAACATGAAAAGTTAACTAAACAAAGAAAATGGTAATGACAAATACAACATTTCAAACATGAATGAATAAACAACAAACCCTTAGGCTCTATTTGGTTTGTGGATAAAAAAGTCACGACTAAAATAATCGTGACAAAAAACTTTAATTTATTTAAAAAAATGTTAAAATTATTTTAATTTATATAAATTTTAACATTAAACAATCACTTTGTTTCACATCCAACACAATTCTCAATAAATCAATCAATCTTATTTCACATCCAACACATTTTTGATATAACTCATCTTATTTAACATCATACATGTTTTTTGAAAAAAACCAAAAAATCGAACCAAACATCTTTTTTATCCTCCAACCAAATGGAACCTAATCTCAAGAATCAAACAATGTACATATCCCACAACTAGCTCTCAAAGCTTTTAGGATCTTTGGATATTGACTTTATCTAATAGTTAAGAAGATAGTACAATACACTATGCCCACAGCTATTAGATAAAGCCAATATTCAAAGGCCCTAAAACCTTTGGGAGCTAGTTGTAGGAGTTGTATATCATCTTCCTTCTAAAAATGACGAAATTTAAAAAGGAATGCAGAAAGCATTTTTTAAGGAAAAATGGTATAATCTGGAAAACTAGAAAAGTCAATTAAAAGATAAAGCAGCAGAACAAACCTGCAAGGGCTCATTCTCATCAGTAGAACCAAGCATCTCATTTATTAGAAGTTGGCGCTCCTCAGGTGTACCATACGTCAAGCATTTCTCGACAACATTAGAAGCAAATTTCTGCTGACTCATCTTCACTATTTGTCCTGAAAGCTTACTAATTATAGCAGACCTCTCTTCAGGTTTTCCATGTTGCAAGACATGCTAAAACAAATCAAAGTAAAAATCATCAGTCTTAAAGCTACGGTAGAATATTGAATAAGCAATAACTGCAACCAAACAAATTTGAGATTGAGCCCCAATATAACCAAGGAAGAACTAAGAGAAATAATAACCACTATATGCAAGATATTAAGGCTGCAAATCTATATGGTTATAAAATGGAGCAAAGAAACAAGAAAATCTCCAACATATGATATCGCCAATAGCTTTTATATCATCCAATTAAGAAGGAAAAACACAATCAAATCTAAAGTACATACTTTTTTTTTATGGAAATCTAAAGTACATACTTGAATAACATAGTTCCCATACTGATCTTGAGCCAGTGTACAAACAGACTGCAGTATCTCATCCATCATAATGCTTTGTGTTTTTGCATCGTAGCAATGCTCTAGAACCCTCTGTAGTTAGCCCAAGGAGTCAGATCAGAAGAAAGTATAAAAAAGTGAAACAGAAAGAGCTAAAAACAAAAAACAATGGAATGAAATGATAAAGATATAGAACCTGAATAACTCTGCAGCCATACGGATGGGTAGAGAGGGCCAAAACTTGTCCATAAAAGGATGAAATGATAAATTCAATCTTTTCTTGAGGAATACACTCAATGCACTTCTGAATTACATGGTTACCATTCTGATCTCTAATGCATTTCATGACAGAGCCATCCAGCTCAGAAACCATCTGTGTTTGCTGTCCCACATCAATCACTTCCAAGGCCTGCACGAATTCCAAGTTATAAGAAATTATAACTTTGAAAAAATATTGCAAATACAACCTTAATAAATTACATATTCTATAAACATGCTAAACATGGCAAAGCACGTGAAGTTAACATGATAGTAAAGCATCCTAAACCAAATAAATCAATCCTTCTTAATCTCATTTACAATTAAAGTGCAAGATTGCAGGCATGCACATGTAAAGTGTTACTTAAGGCGGTTTCAAGGAGTCCAATACTCCCAAAAAGATTGGATTAAAACTGAAAGCTTTAAATAGTTCAAAAAAAAAAACGAAAGCTTTAATCAATTAAAGAAAGATTTAAGAAAACTTGAACAATTCAAAAACATTCATTCAAGAGTAAGCACTGAAACTTTGTGGAGCCTAACATATTCGTATCATGTTCGTATTACGACACGCCACTCTCAATTTTTATTTTTATTTTTTAAAAATTCGATACTTGTACAATATTTTTTCAATGCTTCGAATTAGAGAAAACATATTGGAACAATCGGTCTGACTCACACGATAAAAATAAAAAAATCTCATACACAAAACACAAATCATCTATAAAAACGAACATTAAAATTGAGGGAGAGATACACTGGGCTCATGCAATTAAGATTGTAGAAAGCTTCACGCATGCTAGTGTTGTAATAGTCTTACATATAATAGTGATGTTGCTACTTTTTCTACCTCAATCGATATCATCTTTTGCTTCTATAGGACGTCAATCATTTTTTTACCTTAATCAAGCTCATAATGCAAAAAGCAAAAGACTTTAGCCTCTTTTATTTAATCTATTTATTTAGTCAGAGACTCAGAGAGAGGAAAGCATATATCTACTTTTATCACGTTAGTATATCTGGGTCTAAGTCACAACATCTGTATTAGTATTGATTGTATCTCGATTGCATCGAGTTAATTGCTTTGGGTTAGATTTAAAATAAAACTAAAATTAATCTACTTATATATATTTAAATAAATTTTATGATATTATTTTAAGTTTAAAATTTTTTAAAATTCAATAATTATTAAATGATATTTTTATTTTTTTCAAATTAAATTGTCTATAGTAATACTTTTAGTGATATCAAAAATATTTTAAAAAATATAATTAATTTGAAAAAATTTAAAGAATATTTTTGAAATTTATAGCAATATAATATATAAATCATATTGATTTACAATAGAGCAACACCTTAAATATAAGAATATAATATATTATACACATATATAACAATCATATCCTTGTGTATCCATATTCTACTTTTTTTTCTAAATTTTAGTATATCATCATATCCATATCATATCGTATCTGTATCGTCGTATTGTACTTGTGCTTCATAGGATCACTCTTCACTATAATTTTCGATTAAATCTTAGTTGTCCACATGATGCTACGATGTACTAGTCTAAACCATGCTGAACAGGCAAAACATCGAACCAAGTCGATTCAAGCAAGTCAGCCCAAACCCCATCAGCTACAAAGTTACCCCACAACAACTTGCCAAACCCCTAACATCACGGTGTTACTCAGTCGGCTCCACCAAACCTTGTCTTAATGAGATTTGCCATTCAAAATACTTCCAACCATATTCCCAAAGGGACCCACCTACTATCACAATTCACAATACAATTACAAGGTTCATTTGCTACCTCCTCCAAATTTAAAATTTGTTGCTGCCAAATCACCATTTCATATGCTCCTCTCTCAACAAATTGACTACACGATACTCCAATCACCAAAAATTGATCAAATGGATCTGTCGCACCCGATCCTGCTTCCTCACAACTGGCTCTAACTTGCAGTTACTTTGGCAAACTAGGACCGCGAATTGCTAGAGTACCCCTCCTCGGCTACAAATAGAGGCCTTCTCCCCCCAAGGGCAAGTGAGGTTTTAGAAGTTCAAATTCTTCCAAGTCCACCAAAAGTCCAAAAACCTTCCTAAGTCCCCACTACAACAATTCTGAGTGTTTCCCCAAGTAATTCACCAATGCACTCGCCTCCAACAAACACCCTTTTTAATATAATAGAACATTTCCTCGCTCGACCCACCCTATGAATGTAAGAAACCTCTCCAAACCACCAAATTATTGTCTCCCTTTTGTTCTTCTATGCAATTTCCTTGTTTCTAATTGGATTCCCCTCTCTTTTTTGCAAGGCTACGTTAAGGATCGAATCATTCAGATCACGTACTCATCTCCTCTGTCTATCTTCATCGAAAGCTTGTTTCAGAAACATTTTCGATGCCGATGCCCCCATACATGATGAAGATGGTAAGCAAAGCCCATAATCAATCCCTTTTACCAAAGAAACCAATGATGGAAAAGGCCATCGCCAACAAAGATCCAAACGAAATTTCTTCCTTTCAAAGTCAAGCTCCCTCCTCAACGATACTTCTCCTTTAATTCTTCAAGCTGACATTGAAATATTGCTAGTCATATATTGAAGTGATCCCTAACAACAGTCAAATGGTTTTCGAAATTAGATTTTGCAGTGCCCAATCTCAAATAGTACCACATTCTTGAAGGTTGGTTTAGTAAAATTCTCCCTGTGCCGATAAGACTTCTTCAAAGCATCCATACTCGAAGAAACCATAGCACCGGAGGCTTGATTGGAAATCAACTACAATCAATGATCTTTGCCATAGCCAAGTTCAACTCCTGTAGAACCACCATGTCAAACAATGATGTGGCATCACGAATGTCAGTATACCAATTTTTAATTTTGTCCGCTAAGTTGGCCACTCCAACCCTTATGTCTAAAAGTTTCTTCCTCATCAGGTCTCCCTAAGTAGCTGTCACATATAATGAGGGTCTCTTCCCTCCATGTTTTCATATGCTTAAGCTCTCGGTGTTTCTTTCCCTAAGGTCCTCAAGTATTCTATAGTTACAACCTCCGGGTTTTGATAGTAGAAGTTCTCTTAATAGTTACCTCCGAGTTCTCCTCAGCACCAACTCCCCCAACATCAACCTTCAAAGGTTCAAACTTTGTTTACTTAATAGCACTTGCTCCGACAATAGCCTCCAAAGATTGAGGTTTCACTTTTTCAGTAGCCTAGGGCTTTGGAGTTTCCTTAGCCTTGATTTGCAAGATATCTACTTCTATAGTATCTCCTTCAAAATTTCCCTTTTTGGTGCTTTGCTTATGTGGTCTTTCCTTTGGGTTTGTCAGCAATTCCCCAATTTTGGGATGACAATTCCATCTCCATTGATGAAAGCCTCATCTTCCTTAAATATTCCTTCTTCACCACCTATGAAGCATGGACACATCTAAAAAGAATGTCGTCTCCATGTCAGACACATGGACAAAGGTGGACACGGTGTCAAACACGCCACGAGGCATGTTCTACTGAAATAATATTTAAAAAAAAACTAAAAAACACTTCTTGAACATATAAGGACACTTCGAGACACCTCAAGACATTTCTAAGACTAAGGCCCTATTTGGCGCGAGGACCAAAATGGTACTAGTTTAAAAAATAATAACAATAATAATAAATAAATATTTTTAATCATTCTATATAAATTCTAATATTAAAAAATATTATTTTACTGCACATACTCAATAATTTTCAATAAAAATATCAACTTTATTTCACATCCTGATGTGAAAATTATTAAGTATGTGAAGTAAAATAATATTTTTTATATTAAAATTTATATAAAATGATTAAAAATATTTATTTATTATTATTGTTGTTTTTTAAATTAGTACAATTTTGGTCTTCGGGCCAAACAGGGCCTTAAAGCACTTCAGAGATACTTTCAGGACACTTCTGAGATACTTTTATACACTTCTAAAACACCTATAGAATAAAATTAAATACATTTAATATTATTATTAAATTTATTTATTAATTTTATATTTTTATTAATACTACACATAATACTAACACTTATGAACACTTTTATCTCCTCTTTGTTCTTATTATTACTATTTAAAAAAAAATATTATTGTTAATATTTTATCGAATAAAACTAAAAACCTATTTCTCATCATTATTATTATTATTATTATTATTATTATTATTAAAATTTTATATAATAAAAGTCAAAATTCTAAATTAACCAAGTTAAATTAAATTTTTTTCTCCCCTGCTGCCCTCAAGCTTACAAAATGAACTAATCGCAAAAAATTTGGAACTCCTGTTCCACCTCTATCCTCTTATCCCCAATACCGAGAACTTTTACCTCCTTTTATTATCATGCTCACAGTAGTTATCCAGGTAAACAAAACTATATTTTCTCTTATTCTCCACCCAACTTTGCAAAGTGAACCCTAATACCGATCTCTTCTCAAGTTCTCATCTTAATCATATGAAACTTTTGTACAACTCACAAATTATTTATACTTTAAAAATCAAATTTATTTTATGTTTTATGTATTTTCTTAAGTATGAATTATTAATTTTATTATTATTGTATTTGACATGTGTAATATCTGCGCCCTATATTTCAAAAAATCATGTCGCTATGTCACACCGTGTTGCCTTTCCATGTCCCCTTGTCATGCCCGTGCTTCATAATTCACTACCACCTTAGGGCACTACAAGGATCTCCACATTATTGCCTTGCCCGTATTGCCTTGGGGACAGAAGAGGTAGAGTCTAGGATACAATGAGAAGCCCTAGCCATTATTAGATGGAAAGGTGGTATCTGTGTAGAAAATATTAATGCATTCAGAAATAAGTAGAAATTCTGCAAAGAATCTAGTTGAAATCTGCGTATGCCAATGCAATCATGTCAATGAGTAGAAGAAATCAAACTTAAACCTATCCATAACCTGCATTGCATAGTTAAAAACAAATGGGACGTAATATAAAAGTTCAACAGCAAACCTTCTGAATGACTCTGCATCCGTACATTTGCAGACTCAGAGGTAGGACATGACTCATAATTTGAGAGGCAAGTTGATTTCTCTGGTTTTCTGTGCCATGCTCCAAAAACTGCAAACCACAATTCATTTAAATTTCTGAATTTCCAAATTACAATGAGAAGATTAGTAAATGAACACAAAGACTGCATACTTTTTGTATAACATAGTTTCCAAAGACATCAGTCATCAAAGCCCGTGCATGTGGAAGGATCTCCGGAAAAATTCTTCTTTTTTCTTCTACTGAAGCAGTTTCTAGTTTTTGCTGTATAAAGCGGCTACCATACTGATCAGCACTGGAAAATGGTATGGAAAAACAAAAAAACAAGCTGTAATTTACAGATATAAATGTTATCAATAATTTTCAACATCTTTGATATTTGCGGCTGAAATATTGAAATATTACCTGAACTCAGCTACATGGCCAACTATGTCTGAGAGTTCAAAAGCTCTAGTTTTGTTATTTTTGAACTCTTCCAATAAAGTTGATGCAAAACTTTCCCCCATGATAAAATTTTCATTGTTCCATGATCCTTTTGGTTCCCTCATCATACTACGCCACATTGAAGGGAACTGTGGCAATTGACCATTCTGAGTTATAGGACTTCCTGTGCCCAAAGAAGAAAGAAGATCGCCAGATGCACTATTTACTTGACATGGCATATTAGCACGAAAAGCAGTACCATAAAAGCCGTTATTCACACCAATGCTTTTGCTTGATAACAGCCCACCATACTGCAAATTCTGTTGAGTAAGCAATGCTTCAAGATATGCATTTTGATACCTAGATAAATCCATCTCTGAATTATGAAGAAAGCTCCTTCCCAGAGATTGGTCATGCAAGTTTCCAGAAATTGAGGAAGCAGGACCAGAAGTTTTCTGTAAATAATTTGCATACAATGGGTCAACAATTGGAAGCTGAACATCAGATCCTGCATGGGTTCCGATCTGACTGACATAATTCGAACTACCAGCAAAAGCAGCACCTGATCGTGTAAATATTTTTCATTAGCAACAATAAGATGAAGGTGAACAAGAACAGAAGTTGTAAATTCACATTTTTTCTAACATAAGGCACCTGCACCGAGCTGATTATTCAAGTAGGAATGTTTTATGCTTTCTGGAAAATTGAAGTCTTCGATAGTAGTTTGATAATGACTGCTAGATCCTGCAAAATTTGATGCGCTTACAGCAGCTAACTTCTTGGCTAAATTATTCGTGGATAGACTTTTCTGCAAAATAATATTCTCATTCAAAGCAGATATTGACATGTTATTTTTGGGAATGCCAGCATTCTTGGAGAACCCATTGCATGCTAATCCTGACATAGAAGGGCTTAAGAAACTTAATTCAGGCTGAATTTTGGTTTCTATAAGATTTTCTATCCCTCCTATTTTTGAGAATTCCAGGCCAGCCAAAGCAGCTGTTATGTCGTCATAATCAGCCATCTGAGAAGATATACCACCTAAACCATTGGATAACACATTTGTGTCAACACCAAGCAACCTATTTTTAACAGCAGGTAACCTATTTTTAACAGCAGGTAGGCAGGGGCTTAGCCTCCCGGTGAGTTGAGGATCAGGGGTTCTACTTCCACCTAAAGAAGGATCCACAGCAGATGCAAAATTTTGAGACAATGTAGAACCCAGACTCTGAACCCGAACAAGCGCAGGAGATGCTCCTCTAGAGCAACTGATGTCCATAGTTTCAATGCTATTATGAATGCTATTATGAAGCTGAGTAAGTTTAACATCAGACTGTGCAATAGCATTAGAAGCATTGTCGAAGGAATTTTGACTCATTGTCGGTGAAAGCAGACCAGGCAGAGTAGTAGAACAGTTGAAATCTTCCTGCAAATAAAATTGCCTTCAAATCAGGAAATAGCCAGAGAAAATTTAACGATGAGTTGGAGCAACATATTAATGCATACATTTTCCTATCAACAAGCTAAAACAAGAATGATCTCAGCAACAGAAATCAGCTAGTGCAGAAGGTAGAGATTTTGAACGATCACAACATTTACATACTACATTTAACCACAATTAAAACTATATTTTACATGCAATAAAGCACCTTAAGATTATTCAATACCTTCCTATAGTTCATTATGCATTATGCACACTACACCTTTTTAGTTGTATAATTAGATTTAATGTAGTAAAGGATAGCAAAGACAGGCTCAATACATTTGGAAGAGGTCATCACTCACTTTCAAACAACATTACCAACAAGAAACACAATAAAGAAGGCAGTATGAATTCAAAGCTACAAACTAATCTAAGATCCTGTGAAATAGAAAGACAAGGCACAACAGTATGAAAGGTAGAAGTCAACCAAGTAATCAGGAAGTATTAGAGAAAACAACTTCCTAAACCTGCAATGCTTCTGTGAAACTATTCCTCTTTCTTCCCAGGCCAATGTCCGTTAAACCAATAAGACCATCACTTCCCTTATTGAACCAGTCGCCACCTCCAACAAGCTCAGCAGATTCCTTTGCACCGTGAACTGAAAGGCTGGGCTGCATAGAGAAAAGAGAACTGCTGCAACCATCATCTTCCACCGGATGCTTCCTACTACTGCGATCTCCAAACCTACCAAAGGAAGACACACCAAAGCCAAGCGAACGAGGAGGCAAAGTTGGGGGGTTCCGATTTTCAGTAGCATAATAGTCCGACAGAAAAGCCAGATGCGACCGCATATTCTCCTCCGATAGCACATCGCCGGCGCTCCCGACGCCGAAGTTGGGGATCTCTGCGCGACCAAACAAACTCCCTAAAGCGTTCCTCGATCCCTCAACGGTCGGGGGTGCGCTTCTGCGGTGCATATTGAGCTCCGGCTCCGCGTCAAAAGACAAGGCTCGGCTCTGCTGCTGCGGCAGCGGTTCGCAGAGCAGCGCCTCGACGTCCCTCTCGAATCCCTCCTCCAGATTCCCAGGCATGTTCGTCGGAGTCATCTCAACAAATCCCTCAGTCACCATATTCGAAACCCTAACAAAGCACCGAGCAGGGAAACATCGTAACAGAACTACAAAGAGCTCATTTTGCTAAACGAGATCGCCTGAAAAATCAGAAGTCCCAACCTTTCGCGAGAGTTCTGCCATTGGGTCGGTGGGAATAAGGATCCCGAAGTTTCTTATCAGTAAGATGCTGGTGAATACAAGAGAGCACGGCTTCGATAAGCACAGGATCTGATCTGTGCTCGCTATGCCGTAATCCGCTAGGATTAGGAGATAATCAGCGATAAACTGTTGCCTCCTTGGTAGGAAGAAGGTGGCGAGCGAGCGAGCGAGAGAGAGAGAGAGAGAGAGAGAGAGAGAGAGAGAGAGAGAGAGAGGTGCCGAGGGACCGAGGGCCCGATAACTGTTCTGAATGTTCGGGAGAAGGATCTGGGCGTTGAATGGGCTCCGAAGGGACCGTGTTCAATCCGTTTTATTACAGTTTAGGGTTGTTAAAAAGAGTCAAGCTTACATCGATTTTTTTATTGAATTTCAAAAACAAATTCAAAACTTTTTTTAATTTTATTTATATTTATATATATATATATTAAACTTTAATTTTTCAAAATATATAAATTTTTAAAATATATGCACATATATAAAATATTTTAAAAAATATTAAAAAGAGTTTAAATATATATAAGTTGATTACTAATTAAATTAATTTTGAGTCACAGTAAAATTCAAGTTAAATTCATATTGAATAAATTACGAGTAAATTTAAATTTTGAACATAATTATAATTAAGATTATATAAAAAAAGCTCTAGTTTCTGGTAAGTAAGGTCTAAATTCATAACTGCCATAATCCGTTTAATTATAATTAATTATTATAATCTTTACAAATTCTATAAAAGCATTTGTATATATAAAAAATTTGAAAGAATGTATGTGAATATAAGTAACACTTTTCAAATTATCTTTCGGTTATAAGGCTAATGTTTTTATTTCAAAGTTCTCATGCATATTTTTGAAATAAAAATTGCCGTGTAGTGGGTTAATATCCTTTCTTTTTAACTTTCATCGTATTAATTTAGTTATTCAAAAAAATATTACTACACAATTATTAAACTACATGTAAGATATATTTTTTAATTTATTTATATAATTCTTTTTTTTACTAAAATTAATAAAAAACAAAAAAGAATTATATTACAAATAAAATATATTAAATTATTTATCAAATACTTCACTTACATATATGAATCACAAATGTAATGAAAGATTTTGAGAATTTGAAGTTGGTTGCTGAGCTCAATATAAATAGATTCGATAAATTATTGAAATAACAGTCTAAAACTAAAACAGGTTCAAATTTTATTTTTTTAAATGAAATAAAATTAACGCAAGACTTTCATAATTTCAAGGACATCATCTGAAAAACTAGTTCATGTGATTAATTTTGAATGACATTTAAATGACTGTTTATAAATAAATTTTTTGCTTTATCAGAGCCATTCACAGCACATCTAATTGGAGCAGTGATAGCTTTAAATAGCATAAAGTAGCACGAGGTCTCTGACCCAGCATCAAACGTCCAAGGATGTTGCCTGATGTTGATGGCTCGACGACGGCGCCCAAACTAGGGCTGTTTATTGAACAGGTTCGACCTAGAACCGGTCCTAAATCGGTCCAGTAAGAACCGGTTCTGGGCCACATAACCGGTCCGGATTGATTTTGCAAGTGCAAAACTGGTTATCCGGTTCAGAACCAGACTGGATCTGTTGAACCGGAACCAGTTCGGTTCCAATTTTTTTATTAAAAAAATTACATTGGGGGCAGTGCCCTGCGTGCGCTGCCCCCATGGCCCATGCACTGCAGCCTGCAGCATTGCATTGTATATTTTTTTTGCAATAAAATTAAATTTTTTTTATAATGGAACGATCATTTGACTGTTTCTGCTCCAACGGTCAAATAATCATTTTAAACTCTAAAATGATCGTTTTAAAATCATTTTAGACTTTTTAACATGTATTGAACTCTCTATAAATAATAAAATTTGTGAAGAGAATTTTTACAATTTTCATTAAGTTTTTTTGCTCTTCTGCTTTGTCAAAAATTTTGTAAATACATTTTAATGGCTTCCCAACGTAGATTTTCTCGCGTTCCTTCCTCAAGTCGCCAACGGAATGTGTATCCGAATTACGTTCCAGAACTCGATCGTCTTCCTGCACTTGATGAGAACTTTGACGAAATTTCAGAACATGATCTCGATCTATCTGCCGAACATGATCCTGAGACAAGTGGAGATATTGGTACCAGCACTAGCCCGTCAACTCAATCTTCAAGTGTTTCTGACAAATCTCAGACGAAATGCAGTAAGGTATGAGAATTTTTTGAATTACAAATTAAACCTAATAGCAACTTGGAAAGACCCGAATACGTTGCCATTTGTAAAATTTGTAAAAATTAATACTCATACAAACAGTGTGGTACCAGTGATGGAACAGGTACATTTAAGACGATTTCATAAGTTTAATGAAAGAACTTGCCAACCTACTACTGTACAGCTAGGGGTGGCAATATATGACCCGACCCGTGAACCCGACCCGAACCCGACCCACAAATTTCGGGTATGGATCATGAATTTTGACCCATTTATTAAAAGGGTCGGGTTCAGGTTGGGCATAATCGAGTCAGGTAGGATTCAGGTTTGGCATTTATCAAAAAATACTCTATAAATGGGTCAGGTCGACCCGCCAACCCGACCCATTTATTAATCGGGTCGAGTTCAGGTCATGGATTTTGACTCATTTAATAAATGGGCCAGGTTCGGGTTGAGGCTATTCGGGTCGGGTCGGGTCGGGTCGAATTCGGGTTCAACCCG
This sequence comes from Apostasia shenzhenica, assembly GCA_002786265.1. NCBI lineage: Eukaryota > Viridiplantae > Streptophyta > Magnoliopsida > Asparagales > Orchidaceae > Apostasia > Apostasia shenzhenica. The sequence continues at coordinate 1,183,327 of KZ454678.1, forward strand.
AACCCGACCCGCCGACCCATTTTACCACCCCTATGTACAGCCAACTCAAACACAACTGAATCCTCAGAGTGGAACTATACCACAGTCTTTTAAAAATGATAAGACACGTAGAGATTTAGTTCGATTTGTTGTACGACCCAAATAACTATTTATAATATGTGAAAAAGAGAGATTTTTAGAATATATTATTCAATATTTACAACCTTAATATAACTGTATTTCTAAGCATACACTTAAAAAAAATATGTACGTCAATGTACGAAAAATATAAGAAATCTCTTATTCAACACCTCAGTAATATTAGTTGTAGAGTTAGTTTAATATCCGATATTTGGACTAGCATTAGTGGTGTGAGTTACTTAGTTATTACTTGTCATTGAATCGATGAACAATAGCGAATGCAGAAATAGATATTATCTTTAGATATATTAGATGAGGCTCATATAAGTTCAACAATTTTTTCTTACATTCGTAATTTTGTAAAAATTTATGGTATAGAAAATAAAAAATTTTCTATTACTTTGGAAAGTACCTTAAATAATAATTCAGCAGTTAATTTGTTACAATATTTTTTTAAACCTTCGCTTTATGATTTTCTTTTTTATATTAGATGTGTATGTCATATCATAAACTTATGTATTTCTAATGCTTTTAATTTCGAACATTTAATTATCGATAAATTTAAGCATATTGCAAAATGAATTCGTTTAAATTCAAACGTTAGGCGTGAATGGAAACGTATTTGCGTAAGTGCCGAAAAAAATTATGTAAAATTTTCATTACCTGTAGAAACTAGATGAAATTCACTTTATCGTTTATTAGAATCACTTTTATCGTACGAAGATTTGCTAACTACTTTTTACAATTTATATACACTTAATCATGACCTTCAATTATGTTCTTATGATTGAATTTTTTTTTAAAAAAATTCGAATTATTTTCTACTTTTAAAGAGTCTACTGAAAGCTTTTCAGGTTGTTATTATCCGACTTTACCTATTTTTTTACATTATATTTTTCAAATGCTTCAAAAAAATTTACAGTTTAGATCAGATCCAATTCTTGAAATTTTTATTGCTGACATGGAATTAAAATTTAAAAAATACTGCGAAAAAATTTCACTTTTATATTCAATAGCTGCTATGCTTGATCCTCGTCAGGGAACTCAAGCTATTAAAACTTTTTACGCGGAATATTCTGATTTCTTAGAAAATAATACTAATGTCGAAAAAGCATCAATTTTTACAACTCTCCAAGAGTTATTTTATCTTATTACAGTAAGCAGGTTGCGACTAGGAATGTGCAACGTGTAGAAATACAAACCGAAAAACAGAAAAAGCCCGATATTTTCAGCGTTCTTAAATCAGCGGCGGCGAAAAGATCTCTTGCTACAGAGAAAGAAAAATCAACTTCTGGTGAATCCACAGCACAGAGTCGAGCACCTGCAAATTTGAATGAGTTGCAGTTCTATTTACATCTCGGGGAGAAATTTGATGATGATATGAGCTTACTGGAGTAATGGAAAAAACTCATCAAAGCAATATCTCATTCTATCTGCTTTGGCATGAGACGTTCTAGCAGCCAAACTTCAACTATAGCTTCTAAATCAGCCTTTTCCACCATAGAAAGAATAATAGGAAACTACAGAAGTAATTTGTCTGCTGCAACCCTTTGCATGGTTACCTGTCTATAGAATTGGTTTGCTGCTGAGTCACAAAATCAACAATACAATTTCATAAACAAATTTAAGGAAAACAATTCAGAAGAAAATGAGTATTCCAGAAGAATTTTTTCTAATTATGACGAATAATTTTTTTTGTAATGTAAAATATTTGTACGAACTATAATTATTTTTTGTAAATATTTTTGTTAATATTAATAACATTTTTTACAAATTTTTTATGTTAATTTTTCAAAAATATTACAAAATATAAAATATTTTTTTTATAAAATACATAAATATATATATATATATATATTTAAATTAATTTACCCGATTGACCCAATCCAACCCAAATATATGGATCCGAATCGAACTCATACCAGATCCAAGCTAAGCAAATCGGTTCCGAATTGAATCCAGAACCAGTTGGAATCGGACCAGACCGGTAACCACCCTGAGCCCAAACTCTACCAACCTCCCCCAAAAACAAGGCTGATCATCTTATCCAATATGCTTTGCGCCAGCTGAGACAACAACTTGCGCCATCAAACTAAAGCCATGTTTGGCAATGGGCTAAAAATCATGGCTAAAATTAGTCATGGCCAAAATCTTAAATTTATTTTAAAAAATTATTTTATATCTCATCTCACACAAATTTTAACATTAAAAAATCACTTTTTTTAACATCTAACACAATTCTCAATAAATCAATCAACTTATTTCACATCCTACACAATTTTTAATATAACCAACTTACTTTATTTCACATCATACACATTTTTTAAAAATGACTAAAAATTTCAACCAAATTTTCTTTTTTTTCTTATTACCAAACAGAGCCTAAAAGGCCGCAAAGCATGCTTCCCTATGCACATTCATACTGCAAGCAAGAGATGATCAAGATAAAGAGCATTCTAAGGTCTTTGGGTCACATGTCAACATCTCAAGAGATATGTCATTTATGATACTCGTGGCCAAAGAGATCGGAGAGTGATTGTTGGGTGACATCCCATAAAAAAAATCATTATAATAAAGTGCAACTCTTGACAGACTTCTAAGCTAATAAATAATAATGAGAGAGAAATAAAAATAAATCCTCCTACATCAGAAAGAAATATTGAACTCTTTAATTTTGATGATCACAATTCATTTAGTAATTATTGAATAATCCTCTTATTTAGTATATTAACAGGATTATATTATCTTAATTGAGAATTAAGTTTCAAGTGATGTCCAAGAAAAGTTAGACCACATTAAAATTCTCTTTTATTTTCTTTTTTATAACATTTATGTAAGAATATTCATATTTACTAAAGTTTCAACTTGTGTTTTTTCTTTTTGTTTTCTAAGTAAGAAAACAAAAAGAAAAAATTGGTATGTTTTAATCGTGTGCTAAGTTCAAATCTCGACCAATTAATTATCATGAATAATTTAATTTGAAAGTGTGGCTCACTCATCCTATTACTTATATTCAAGTGATTTGAATAGAGTTTATAGCTTAACTCCAAACTAATTACTTACTATTAATTTATATGGAGTTGCTCTTTGATTTTCCACCATTTAGCTGAAATTTTCTTCAACCCAAAATTTAAATGAAAAATTATATTTTAGATCTCCTTATTTCCCTATGCCAAATGATGTGCGTTGTTTCCTTCTTTATGCAACTTGTCATCACCAAGAAGCTCTTGTCATGTTATTTTTGTTATTATTAGAAAACCTTGTTGGCTACCTCATCTTGTCTTGTCCCTTGCTGCCACTATTGTAATCAAGGTTTTAAAAATCGGACCGGACCGGCCGGTTCAACCGGTTGAACCGTGAACCGGTCAACCAACCGGTCCGGTTTAACTTTATAACCGGATCCGCTAAAAACCGGCCAGAACCGGTCTAAACCGCGGTTCAACTGGTCAACCGGTGAACCGGTACGGTTGGACCGGTTCAGTTTAAAATTTAAAAAAAAAAAAACTTTCCTAAACTCTGGGTCTCTAACTCAGCCTCAGTTCTGCGGCTTCTACTTGCGCGACAGTTACGAACTCGCGATTTCTCTTGTCTCACACTCTCCTTTCCAGCCCCATCTTTTCGAAATAATTTAGTATTTTAGAATTTTAGTGATATTTAATGATGAAATGATTTAGTATTTTAATATTGATAAAGCATACATTTGTTCAGATCTTTTAATATGTACTAAATATTATACTCAATTTATGATTTGTGAATATTTTGTTGGGTTATTGTTATTTTGATTTGCTTAGAATTATTTTTTGAATTATTGACATAAGATATTATTTATTAAATTTAATTATTAAACATCCATTTTATGTATAATTATTGTGTTGATGTGTGAATAATATATATCTTAACTATATTTATATTATATTTTATTAGTTTTTTAAATTTTTACTTCATCCCGGTTCGACCCCGGTTCGACCATTGAACCTTGAACCTTTCAGTCTATCGGTTCTGAAACCGGTCCGGTTTTCAAAACCTTGATTGTAATATTATTTCTATTTTATCCCAAACATATTATTGAATAAAATAATATCACTTGAGGGCTTTTCATGAGCATTACCTTATAGTGTGAGTGATTATTTCATGTTTTGTGGCTCTATTAGTTACTAAATATTTTTTATATGATCTGATTTATACATTATGATGGCTCACATTCATTGAAAATACAATCCCTTAGAAGCTGATGGCAAATAACCTATTTTATTCTATTTTCTTGTATTTATTTAAGCTCTTTCCACTCCTTACTGTTGCTGTCCAATGGTTGGCTAGCTTGTTACCATTAGATTGTCTTAAACTTAAACTATTTTCCTTTCAGCCATATAAATATACAATTATTTTTATTCATATAAATATACAATTATTTTTATTCATATAAATATACAATTATTTTTATTCAAAAATAGAACTCATTCTCTATTTTTTTTTTGCTTGTTGTTGCAGCACATTCTTCTCCCCTTCAAGTTTTCAACATCTACTCTCCGGAGGGCTTACTCTTGCAAATACTCAAGGAGAACTCCAAGGAAAGAAGTTCGTGGTGTTTTTCATGTGATAAAAACCTCAATCTCTGCTTTTTTTTTTTTTTTAATTTTGCTTCCTTCCTACAGGCCGTTTTGAGTTTTGATCTGCCACGGTTTCTTAGATTTACTAATTTTATTTCCTGAAAGTTTTTGAAATTCTCGGATATTAAGTGAGTTTTCATTTTAGGGTAATTCCAACTAGGCCCCTAAGATTTTATCTACTCTGCCGTTCAGGTCCACAAATGTCAAAACATGCCGTCCAGATTCACAATGATTATTATATAGTTCACCAGGAACTTAGTTATTTTTAAAAATCTTCCAAGCAGGTCCAACATAATATTTTCGTTTAAAATACCGTTACTTCATCAATAAAATAAAATACTTTTTCAATTACAATTTTACCCTTACGCATTGTGCGTTCGCGGACAGGCCACCTGTGTGCGACCTCGAGCGCTGGTGGCCGGCAACGCGTTGTCGCCGACGTCCGAGCGCAGGCGGCGGGCAGCGTGCTGTCGCGGCGTCCTCGCACGCATCACCGCAGTGCACCACCTCACACGTAAACGCCCTGCATGGGCGTTCGCGTGCTGCCCGTCGCGCCAGCGTCCGCGCGCAGGTGGCCGTGTGCTCTTCGCAACGAGCAGCCCCACGCGCGGACGCTCGCGCGCAGGGCGCCGGAGCACGGGTCACCGCAACATCGCCGGCGCGCGAGCAACGGCCCGCATGCGGACGCCAGCTCCCCCGGCAGCGCATTGCGGCGACCACCACGCGGACGCCATCACTCCTGGAGGCGCACGCGGCTGCCTACGCGCAGACACTGGTGCAACTGGTTGCACGCGGACACCGGTGCGACTGGTTGCACGCGGACACCCGCGCAGGGCGTATGTGTGCAAGGCAGCGCGCTGCAGCGACGCATGCGAGGACACCGCGGCCGCACGCTGCCTGCCGCCTGTGCTCGGACGGTGGCGGCAGCACGCTGCCAGCCGCCGGTGCTCGAGACAGTGCGCCTCCACACGGCCATGATCAATGACATATTTTAAAAATTAGCAAATTAAAAAAGGATATTTTTGTCATTTTTATAATACATAACAGATTCTATCACGGAAGAACTACGACATCCCATGTAATATTTTTTGTGGGCCTAAATGGCATCCTTTGAGATTTGTGGACTTTTGTGTCCACGTAAGCAAACCTTAGTGGCTTAAATGGAATTAGCCTTTTTATTTTTCTTGTGATTGCATTCACAGTGACATTATCTTTTTGCTCAAAAATTTTATATTTCTTACTATTTTTCACATACGTGATAGTTTTTGAATTTACTCAAGCATTCTCTTGGCAAATTTGCATGTGCATAAAGTACCTCATTATAATTTTCTCTTATATATGTGTTGTAACCTAAGCTAGCTAGTCTAGTAAAATCTATTTTCCCTATATCCTTCTCCCTAGTGGAGGTTTGTAGATTTGCTTGGCTTTGGTTCCTAGAAAAAGCAGTGGGTATTGAGTTAGCTTGCTCGGCTTTAGTTCTTGCAAAAAGCTGTGAGAATATATGTTTGCTTGGCTTTAGTTTTTATAAAAAAGCCATAGGATTGTATTTTTAGGGTTGCATTGATTCCAAGCAAGTCCAACATATATGTTCGGCATTGATTCCCATAAAAAAATAGGGTTACAATAAAGTTTTAATTCGAAATGCATAGGGAGTAGATTAGGCAGAAGGCCGAACCACTATAAATCTCTTGTATTCTCTGTGTGCTAAATTGTTGCTAATTAAATCGATATACTACATTATAAATCAAATTTAAACTTAAGCAAAACTTCTGTATTTTTAAGTAAAACCTTATTATAATATATAAATTTGAAGTTTTCAGTTTCTAATCTTACATTACTATAAATTATCATTTTTTGCGTTAAGCTCGATTTATTAAATTAACCTCGTGTTCTTGCTGCACTCTCTGTTCTTATATTTCTGTAAATCTATTTGTAAAATCAATCTCTTAGAACTAAGTAAAGTATTTTTTTAAGCCTATTTATCTGTATTATTTAATTAAATTTAAAATTCTATTATTCCTAATTCACCCTACTTTTGGAAAACCTTTGGGCCAACAAGGAGGGAGATCTTTAGCAGTATAAGTATATAACATGATCTAAAATAATAGAGGCGCCTTTGAGGCAAAATTGTAAAGCTAATAATAGAAAATTTCATAATTAAGCATACTTAAACTAAAATAATATTAGGATAGACAACCTTCTAAAAAGTGCTCAAATCACATAGTTAATAGAAGTCCAAGCAATTTCTTCATAAAAAAAAAGAAGATCTTAAGCTGTATAAATATATAATATAATTTCAAATATTAAAAACACTTTTTAGGGTAAAATCGTCAAACTAATGATAAAAATTTTTATGATTAAACGCACCCAAGCAGGAATAATACTGGAATGTATGACCTCCTGAGAAATACCCAAATCACACAATTCTCTATAGCTAAAGTGGATAATACTTCTATATTTAAATCATAGATTGTTATATCAATAATTAATAATCACCAATTTAGCTATAAATAAAGGCCTCTAAATATGTAAGGATCTAGCCCACCTCCTCTCTGAACACTTTTCAGCCTAAGGGAGAACTCTTAACCCTAGGTAAAGATCGGATACCTCAATACTCTTCTACACTTTTCTATTAGTAGAATTTTTGATTCCTCAACATGATTGTGTGGACAAAAGAGATAAAACTCCAAACCATATCGACTCTTATGGCCCTCTCTTTTTGTGTTGGTTGTTGTGTTCTTAATATATTGTCTCACCTAATCAACTTACTAGCTCATCACGACAATGTCACTCTCGACATTTCTTTAAATGTTTCACTCTTGACAAGTGTGTAGCACTTTTAGAATGGAAGCTAATTTATAGGGGGAGTAATAGCCTATTATTTTGTCTTCCACCATATTAACTTATCTTGATGTTATATAATGTTGATAGAAAAAATGATTATTTGATTTGATAAAGTGTATCTAAGCTCTTTTAAATTACTTTTGTATCATCCTCAACATTTCTAATGAATGAACTCATAATATCATTAAACCAAATGCCGCTTAAATCTCAAATACAAGGGATTCAAATGCGACATGATCAACAACATATTAATGACATGGCATACAAACAAATATTAGTTTTCTAAAACATACAAAAGCACACACTATGCAGCTCTCAAAGAGGCCAATTTTCAGTACAACAATGGGAAGGAAGAGGACAAAATAACTATATGTATATAAATCGGAGGGATCAACTCAAGTTGTTTATAATTTTTGACATAGCCGAGAAAGTGCCAACTCCCGAGGAAGAAACTCCTACTATGAGAACCAATGAGCACATTGATATCTACGTCAATAAAACAATCGAGTGAGAAGGAAAAGATATTTACATAATGTTACAAAAATATCTTGAATCCCTATATAACGCTCATAATTTATCCAATCGTTTATATCTGCGACTCAAAAGATTGTGTATCCGTGACATGCAAGTGCCGATGATAGGTGTAGGTAACAATAGTATATAAAGATATCTAGTATAATTTGAAATATTTTAGGATGTGCTATGTGTAAATACCAACTTTTGGATGCTTAATATGTAAATAGACAATTATTTGTTAGGTATGTAAATTTCTCTTTTGAAAAAAAAAAATCACATATTCGAGTAATTAATGAGTTTTTTTTAGAATACCTGAGGCCACGTTGCTTTACCATTTACTATGCTTAAAAAGCAGACACAGGGAAGAATTAAGGCCTGAGACAAATAAAATTTATTAGTGGAAAATGCTTTAGAAATTAGAATCGAAAGTTTCGATAATAAAACATAAAGAAAGAAGCTTACCACAAGCATGGTGAGTAAAGAACCAATCAATGCCATCACCAAACCTGCAGAGTGCAAATAACTGAAAAATTAGATAAAAATTTTCTCGTTTTTTTTTTAACATTAAAATTTTCATTTTACTCAAATGCCAATTGCAGGAAAATTCAGTAAAATATTTACTAAGGCTGGCAATCATATTCAAAACTCAAAACCATATCAATAATTTTTGAACTTTACAAAATTTGAAATCAACCTCATTTCCTTGTGTATCAAAGTCAATTTGCTCGAATTAGAATAGAATCAACTTGAATTCTGCTGAATGTATACATATACATCAGCATTTACATTTTTAGGTGTATAAGGTATTAAAACAAAATTGCATTATACAGAACAGTATGAAAGAGAGATGTACTACATATACACATCCCAGCACATAAATATATCAAGACTAAAAATAAGAAAATAAATGATATATGTAATGAATCTAAGGTTGATAACTATGAATAAACCAAATCAAAAATCGAATCAAAATTGGTTAACTATTAAATGACTTGGGTAAAACTTGATCAGGAATCAAAAAACTTCAATTTGGAACTGCAAACAACCTGCTGGAACTTAAATCCGTGCCAGCCCAAATACTTTACAGGTCATTATTAAAAAAATATATATGAAAAGGAGAATTACCAAAGAAAGGCACTGAAATGGCGACCAAGAAAGTCGAGAAGGTCAACACAGTTCTAATGATGATTGCATACCAGTGCGATTTCAACTGGTCTTGGGGCATCAGTTCCTCTAGACTCAGTGCCATTGGAGTCAGAGTTAATGAGTATGTAAGCAATTAATTAAGGAATCAGCAATATCTGGTGCACAGACGCTGGATATGTTTGATGAGAAATATTATGAAGACAAAAGACTAAGGGAGCGTTTGGTTCAACGTTATTTTAGTATTATGTCATGTTATCTAGAGAATATAATTATTTGGTTCAATAATATTTATAAATAACATTCTATAAAATTATAGTATTATTAAATGACATCTAGATTATATAGTATAACACTAATATAACAATAAACTAAACGCCCCTTAAAGGATATTTTGTAATGGGGTTTACAACCTGCAAAAAGAATGCATGCAACGAGAAGTTAAATTTGAATTTAAAGGCTTAAGAAATATTTCTTTCACTTAAATGGCAAAGTAATGTAATATTTCACTTTGAAATAATTATGCATGGGGATTAACTAATGACATCAAGAGCTATACTTTTCATGTAGGATTGTGGGAAACAGAATATTTCATTAATGATAAGTCACATATGCAGGGATTTCATTGTGAAATATTACATTTACATCTACCAGGTCTTGTAAGATAACAAGTAGGAAGGGGCATAGTTACAATAACAATAATAAAGCCTTAATCCCAAATTATTTTAAGTCAACTACCCATTCAGCACAAAAAAACAGCAGTCTATTGTAAGTGATGGGAGGGGTAAGATGGAAAAACTTACACAGGGGAGAAAAGCAAAGCAGAAAGCCTTCATCACCCTAATTAGTTTGTCTGGAAGAATAAAACAGCCTCGGCTTTAATTGAAACAGGCTAAATTAAGTTTGATGAGTTCAAGAGTTAATTCAAGACTACAACAACAACAACAATAACAAATCATGCCTTTATCCTAGTAGGTAGGCAACTACATAAATCTTTTGTTTCTATTACACTTTATCATATGTAAGATCATTCCTTGTAGTTTCTTATCATATCTTTTTTTGACTTTCATCTTCCTCTTTTTGTATGGGCGAGATCCAATAATCTAACTTTCCTTATTGGGGCTTCTATCCTTGTGACATTGCACACACCCTATTATTTCACATGGAGTTACCTACGCTATTGTCATCACTACCTCCTCTCTCATGGGTTTGTTTTATGTGCTGACTACCAAGCACTCAAATATTTGAACTTCCAAACGAAGTTGAGCATAGACATGCTAAGTGGGTAACCTTTCTGCAAGAATATACATTAGTTCTTAAACATCGAGCTGGTGTTGAGAACAAACATGGAGATACTCTTAGTAGAGTGTTGGTAATCTTAACTGCTATGCAGGTCAAGGTCATCAGATTTGAATCATTAAAATCAGATTATCATGCAGTGATTTTGGGAGCTATTTGTGCAGCTAACTTGTGACCCAACAAGCCGCAATCATGATTACTTATTACAAGATGACAACCTCTTTAAAGAAACCGAACTCTGCATGCCTGATTCGTTGCTTCATGATTCTTTATAAAGGAATTACACTCAAGGGGAGCATTCGGACTTTTGAAGGGACAAGATCCTTGCATTGGGTTAGGATCGCTATTATTGGCCTAGAATGAGAAAGGACGTTGCTCGAGTTGTTGCTCATTGTCATACTTGTCAAATGGCCAAAGGAGGAAAAAATAACATTGACTTGTGCACTTCCCTACCTCTTACTGAACGACCTTGGGAAGACCTGAGCATGGACTTTATCCTCAGACTACCCCGCACCGCCCGGAGACATGACTTAATCTTCGTTGTTGTGGGCCAAGTTTTAAAGATACTCACTTTCCCTTATATTAAAACACTCGATGCCTCGCACGCGGCAATGCTCTTTGTGAATGAAGTTGTCTGACTCCATGGTCTACCGAAGAATATGATATCTAACCACGATACTAGGTTTATAAGTTACTTTTGGAAAATGCTATGCAAAAAATTAAGAACTAAACCTCATTACACAACTTCCTATCACCCTCAATCAAACAGTCAAACTGAGGTAGTCAATCGTTGTTTAGGAAGCCTATTGCGTTGTTTCGTCAGAGAAAACCCATTTGCATAGGACTTAATCCTACACATCACAGAATTAACATATAACAACTCCGTGAACCAATCAACTGGTATGATCTCATTCCAAATTGTCACAAAATATGATCTCAGACTACTCGTAAGTTTAATTGACCTTCTACCTGCTTATAGGAGCAGTGAGCCAGCATCTCATTTTGCACAACAGATTCATGATCTCCGTACAAACGTTTGTAGAAAAGTAACTGTATGTTACGATAAGGTCAAAACTTAAGTCAATCAACACAGAAAATTTATAAAGTACAAAAAAAGGTGATAGAGTTATGATAAGAATACATCCTGATTGATTCTCGTTGGGAGCTAACAAGAAACTAATACCATGAAAATGGGATCCTTTCATGGTTATTTGACGAGTAAATGAAAATGCACTCAAGGTGGATCTCCTATAAGATACTAGCCTTAGCTCAGTATTTAATGTAGTTGATTTAACATTATACACAGAGCTACCATTAGATTCTCCTCTTTCACCACCTTCTCAGACATCAGCAATTTCTCTTGCTATCTATTCCACTATCCAGGATGGTACAAGTCACAGTTCAGTCCCCAGCGCCTTGAGCACACACCTACGAGTCCTACTCCGGCAACATTGCTACTACCTTCGCCATTAACACGCCACATCATCAGATTCATCATCCCTAAGGCAATCTTAGATGAGTAAGATATTATAATTACTGATAGTAGACTTCACAAGTATTTGATCAAGTGGTGAGATCTTTCACCATTTGACAACTCGTGAGTTACGCTCCACGACTTACAGCAACTTACCTCAACTTTTGGCAGTCTTACCAGCAGCCTGTGCTGATTGAAGCTCCAGTTAGAAAAATTGAGCTATTAGATCTTGCCCATGTACAAAAAGGAAGAGGGAAATCAAAGAAGACATGATACGAAACTATAAGGAGTGATCTTAGTTACTTAGACTTAGATAAGAATTTGGTAATTGATAGAGCACAATGGAAATTCATGTAGCCGACCCCACCTAATGGGATTAAGGCTTGGTTGTTGTTGTTATTGTATTTTCTTTATATGTTGTGTAAAATTTCTCATTTTGTATGTTTGTGCGAGTAAAAAAAAAAGAAGGAAAAAACCAAAAAAAAAGGAGAAAAAAAGCAGAAGACCTGCACGAGCTTGTTGACTCGCCGACCAGAGCAAGCCCACAGCCGTGCAAGGGCATGCAGAGAGATCGCAGTCTGCGATAGCCGCATAGCTTGGGACTGGCCGCACACTTCCCTAACCGGCCCTATTTTGCGCCGAAAATTTTGCCGGTTAACCGGCGATGCTGACCGCCAGTGACCCCTCCCTTCTTCCCTATAAATGAAGATTCCGAAGGCTAGTTTGGAGTTCCAAAAGTCCGATTGCAGTGATTTTTCGAGCAGAGTTCCTGCTGCTGGAGAATATTTCTAGTAGCACCACGATGCCAAAAAAGGGGTCGAGGCATTCGATTGGGCTTCAAAAAGCTGTCAAAGGACTCACCGCGAACTCATCGCCATCATGTATACCTATACTATTTTTTAAATCATTTTTTATGTAATTGATCCTCTATTTTCCTGCCCCGAGCTTATCAATCCATTGTATACTTTTTTTTTATATTACCATATCTTGTGTTTTAGTTGTAACTGTGCGAACAATTTGTGTATCCCTACTTTATTTATCAAATATTTATCTTGGAATACTCTTTATGTTTTTTATATTATTATGCTCACATTACTTTGCTAAACCAAGTACATTCGCTCGGTAGACCCCTTGTGCACATTTTCATCATTTGTCAAACTTCCGTGAAAATTTTATGTTTGAGTATGCAACATTTATGTGTGTGTAATCTATCACAATATTACCACCACAAAAACTCAATAAATTAATTGCTCAATCAACCATACTTTGTCATATTGAGCTCATATTAGTTTTCTTTGAACATTGTAGCAAGGAGATCAAATTGTATTCATATAGAAAGTAAATACCTTCCGCATACTATACGACATGCACACAAGTTGCACCTGCATCACTCTCTCTGCTGTAAGGACAAAGTACATGACATTTAAGCCACTAAGGAAACTATCTGATTGAGAGATTTGGTTGAAAACAAGACTTATACAGACTATGTGTTGCATAAGTCTCATACCAAGATTATGTGCTATATAAAGACTCAACGAGTTCAAATTCCAACTTATTTTGGTGAACATGTTAGCAGGATTATGTGTTGTATAGATTTTCATAACTGAAATATCACTATTCCCTTCTCTCTGATAAAGTGGTACTTGACATCAATACTCTTAGTTCTTTCATGATACGTCTTGTCTAGAGTAACATATAAAGCACTTTAATTGCATCAGTAAATAATTAAGAACTTTGGGAAAGGAGGATATTGTTGAATTGACGACTGACATTCATTTTCTTTGTTAATTTCAATAATTAAGGAGGAAAATCTGTTGAAATTATCTTGAATTTCATATTTAAAACTTAAATTATATAGATAAAAAAAAGAATTTGTTGGGATTGGCTGCCACTTGTTTTAATAGATATATAATAAATTAAATACTTGATTTCATATATGTTTTATATATAAAAGAGGATTTCTCATTCTAATAGCTTGTAATGAATTGAAATAAAGTCGAGAGAAAGGGAAGAAAGAGAGAGACAAAACAAGAGGAGAAAGAGAAGAAAATAAAAAAAGGAGGCTATAAAGTGATTCAAGATTTACTTGAAATTACAAAAGGAATAATACCTGAAGCAAGCTTAACTCGAAAAATTGTTTGGAGGTCTTCACATCTCATCCTTTCATCTTCCTAATTGGGATCTCTTTCTTTGTTAAGATATATCTTATTTCAACATAAAAGAAAGATATATCCTATTTCTCCCCTTAGAATTACAAAAAGGATTCAATTCTTATTTTTTGTCATTTTTTATCTTATTAGTAGATTTCGATCTGTCATTTCCTCATGAAAATAGGCTATTTCATAGCCAAACTCCATAAGACTTGATGTTATTTACTTTTATTTTTTATTATTATTGTATGATGTGTTTGACTTTTCTCTTAGGGGGCATTTGATTCGCTGTTATCTTGGCATTATGTTTATGTAATCTAGATATCATGACATCTAGATGTCATTTTTTAATTAATAATTGTATAATCTAATAGAAGATTATTTATAAATGTCATTAGACCAAACAATTACTTTCTCCAGATAACATAACATAACATCAAGATAACATTGAACCAAACGCCCCCTTAAAATTAACTCCTCTAAAGACTCATCTCATATTCAGAAGAGATTTTGCTCAAAAATAATTTAAATAAGAAAATTGCACAACTAACACAGAGAAAAGATTATTACAAGTTGGCACTCAAACCTTGCTTCTTACATATACAAAAAATCAAATTTTAAGCACCAAGCAGCTTGTACTTCAGGAATGTATTAAGGCTGGAACGTAAGAGCAATTCCATTAGGAATAAATAAGAAAAAAATAATCATTACTATGTTTACATCACCAGAATCAAATGCCAAATTCTTATTTAGTTGATAGAATGGCAAAGGAATAATACTGAATAATTGAAAAAGTATTAAAATACATTTGAATATAACTTAATTAAAATTAAAATAAATTTTAATCATAAAACAATCTAAACTAAATTCTATTAAAAAAATAATCTAAATTTAAATTAAATTAAATTTTTAATTTAATTAAAGTTAAATTTTAATTCATCTTTAATTAAATCAAATCAAATTAACATAAATCCATATTAAATTAATTATAATAAAATTTATATCTTATAACTAACTTAGAAAAATAAGTAATTCATCCGAGCCCCTAAGGTAGGAAAAGCGTTGCAAATTGATCCCAAGGTTTTAAAAAGTTCAATTTGAGTCTCTGAGGTAAATGTACTGCAATCCCCGTTTCAAAATCTCATCATTTTCACTAATTTTTTTCAATAGAAAATGTAAAATTTAATCATTTTCAACTAGTTTGAACAATTTGCATATTTTAAAGGACTAATATGAAATGTTGACACTTTAAACAACCTGTCGTGTCTGTGTCGGATATAAACAAATAGGGACGCGCAAGGACACACGGAAACACTGTGCCTAACACGCCATGTGGCGTGTCTTAATAAAATAATATTAAAAAAACTAAAGGACACTTTTTGGACATGCGAGGACACTTTAGGACACCTTAGGGCACTTCTGCGACACTTCTGAGATGCAGTACACCTTTGAGGCATAAGACACTTCTGAGACACAGATAAAATAGAATTAAATTTATAGATATATTTACCTCTTTTTTATTTTTTATTAATATTTAAAATTTTTATTATTGTTAAAATTTTATCTAATATAATTAAAAACCTATCTATTATTTGACCACCTACTTTGCAAAATGAACCCTAAATTTGCATCTCAAATTTCTTCAATGTTGATAACGTTTGTTCTCAAGTTCTCATCTTAATCCTATGAGATTTCAGTGCTACTCACAAGTTATTCATACTTAAAAATTTAAGTTTGTACGATATTTTATGTATTTTTTAAGTATGAATTTTTAATTTTATCATTATATTTTGCGTGTCATGCCGTGTCCGTGTCCTATATTTTGAAAAATCATCGTATCGCTGTGTCGTGTTGTGTCGTATCCTGTGTCTCCGTGTCGTGTTCGTGCTTCATAGAAGGACTATCATACCACTTTATTCTCATTTTCTAAAATTTAATGTCTATTATCTCTTGTTTTCTTTATACTAAAAATTCAAAACTAAAACATATAAATATTTATATTTCAAAATTATATTATAAAAAATTATAAAATTAATAAATGAGAATAATCTTACAGTATACTTGTAACATCCTGTGATCTTAATATAGAGGTATTGTCCGCTTTAGCTTTACAAAACTGCGTGACTTGACTACTTTCGAAGAGGTCACTCATCCCAGTACTACTCTAACCCCAAATACGCTTAACTACGAAAATTTTCATCATTAGTCTCACGATTTTACCCAAAAGGCACATCTACCTTTGAGATCACGCTATCTACTTACACAACTCAAGATTTTTCTCCCTTTTCGATGTGGAACGATTCATTCCTATGCCCCCCTCACCACTATTTATAGGCCTAGAAGCCTGCCAGAAGCTGCACTTTATCTCAGTGATTATTTTCTCTTAGGACATCACCAGGCGATCACTCCTCGCCCTCTTCGGCCAGGAGCGTCACAATACTCGTAAAATATTAGTAATTATATTTTAATTAAGACCAAAACTGCAAAAGTTTTGCAACCTTAGGGAGTCCAAATCGAAACTTTTAAAACATTAGAATCAATTTGCAATACACTTCTGACCTTTAGAACCAGATGGAATTTACCCCAGAAAAAATTTAAGTTAAAAATAACTTAAACTAAACTGAAACTAAGTTAAATTAAAAAATAAATACAACTAGATAATTAATATAAAAATTCCCATAGGTAAATGTGTTACATAATGAATGCTTTATGTGGAGTTGTTCTTCTGTGTATGTAGGCCTAGTTCTAGGCAAAACCATGTAGATCTTAGCTTCTTGCACTAGTTGGTGTTGATTATTTCATTGGATCACATATTTTCCTCTTCATATGAGTACTTTAACACATTATTATTTATGATCAAATAGACCAAACATACTATATGCTAGAAGTTGATGTTTCAATTTTATTTTAGTTTACACTCATTTGGAATCCCTCCACATTTTTTTTTGACAAAAGCAATTCATCGGATGGCCCTTATAGCATGACAAAGACTACATACCAAACATCAAATTGAAAACAAACTTGAAAGGTCATCAAACCTTTGACCATATTTGCCTAGAAGTTAGAACTTCTTGTGCTAACATGTTGAGCATCAAAAGTAAGGAAACTATTCATGAGGATTTCAGAACTTGGCAAGGTGCTGCAGATGTTGGCTTTTAATCATCAGGGTCTGACTACTAAGTTGCAATTTGGACTTGACCCCGAGCTGAACCTCGGCAGGCATTAGATGTCAACCCTCTATCATCATCGGAGTCCTACTATACGAATTAAGGGACAATCACATTGACGTTGGCGTTTGATCTCAAACAAATCTCATTAGAATACTTCTACAAATGCTCAATGGAATTAACACATAAGGTTATCATTCAAGCCATAGTCATGATATTGTATTTTTATCTGTACCTTATGCAAATGTCCTAATTTAAATTATCTTAGAATAGCTTTTCATGAATCTAATAATAATTTATACAAAAGATAATAAAAGACTATAAAGCCATAAGAATAATAGACTTGTAAGATTGTTACCGTTGTCCAAACAGCAATCTTGGACGCCATGAATTCCTGTGGCATATTAAGAGTAAACTGAGATTGGGTGGACTCTCCAAACAATATAAATCCTAATATTGCAACCCCAGCGAACAACAGAGTGGAAATGAGAAAGCTGCGAAGATAATTGATTAAATATAGAACAATCTCAGACTATTGAAATGCTCAGTTATAAAAGTACAAATGAGAAGCAAATTATAATTTACATCTATTCATGCATATATAAACACACATTATATACATATAGGGGATTTACACAAATAACTCTATTTCAATCTATTTACATACCAAAGTCGACTAATAACAGACACACACCCATAAATCCACCACACCCTCTTCGTTAGCATTTTTGACTATAATATGAAAGAGTTTTTACCACAGTATTAGAAATCTGTTTGGAAACAGGAAAAAAACAGCATGGCCACTTTTGTCACAGCTATGTTTTTCCATATTTAGAAATAACACAATTAATTTTACATTCCATCCTATACAAACTTAGGCAACAAATTAAATTTTATTTCAAATCCTACATAATTTTCAATAAAACCATCAACTTTATTTCACACCCTATATAACTTTTAACACAACGAACTATATTTTCCATCATACACATATCTCAAGAAATGGCCAAAATTTATTATCCAAGAGCTAATTTTTTCCTCTAACCAAATAGGCCTAAGGTGTGTATGCCATCAATACTTCATTTTGGGTGCCTAAAATGTAAATTTATTGAAATGTTGTATCATGTATGTAAGTTCATCATCTGTGTGCATGAAATTTCCAATGAAAAAGGCTATATAAATTACTTGCCTTGTCAAGAGAACTGCAGTGTACTGATTGGGCATTTTTAAGGAGGAATATATGTTAGGGAAAACCGCATGGCCTGAGTATGCATAGCCATAGAGGCCAATAGCTATTGGAAGGGCGGGAAGATTTAGGAAGTAACCCTCATTTTTATAGCCGATTTGATCAATTAATCCCACCCAGAAGAGGCAAGCAACCACCAATATAGATGCAATTACTCCTCCAGCTGCCAGATATAAAATCAAAGAAAGTCATCAGTTGACTGAGTTGGTGAAAAAGCAACATATTTACATCACTTGTGATTAAAAAAAAAACTAACATCGATATGTAATGCATGGATATTGGCTGCCTCTCTCTCTCTAATTTTGAAATGTTCACCTAGTGACTTTTTCCATTTTGTATTGCCAGAGCATAAATCAATTATTTTGGGTAAACCACTAAGCCCGTTCTGTGTTTATGTAATACCTTGATCTATTTAATCGTTTTCTAAACAAATACTAATGAGGAGTGATATTAGGTCCTAACATATTTTACATCTCAATATCAAAAGATTGATGAATTTCAACTACATCCATGGTTGCACTGACCATTTCTTATTTAGAGTTATATAGTTAAAATGAAGGTGCACACTCTTATTTATAACATAGACTAAGAATATATTCAAAAGGTGTCCTCATCACTCAGTAAATATTTAAAATAGGTATATACTTCATTCTCCATGAAAACAAGAAGCCCTGCTAAGTTAGAAAATTACACTAAACCGGTGAAGATTGCATGGTGGTTCCAAATAGGATAGATGAAATAGAATGAGAAGAAGGTGAATGGGGGAGAAGAGGATTTCAAGAGAAACTAACTTTATTTGCAAAACTCTCAATGATAGATATAAAGATCACTCAAAAAAGGATTTCAATCTATCAAACTCAAGTCGTTTCTACATCACTCACACTTGTTTCTCCATTCTTATTTACGTCACAATGGAAGACCTCACCCCTATTTATTGGATTTGGGAACCTCCTAAAAAACATTCTAGAACATACATGTTTTTTTCTTTGTGCTAGAATATTCTTCTTTGGAAGACCTCGCCGTTGCCGGGTCCCAAGTCCCGGATGAGAAATGCGGAGGGTTGCGTTAGGTAGTCGACAGCCAGCGTAAAACTTGTCGAATCAATCATGACATGAATCCTTTAGAAAATTGCGTTAAAGCTAGGGCGTTCCCTGGAAGCGACGCGCTGTATTGCCTGAATACAGTGAAAAATGGGCAAGGGCCGCTGCATCGGCGCC